>CATIWC010001266.1:0-409299 GCA_948472305.1 Vicia faba
ATATATATATATTATATATATATATATATATATATATAGTATATATATATATATATATATATATATATATATATACCTATATATATATATATATATACCTATATATATATATATATGTATATATATATATATATATATATATATATATATATATATATATATATATATATATATATATATATATATATATATATATATATATATATATATATATATCTATATATATACATATATATATATATATATATATATATATATATATATATATATATATATATATATATATATATATATATATATCTATATATATATATATATATATATATATATATATATATATATATATATATATATATATATATATATATATATATATATATATATATATATATATATATATATATATATATATATATATATATATATATATTTTAATATAAAAAAAAGACCAAAATATTTCATAACACCACATATTATTTTCAAGACAAAAATATTAAAAAAAAAAATTTCTTTAAACTTATTTTTCTTTAATCAACTAAAATAGATTTAGGGTTTTGTTCAAAAATCTTTTCTTAATTAAAATCTTTTCTTAATTAATTTCTTTTCTTAATTAACTTAAGTTAATTTAATTTAATTACCTTTTTCTCTAATTAGGTTTAGGTTAAAACCTTCTTCATACAAAAATCCAAACACAAAAATCTTTTCTTTCAATTTGCATTTGTACTTTATATATTCCTTCAATTATTCGTACAATATTCAATTTAGTTGTAATAGATTAATTAGGTTTATATTATTGCAATCCCCATTCATAAATTGTATACCCCCCTTCCCACAAATGTTGTAATAGCGTAGTAACTTTAAATTTCGCAATTTATCGATTTTACATAATATGCTAGTAATTAGGGTTTGTATGGAAAGAATAAAATCAATCAAATAGAAAACCCTAATCCAAGATAAAAACAAGCATGAAAATAACACACTTGCACACAAGCACCCTTAGGGTAAAACCCACTTGATTGCCTTATACAAAATGGCCATATTACGCATGTAAGGTATCTTAGCAAAAACAAGCAAATACAAGATCATAGTCCCTCGATGGCGCTATCTAAAGTTGCCTTACAAATGATCTTAGTCCCTCAAAAAATAATTCTAAGATACCTTGCAACATTTCTAATCATGGCTATACGATGACCCACGCCTGTCCCGTTTACATCCAAAGATAGGGTTACTTACCAAATCAATGGTAAGACAACAATATCAAAGGAAGAGAAAATGAACAAGAAAGACATTTGAGTAGGTAGATTGCTCCTAATTACTTGCTCCATTTCAAAACAAACATCCTTGCTATGTTCAAAAACAAACACCTACACATTTCAAAACATCTTAAAACTTGAAAACATTTTCAAAAGATCAACATCTTTGTATACATTCTTACGAACGAGAATCATTACAAAGATTGACTAAACAATGGCCTCTTTACAAAATACTTTCAAAAACCACACAAAGCATAATTTCAAACAAAAGCAAGTGATCTAGCAAGTAACTAAGAGCCATGGAAACCCATGGATGGAAATGGTGCTAATACCTTCCCTTTTCATAATCTACCCCCTGAACTCAAGAAATAAATCTCAAAGGTCTTTCCTGTGCTTTTTCACCTTTCCTTTTGGATAAAAGAAAAGTCAGTGGCGACTCTTGCTAACTACAACATTTGCAATCAAACACAAAACCTTCAAGTCAGTTCTCCCACCGTATCACAGAACTGGCGACTCTGTTGGGGATTATCCTATGTGTGGGGGTTAACTTAGGGATTAGATCACATTTATTTGCTTACATTGTTTGACTTGTATGCTTTACATTATGGTTCTTTGTTTGGGTTTAAATCCTCTACCCGGATTTGGGATACATTATAGGTAAGTAGCAATACGTTTTGGAAACTGTGTAGGGTATACCGACATGGTCTAAGAAATAGCTATGTTGGTGACACATATTTGTGGGTACTGGTAGCCTTTGAGTTAATAAAAAAGAATACGGGGCCGCTGAGTGATCTCACGAAGCACTAATGAACTTTTAAAACCTTTACTTGACCAACTTGGCCTTTAGGATGTAGTGAGATGACCGGCTTTGGTGCAGTCCGAAATTGGTAGATACTCGATACTACACTCATTGAGGTTTGGTTTCTTGGGATATTTAGGCCGCCATTAAAGAGGATTGTGCTGAAACAATGACCAAGGAAACAAACCAGTGATATTGAGCTCCTTAGAACCCGGTTGCTATTACTAGGACAGGTTTGAGCCAACTAAACTTCAAGAGGGTACTTACCTATAAAACTCCATGCAAGCCTAAACCTAAGGACTTGTTTGCTTTGTTTGTATATGCATACTTATACATAACATCATGAACATCATAAACATCATATACATCCACTAACCATTTCAAGGATTTTGGGATTCGTCTTTGTTCTTGTTTTGTAGGATATGGATTCACTTCGCAGGAAAGATATTCAAGTCAACCTTGTAAGGATGCCTCCACAACTTAAGGAGCTAGCTTCAAGGATTCCTGAAAACTCTCCATTCACCGAGAGACGTGGTCGCCTACTCAACCTGGTCACCTCCAACACAGATGAGGATATGATGAAGGTGCTCTTTCAGTTCTTTGATGCTTTACACCACTGCTTCACATTTCCGGACTATCAAGTTGTGCCTACTTTGGAAGAATTCTCCAAACTCTTGAGGATTCCCATTCTCAATCAACTACCTTTCAACATACGGAAAGATACCTAAAGCCAGAAGAGATTGCTCAAGCTCTACACTTACATTCATCTGATGTCACAACTCATTGGGAAACAAGGAGTGGTGTCAAAGCTTTCCTAGCAAAGTTTCTGTCTGAGAAAGCCCAAAGCTGTTGGAATTCCTTGGACTTGTAAACCTTTGAGGAAATTGTGGCTCTGCTCATCTATGGGATGGTTTTGTTTCTAAATCCTGATCAACTCATAGATGTGAATGTCGTCAAAATCTTCATATCCCGCAACCCAGTGCCTACATTTCTAGGAGATATCCTACACTCTTTTCACACTCGCACAATGAGGAAAAGAGGTGTTCTCATGTGTTGCACCCCTCTCTTGGCAAGGTGGTTTATTTTACATCTTCCCCAATCTGTATTAAAGAATGAGCAAGGTTCAAGGTGGTCACAAAGGTTAATGATGCTTAAACATTCAGACATTCATTGGTGCTCCTGATCCAAAGAGAATGTTATCATTGTCGACCATTGTGGAGAATTTCCTAATGTCCCTTTACTTGGCATTAGGGGAGGAATCACTTACAACCCTTGATTAGCCTTAAGACAGTTTGGTTATACCCGAAGGGATGACCCACATGAGATGCTGATTCAAGGTTTGGTATTTGACTATGACAACGACGATCAAGGTCTTCGCCAGAGATTTATCCGAGCTTGGAGGATGTTAAACAAGGTGGATAGCAAGACTTTGGGCCACAAGAATTCCATGCCTCTTGAGCCTTACCTCAAATGGGTACGAACTCGCGCTCAGATTCTTATGATGCCTTACCCCTCCATTCTCTTGGTAATCATTGAGCCTGTCATGGAGGGAGATGTTCCATACACTATCCTACATCCTGACATGCCCACATCTCTTGAAGACCTACAAAGGGATTGGATCCAACTCAAAGGGGAGCGATATACTTTCGAAGCCCAATTCTACGTAAGCGAGAAGAAGGTTTTGGAACTCACTAGACTACTTCACGAGGAGCAGACTCTCAATGCCTACATTGCACCAAAGAGGATGCGTACTACCTTTCTATCTTAGAGTTTTTGTATTATTTTGCCCAAGGGGCATTGATGTACTCAAGCTTTAACTTATTAATATAATGTGTGTTTCCTTTTTGTCTAAAAACAAATTTGAATCTTTGAAATCCTTGAAATCATTACATATGCATATACCATTCATCATAACATAAGCAGGTCTTTTGCAACAAGTCTCCTCATCTCTCTACTGTTTATTTCAGTAAGATGGATCTCGAGCAAACAGTGAAAGACCTCGAAGCTCAGAATACACAGTTTCAGCAGTTGCTCTTGACCCTAGCCAAGGGACAAGAAGAATTGAAGACTTTGCTGGTTGAAGAGAAGAAAAAGAAGACAAAGAAGTTAACCGGAGTCCTAAACATGGGAAGAAGATTTCATGGGCAGACAAGAAGGACCTTAAACTTTGCAACAACATGCGGAGAAAAAGACAATCAGGAGGGGAAAGGTAGGGAAACTGTCGTCCCATCTGAATCATAGGAGGAAGAGGAAGAAGAAGAATACTCTGAAGAACAATACCCTCCAGCTGATGACAAGTATAGACATATCGAAGAGCGTTTGAGCGCGATGGAAATCCAAAAGGTGTCTGGCTTGGACTTTGAGGAATTGGGTCTGGTGTCGAGGATTGTGATTCCTCCGAAATTTAAAGCACCTATGTTCGCCAAATATGACGGAGTTTCATGCCCTAAAATGCATCTCCGGTCATATGTGAGGAAAATTTAACCCCATACCGCTGATAAAGACTTATGGGTGCACTTCTTCCAAGATAGTCTGTCTGGAACTCAACTTGACTGGTTTTATCAACTTGAAAGAGCCGACGTCCATAATTGGGAAGATCTTTTCGCAGCTTTCTACAAGCAATACCAATATAATGTTGATCTTGCGCCTACCCGTACTCCACTCCAGAGTATGGCCATGATTTCCAATGAAGGTTTCAAAGACTATGCGCAAAAATGGAGAGACTTAGCTGGAAGAGTTCAACCCCCTCTATTTGAGAGAGAATTGGTAGACATGTTCTTGGGAACCTTGTCTGGTCCCTTCTTCAATCATTTAATTGGAAGTTCATCTGCAGGCTTTAATGAACTAATATTGACTGGAGAAAGGGTAGAAGCCGGTATAAAGAGTGGAAAGATTCAGAAAGATTCATCTTCTTCTACAATTGTAAGGAAGCCTTTCATCGGAAAGAAAAAGGTGGCTGCTGTATATCCGCAAAGAAACCAAGATAGGGCCAAGCGCCGACTAATGGTGGGGTTGTTATGATTCCTAAGCCTGCGTCTGATCAGCAAAGAAATAATCAACCAAGGATGGAAAGGCCAGTCAGGAAGTTCACCTGAATCAACATGACCCCGCCTCAAGTATTACCGCATCTACTAAGATCCAACTTGGTGACCTTGAAAGAAGCTCTGAAAAACCTCAATACAACATCTCCTCACTATCATCCCAATTCCCGTTGTGCATATCACTCTGAAAGTCCTGGTCACGATACTAATAAATGTTGGCCTCTAAAGAATAAAATACAAGACCTCATTGAAGCCAAAGAAATTGAGTTCGATGCGCCCGAAAAGCCAAATGTCATTTCCTCCCCTATGCTCAGACATAACCATAATACCAATTCCATTGAAGAAGGATTGTTTGTTACTTCAATTGATGAACTTATGACCCCACTTCCGACTATTAAAATGAATTTGTTGAATGTCGGTGTGTTCCCGGGATGTAATGATGTTTGCCATCTCTATTTGTCCTTACCAACCGGCTGTCCTTTGTTAAAAGTAGGCGTTCAGTGCCTAATAGATAATAAAGAAATTTTGTTTGAAAAGACTCCTGTTCCACCTATCCATTTTGAAGATGTTTCTATCATTACCATTTCCTCCAATTCTTCCAGGGTCTCCACCAAAAGACCCGTTAGGATTACATCAGTTGCGAAAGTAACTCCTTTAATAATCACAATGCATGGACTAGTCCCATATGCGTCAGACAAAACCGTGCCATGGAATTATGGAGGGGATGTCTACTACCATGGTATCAAGCAAGATTGGCCAGCCACCAAAGAGTTAAGTTCTGAGAAATTGGACTCCGACATCAGTAATATTGCAGGAACTAGCAAAATTACCCGAAGTGGTAGGATCTTTTCTCTAAAAATTGCTCCCCCAAAAGAAGTTTCTAGATCCATAATCATCCTTGTGGCTTTTCCAAAGGTTACTTCCACACCCATAATCATCTCTGCCAGTAATCCTATTCACGAAGTTATTATCATTCCTACTGACACTCCTGCTGCCGAGTTAACCGAGACTCGAGGAAAAAGTATTCTGGTTGAGCCTATCTAGATGAAGGCTCAGTCATTGACTATCCCTGAGACCTCCAAGAAAGAAATGGAGGAAATCCTAAAAATTATAAAGAGAAGCGACTACAATGTAGTTGAACAATTGGGGAAAACTCCCTCTAAAATCTCCATGATGGCATTACTACTATGTTCTGAGGCGCATGCAAAAGCCTTGGTAAAATTCTTAAAAACTGCCCATGTGCCTCAAGAGACATCTGCCAATCAGTTTCAAGACTGCGTCGCCAGCCTAACTGCGGACAATGGTTTAGGTTTTTTAGATGCTGATCTGAAGCCAAGGGAAAGGAAACATAACGAGGCATTGCATGTCTCAGTGGAATGTAGGGGCACAACTCTGGCCCATGTTTTGGTAGAGAATGGCTCATCTCTGAATGTATTACCTAAAAAAGCTCTTGATAGACTCGACTGCAAAGGACTGACATTAAAACCAAGCAACATAGTAGTAAGGGCGTTTGACGGTTCGAAAAGGATGGTGCACGGGGAGGTGGATATCCCCATAAAGGTTGGAACCCAAGCTTTCAATTCAACTTTTTATGTAATGGACATCCGCCCTTCATACTCCTGCTTGCTAGGCCGACCATGGATCCATAATGCTGGCACTGTTACTTCTATGTTGCACCAAATGTTGAAGTATCCAGTTCAAGGGAAGATTATCACCGTTCATGTAGAGGAATAATACATGATCAGCCATCTCAATTCCTTCAGATATGTGGAATTAGATGGTGAATTCATTGAAACTCCATTTTAACACTTTGAAAAGGTCCCGCAAGATGTGGGCAGTGACCAAGGTTATGTGTCAGGTTCCCAAGATTATAAGGCCTCCACTCCGGATGTCATCTCTGAAGGATGCCAAAGCAGTGGTAGAAGAAGGAGGGTGCACTATTTGGGGACAGCTCCCAGATATCCCATATAATTATGACCAGTTTGGCCTAGGTTTCACTTCAAGTGCTCAAAAGGATGTACGTCGTGCTCGTGCTGGAAGGACACCCTTGAAGATCAGAAACCGTGAAGTCAACACATAGAAGATGGTTGCAACCTGGAGGATTGGATCTTCCCAACTGTCAATGGAGGGCTCAGCAATTGGGAGGCTAGAGACTTTGTCCTGATCACCTTTATCCCACAGTAATTTGTCTTTACATTTTGTTGGATATGTAATATTGAAACAATTCGCACTCTTAAAACCTCGTGTGTTACCCGAGACACAATGGTCCATTTGTAAGGGTTATTATCTCAATTTCATATGACATCAATGAATCATGGACGTTTTCGCATACAAACTTTTGTGATCATTGTTTTTATTTTACACTTTTGTTTTCTTTCAAAGATAGTTATACCCTTACACACACCCACACTCACAATGCAGGTATACATTCATTCGGGATCTCGTGGGGTAACGATACTTCTATGGCCTCTTGTGACTCTGAGAATCTAATCTACCAAGCCGAAGACGAAGGTGAGGAAGATTATGAAGTACCAGGGGAACCATTCGACCTCACGAGGAACCCTTGGATACAATCAACCTAGGTACCAAAGAAGACAAAAAAGAGGTCAAGGTGGGTGCCAATCTAGAACCCAGTATCAAGGAGCGTCTGATTCAGTTGTTACACGATTATGTTGAAGTCTTTTCCTGGTCATACGAAGACATGTCGGGACTTGATGCAAACATTGTGGTACATCGTTTGCCTACAAGAGAAGATTGTCCGCTAGTAAAGCAAAAAGTTCGCCGCATGAGGCCTGATATGTCAGAAAATATTAAAGCAGAAGTCATGAAGCAGTTCAACACTGGATTCTTGGCGATCACCTCTTACCCCCAATGGGTTGCCAATATTGTTCCTGTACCCAAAAAAGACGGCAAAGTGCAAATGTGTATGGACTACAGAGATTTGAATAGGGCGAGCCCTAAAGATGATTTTCCACTCCCCACATTGACATCCTAGTTGACAATATGGCACAACACAAAGTGTTTTCCTTCATGGACGGACTCTCAGGTTACAACCAAATCAAAATGGCGCCTGAGGACATGGAGAAAACAACATTTGTCACACAATGAGGCCCATTCTGCTACAAGGTAATGCCATTCAGACTAAAGAACGTCGGAGCAACCTATCAGCGTGCCATGGTAGCTCTATTTCACGACATGATACATCATGAAATAGAGGTCTACGTGGATGATATGATAGCTAGATGTCAAACAGAAGAAGAGCATCTTGATCACTTACAAAAACTGTTCGAGAAACTGAAGAAGTACAAGCTAAGGTTGAATCTAAACTAATTCACATTTGGAGTATGGTCTAGTAAAATCCTAGGCTTTGTCGTCAACAACAAAGATATCGAGGTCGATCCTTCCAAAGTTAAAGAAATACAAGAGATGCATGCTCCTCGTACTGAGAAGGAAGTCAGAGGGTTCTTGGGACGTTTGAACTATATTTCCATATTCATTTCTCACCTGACATCTACTTATGAGCCAATCTTCAAACTATTGAAGAAAGATTAAGTAGTCAAATGGAATGATGAATGCGAAGTTGCTTTTGACAAAATCAAAGAATACTTACAAGAGCCTCATGTGTTAATGCCCCCGGTGGAGGGAAGACCATTGATCATGTATCTGACTGTTTTAGAAAACTCAATGGGGTGTGTATTGGGGCAGCATGACGAGTCTGGCTGAAAAGAGCACACTATTTACAACCTGAGCAAAAAGTTTACTGACTGTGAAACAAGATATTCACTGCTCGAGAAAACTTGTTGTGCTCTGGCATGGGCTGCTCACTGGATAAGACAGTATATGTTGACCCATACTACCTTTTTGATATCTAAAATGGATCCGATAAAATACATCTTCGAGAAGCCTGCTCTTTCTGGGAGAATAGCGAGGTGGCAGATGATTCTGACAGAATATGACATACAATATACTACCTAGAAATCAATAAAGGGCATTGTATTAGCCGATCACCTTGCTCACCAAGCTGTAGAAGACTACCATGCAATGAAATTCAAATTTCCGGATGAAGACATCATGACATTAGACAACCGTGAAGAATTCAGGCCATATGATAGACGTGAACAAGGATCCCGATGGACCCTGTTCTTTGATGGAGCATCCAATGCACTTGGAAATGGTATCGGTGTTGTACTCATATCTCCGAAAGGGTGTCATACTCCCTTTACCGCAAGACTCTACTTCAATTGTACAAACAACATGGTGGAATACGAAGCGTGCATCTTTGGTCTCAGAGCTACCATAGACTTGGGGATCAAATCCTTGGATGTATTAGGAGATTCAACTTTGGTTATCAGTCAGATCAAAGGGGAATGGGACACCAAACACCCTAACCTTATCCCTTACAAAGAACATGTTTTGACATTGCTACCACATTTTGAGAAGATTACCTTCGAGCATTTCCCGCGAGAAGAAAATCAGCTAACGGACGCACTAGCCACAATGTCATCTATGTTTAAACTTAATTGGGATAACGAGGCTCCCCAGATCACCATTGAAAGAATGGATGAACCAGCACACTGTCACGAGATTAATACTGAAGAAGTAGTGGACCGACCTTGGTTTCACGGAGTCAAAAGGTATCTCGAGACTCAAGAATATCCAGAAGAAGCTTCAGTCAATGATAAGAAGTTCTTAAGGAGATTCTCTGCTAAGTTCTTCCTTAGTAACGACATCCTGTATAAACACAATCATGACTCTATGTTACTTCGGTGCGTAGATAAGGTTGAAGCTGAAAGGATCATGGTTGAATTACATGAAGGCACTTTTGGAACCCACTCCAGTGGGCATACGGTGGCGAAGAAAATCCTACGGGCAGGCTATTACTGGTCTACCATGGAAGCAGATTGCTATCAACATTCTCGAACCTGCCATAAGTGTCAGATTTATGCTGACAAAGTGCATGTACCTCTGGTTCCTCTAAATGTCTTGACGGCTCCTTGGCCCTTTACTATGTGGGGAATTGATATGATTGGGGAAATCAAGCCGATAACCTCCAATGGACACCGCTTCATCTTAGTGGCCATTGATTACTTTACAAAGTGGATGGAGGCAGCTTCCTTCGCTTCTGTTACTAAGAATGTTGTTTCTCGCTTCATCAAGAAAAATCTCATTTGCCGGTACGGTATCCCGGAGAGGATCATCACTAACAATGGTACAAATCTCAACAACACTATGATCACCACCTTGTGCGAGCAATTCAAGATCCAGCATCACAATTCTTCTCCTTACCAGCCAAAGATGAATGGTGTTGTCGAAGCTGCAAATAAGAACATTAAAAAGATCATACAGAAAATGACAGTCACATACAAAGACTGGCATGAGATGTTACCGTTCGCTCTCCATAGGTATCGTACCACAGCTCACACATCGACCGGGGCAACACCCTATTCTCTGGTTTATGGCATGGAGGCCGTCTTGTCTATTGAGGTCCAGATCTCGTCTCTGAGGATTATGAAGGATGCAGGGATGAATAAATAAGATTGGATTCAGACTCGACTTGATCAACTAAACTTGATTGATGAGAAGAGACTTACTGCTGTTTTCCATGGTCAAATGTATCAAAAACGGATGTTCAAGGCTTTCAACAAGAAGGTCAGACGCCAAGTGTATCAAGTTGGGGATCTGGTAATCAAACGCATCATACTGCCACAAGGTGATCCCAGGGGCAAATGGACTCCTACCTACGAAGGACCATTTTTAATCAAAAACATTTTCTCTGGTAGGGCAATGATCTTGACCACCATGGATGGTGACGACCTGCCGCATCCTGCGAACACGGACATAGTCAAAAGATACTACACATAAGAGACCCGCTTGGTTGACATACCTAAGCAAAACAAGGGCATCCTGACGAACCAAAAGGTTCGGGCAAAAATTAGGGATAAAACAAAATAAATCTGTACACCCGGCAAGTTGAAAACCCGAAAGGGTGACTTGGGCAAAAAAGGTTTCCCGGTGGACTGAAAACCTGAATGGGCGGTCCAGACAAAAGTTAGGGAATTAAAGCGTATGACTATGTCCCGTCGGATCACTTTATGGACAATCTTTGGCTTCCACTGACAAAATTCAGAGTTTCTGATCAATTCAATCATCTTCGGACGAGGCAACCAATAGACAAGATGCTCAGAGATACGAAGGCTATAACAGAATGGAAACCCCATGGGATTATTACATATAGCCGTCTTTTCTGTATATTAAATTTTTCATTTTTTACGATGGCATTCTCCTACTAGAGTGTTTGTCTCCTTGTACAAAAATACTTACTCAAAGTCAATACAAAGATATCTCTTTGAAAGTGCAAAAACTATCTGTTTTTCTTTACGCTTGTATTTTGTTTACAAAAATGTCCAATGATTCATTTTTGAACATATGCATTTGAACATAGTTAATGTTTACAAATAAACAAAATGAAAAAAAGGAAATTACTGATAGGTTGAAGGGATAGGGAAATACCTCTAGGCTATTCCATAAGAAATCCCCGCAGTACGTCGTTTAAATCCCCAGCGGAACAAAGCTTCAAATTATCAACCCCGGTAGAAATCATCCAATTTCTCAAAACATTTTAAGCAACACATGGCATTTCCCTTACAACAGAGTTTATTTCTCTAAACGGAAATTCATCAACACTTCGACTTCAAGACATAAAGACTTATATATCCTTAGCAGCAATCATGGATTTATTTTCCCTAATCCAATAGCAGTGCAGTAGATCAGTTCACCTACGCATACATCGCATTCATATATCATAAACATTGATAATACGAACGCATACAACATAATCCCACTATGCATACATTTCATGTACCATGACTTTGCATTTTAGCTAACATTTCACCATTTTCAGGATAAGGTTAACAAGCTACAATTACCAATATTCAAAACATTTTGATACAGTTCAGATACGCTCTCGATACGGATGCCATCCTGATACTCATTCAGATTCAACAGTTCAGATACAATACAAATATGCTCCAGATACGGATTGCCATCCTGATACTCATTCAGATTAAACCTTTTGATACAATTCAGATACGCTCCAGATACGGATGCCATCCTAATACTCATTCAGATTAAACCTTTTGATACAGTTCAGATATGCTCCAGATACGGATGTCGTCCTGATACTCACTCAAATTCAACTTTCTGATACAATTCAAATACACTCCAGATATGGATGCCATCCTGATACTCATTCAGATTCAACTTTCAGATACAGTTCAGATACGCTCCAGACACGGATGCCATTCTGATACTCATTCAGACTCAACTTTCAGATACAGTTCAGATACGCTCCAGATACGGACACCATTCTGATACTCATTCAGAGCCTCTTTCAGATACAGTTCAGATACGCTCCAGACATGGACGTCATTCTGATACTCATTCTTCCTGCTTACAAATTACAATTCAACAATCATTCTTGGATGGCATCTACAAGCCCATCTCCAACAAGTTTCCATCACCACTCCAAATGGCATCTTTAAGCCCATTCCCTCGACTCTCACATCACCGAGTGCAAATTTCTGGGCACTCTAGTGTCCAATCATCTTCCACCTTCGAGTCACGAATGGAAAAACTTGCCAATCTACCTCTCTAGGCATAAGAAGATTGAACAGGTGCAGCTGTTGTACCCCAAAATCATCCCTCTCACTTATCAATAATTTTCTCATAAGATGTCATTGGGCTCAAGACTGCACTAGGGTTTGATCAGCTCAAGACACCTCCTTAAGCACTGATGACCAAAATCAGGGTTTGAGTTTGCACAAGGATTTTTGAACTATCAATGCTTCATATGGCTTTCATGGATCATTATGGACTCCCAATATCACTCATGTCAAGTTTCCAGTCTTGGATCACACTTTTGATCAGTCAATTGAACAGTTGACCTAAAAATCAGTTGTATTGGGGAAAAAGTCAACCATGGCCAATTTACAGTCAAACTTCATAATTTTTTATCCACGTCAACATTTTAAACCCATATGTATCATTTGATCAAGTTTGGACCACAATTCCTCAAGAAATTTGATCAAATCTCCAGAAGGGCAAAATGGTCAAAATTAGGGTTTTGACTGGGAAAGGGCAATTTTTTATTTTTGACCTAGCAAATGATCAATTGGTTAAAGTCATGATCTCAAGAGTCCAATTTCATCATTTTTACCTCATGACATGATTCAAAACATTGCAAGACCATTGGATTGACAAATGAATTTTGCAGTCAACTGATCAAAAGTCAACTATATACTAAAAAGTCAAACTTTGACTTTTTGGTCAAATTCAAGTACCAAGGATCATAATCCATCAAAAAATGTCAAAATATGAAACTTATTCATCAAGAAACCAAGAAATCAATATTTCATTTTGAAAAGTCAAAATTTCTAAACTTAGAAATTTTTCTAAGTGTTGGAAATTTCTTATTTTTTCATAACTTTGAGCAATCTTTTCATTATGATGCAAGATGATTCAAAGGAAACTTCCAACATGAAAGTTGTATATCTTCATGAAATCTACAACTTTGCCTCACACAACTTCTCCTAAAAATGCTTGGATCTCAAGTTATAATATACATGCTCATGAACTAAAAAAGACTTAGTGAAATTTTGCCCTAGTTAGGCAGATTCTTGACCTAACTTCATGACACTTTTTCATATAGTTCCATGGGGAATCTTCAAAATCAATTCAAAGATTGTTTTTAGAGAACATTGCAAGCTTTCCAAAATGTCCAAGAACTCCTTGATATCATTCTTGAGTAGGGAGAATCGAAGAGATAAAGTTAGGGTTCCATTCTTTTTTTTCAAGCCATTTTCATGATGAACATTGGATCAAATCTTCAAGCATGTTGTACAAATCCCACTTTGAAGGCTTCTAACTTGACTTTCACTCCATAATTAAATGTTTTCACAGTTGTTGGAAGCTTTAATCCAAGCATTCAATGCATTGTACAAGTATAATTCCATTTTGGGAAGAAAGGCAACATTGCCATTTTAGAAAAGCAAGCTTTATGCAAAGTCAGCTTGCATTGAGCCCTGTATTTGTTATTTATGCACAAACACACTCTACACAATCAGAACAAGTGTGTTTAAATATTTCAGCCACCCTACAAGCCTTGTACCTTACATTGAAACCATGCTTATCAACTTTGCTTCAAAAACAAGTAACCAAGCCATAACATTTTTTTTCAAATTCTGAGTTGTTACAAGCCTAAAAAACTCTTGCTTATAAGTACACACACTATTTGTAAGTTGACACACGAATTCTAGTGCCCTGAAACCACCTCAAACACTTAAAAACCATAAACCTGTTCAAGAACACCATTAACACATAGTTCTGAACCAAAATTGATGATCTTCATTTCCACTCGTGCGTTTTGAAAACTAATCACTCAAACACCTTTTATACATCATACCAAAGTAACTCAGGCCCCTGTTTCAAGACTGTAGCTCCTCCATCACCATCCACCATTTTCAAATATCAAGCTTGCAGGTTGACTTGAGTAGAGAGATTCAGGGACTTTCAAGGCAAAGTAAGAGTTGGAATACACTCAAGGAGGTCCAGGCAAGCTAAACAGATCCTCAGGCCATCTCAAAAGTTGCTCAAACTCCATTCACGATTCCAGTTGCAAGAGGTAAAAACTCAAACTTCTATCTCTTCATACAAGCATCATTGGATCCTGATTTTTGAAGACAAAATGTAGATATCTTTGCTCTAAAGCCGACCATGTTCATAGTTCCCATTTATATTGACTGTGTATAGAGAATTTTGGATTTGAAATTTCTGAGAAAATTAGGTTTCAATTTAGGGCCAGCAAAATTAGATTTTATCTTTGACTTTTAGCTTACATAAGTTATATGATTGAGTTTGTGGGAAGAAACACCACAATTTTCATGTTTGAACTTTCCATTTTTGTGGAGAGATGAGGAAGATACAGGTGGTCCGGCTAGGCGTGAGGTTGAAGATGAAGTTGCCTTCAGAAAGCAGTTTCTAATATATATTTATGCTTTGATTATATGACCGGATGAAACAGCCACCCCAGTGGCAAGCGCGCGCGTACTAAGTCATATGTTACCTAAAGGGCGAGGGTTCGAACCAATGTGAACCCCCCTTTTGTATTTTTTTCATTTATCTGATTTCCTAACACTTTTTTTTTGCAGGCGCTGGGCCCTTTGGGCCTGGCAATTTTTTTTTATTTCTGCTAGCATACTCCACTGTTTACTTGTGACACCCCTTGGCCCATTATTTTTATTCACTTATTTATTTTATTTTTCCTTTTAAATATATTTTCTAAAATACCAAAAATATCATAAAAAATATAAAAATAATAGATTTATATTTTGACATAATTTAAATATTTTTCCACATAAAAAATTAATTATTTTATTCATTATACTTTATTTACTTTTATTAATTTTCTTGTAAATTAAATTAAAACTAGATTATTATTTATCTAAATATATTTATTTTAATATAAAAAAAGACCAAAATATTTCATAAGACCACATATTATTTTCAAGACAAAAATATAAAAAAAAAACTTTTTTCTTTAAACTTATTTTTCTTTAATCAACTAAAAGAGATTTAGGGTTTTGTTCAAAAATCTTTTCTTAATTAAAATCTTTTCTTAATTAATTTCTTTTCTTAATTAATTTCTTTTCTTAATTAACTTAAGTTAATTTAATTTAATTACCTTTTTCTCTAATTAGGTTTAGGTTAAAACCTTCTTCATACAAAAATTCAAACACAAAATCTTTTCTTTCAATTTGCAATGTACTTTATATATTCCTTCAATTATTTGTACAATATTCAATTTGGTTGTAATAGATTAATTAGGTTTATATTATTGCAATCCACATTCATAAATTGTATACCCCCTTCCCACAAATGTTGTAATAGCGTAGTAACTTTAAATTTTGCAATTTATCGCTTTTACATAATATGCTAGTAATTAGGATTTGTATGGAAAGAATAAAATCAATCAAATAAAAAACCCTAATCCAAGACAAAAACAAGCATGAAAATAACACACTTGCACATAAGCACCCTTAGGGTAAAATCCACTTGATTGCCTTATATAAAATGGCCATATTACGCATGTAAGGTATCTTAGCAAAAACAAGCAAATACAAGATCATAGTCCCTCGATGACGCTATCTAAAGTTGCCTTACAAATGATCTTAGTCCCTCAAAAAATAATGCTAAGATACCTTGCAACATTGCTAATCATGGCTATACGATGACCCACGCCCGTCCCGTTTACATCCAAAGATAGAGTTTCTTACCAAATCAATGGTAAGACAACAATGTCAAAGGAAGAGAAAATGAACAAGAAAGACATTTCAGTAGGTAGATTGCTCCTAATTACTTGCTCAATTTCAAAACAAACATCCTTGCTATTTTCAAAAATAAACACCTACACATTTCAAAATATCTTACAAACTTGAAAACATTTTCAAAAGATCAACATCTTTGTATACATTCTTAAGAACGAGAATCATTACAAAAATTGCCTAAACAATGGCCTCTTTACAAAATACTTTCAAAAACCACACAAAGCACAATTTCAAACAAAAGCAAGTGATCTAGCAAGTAACTAAGAGCCCATGGAAAACCATGGATGGAAAGGGTGCTAATACCTCCCCTTTTCATAACCTACCCCCCGAACTCAAGAAATAAATCTCAAAGGTTTTTCTTGTGCTTTTTCACATTTCTCTTTGGATAAAAGAAAAGTCGGTGGCGACTCTTGCTAACGGCAACATTTGCAATCAAACGCAAAACCTTCAAGTCAGTTCTCCCACCGTATCACAATGACCATAGGATCGTTTTCATGGGCCAAAATGACAATCGCACCCCTCTTGGAGAAGCTAACCGGGTTAAGGTCTTGTTCCCAGACCTTGGCTATATCCTCAGATACGTGTACTATAGTGCGGGTATACATCTTTCTGGCTAAGCTAGTTTCACCACCGCCAGCGAATCCACTGACAATGGTGTTGAGGGTGTGGCGAGTTATCTTTGTCTCGTGCACTTCTTCAATACCATTCCCCTTCTTTTGGGAAGGCTCCTCTGGGTCCATATGTTTTTGCTGAGTATCTCTTTGGCCAACTGGGGTTTTTCCATCTTTGACATAAGTCAGTAGGTTCCCCATATGTATCAATTTCTCGATTTCTTTCTTTAGTTGGAGGCAATTGTGAGTGTGATGTCCTCGGAGCCGATGATAGTTACACCAAGCCCCAGTATTATTTCCTAGTATGACCTTGAATTTTCACCTACGGGGTGCTTCCGAGATCTGGTTTAGGTGTGCTACCTCCTATAGGATTTCACGTCTCCTCGTGTTTAAGAGTATCCATGTGTCACCTGACTTAAGGGCCGTCGTTTAAGTCTATGATTCATGCGTTCCCAGGGCCTGTTTCTTGGGGTCGCCCGACAAGACTCATGTTTCCTTCCTGATCCTTCCTCTTTGGTTTTGTTTCCCTTTGGGGCATCTCTGGGCCATTTTTCCAGGTTTCTCTCCTCACCCTTTATGTAGCAGTCCGCCCTGGTGATGATTTCGTTCATGTCGGATGCATGCTTCTGGGCAAAGGATTCATTGAACTGTCCTGCTCGGAAGCCGTGTTGAAATGCTCTAATGAATAGTTCTTAGTTTGGGTGAGATACTTTGATGGTATCTTTGTTGAACTGGGCTAGGTATTCCCGAAGAGACTCCACTTGACCTTGTCGGACGTTGAACAAGGATGTTGTGGACACCTTGCAATGCTTGTTAGTGGAGAAGTGATGGATCAATTTCTTCATCATGTCCACATAATTTTCCACGGGTAGTCGTGGTACGCTCATGTACCACCGTAGAGCCACGTCCTTGAAGATGTCGACCATCAATTTACATTTCAATGAGTGGGTGGTGCCAATTATCACCATTTGATTGTTGATGGCGATAATGTGCTCATGAGGGTCAGTTTTGCTGTCATATGCCAACAATGATGGTGATTTGAAGTTCTCTGGGACTTGGTCATACCAGATAGCTTGAGATAGAGGTTGAGGTTCCAGAAGCTCCTCTTCTGGACCGTTGTCCCCTACGCTTCTTTGTTGTAGGTTTGTGACGCTGTTCTGTAGAGTTTCATTATGCTGCCTGAGGACCTCCACCTTGGCTAGTAGTTGTTCCATGTCTAGAGGGTCTCTAGGTGACGACATCCTACAGAAGGTGAATTGAGGTGTGGCCTAGGAATAGTTTTACCAAGGCCCTACGGTGGACGCCAATGTTCTTGTGTAAAACAAATATCCGGCCGATTTCCCCGGAGATTGCTAGGGAGGGCCTACCGGAGTGAGTTTAATGAAATGATTAGAGGATTTGGAATTTACGATAGTGATCTGTGCGTCCCAAGATAAATGTCTTGCTTATACCTTTTGCGGGAGCCTCTTTTGTAGAGTACTTTCTCTGTATGATCAAGAGCCTTCATTAGTGAGCGACTCTTGAGTTCCATAACTACATAACCTCCACCGTCTCCATGAATGAAGATGATTAGTGTTGTGTAACGTAGTAATGTATGGGCTGTCGGCGGTTACTGAATTTAATGAGTCGAGATGATGACCGATTATGGGCAGGTGCCTCTCGGCTGCCTACCATATCCGAGTCGATGGTGACGGCGGGCCGTTACCCAGGTTCACGGGCCATCCGACACTCCCTTAGCCAAGTTACATCCCAGATACCTTCACGCTGAATCGACTACTGATTTACCCTTTTTCCTTGTCGATTATACTACTAAGTTGGGCCTATTCTTTTCAAGATGTACAATATTAATAAAAATAACAATTTATAAAACATAATACTTGTGATCAAAGTAGAATTTTTATATAAAATTATAATATATTTTCTTCCCTATGTTAGAATATCAACAAAAACATCATTGAAATTCTCAAAAGAAATTGTTTAATGTTTTCTATATTAAACTCTATTTTCTCTCATTATCTTTCAATAAAAAAAAGTGATTTTTGAGTTTTGCTTGTTTAAGAGAGAATGGAATGAATGACTCAAGAAAAGAAATATTTTAAAAATAATAAAAAAATTTAATTTTTACTGTTCTGGACTAGGCCGGGCTGGCCCAAGAGCAACGATAAAGGCCCAATCCAAAAGGACTTGCTAGGGGTCACGCCGACCTAAGGACCATAGCTATGCCCGACATACGTCTCTGGGAGACATCCCCGTCCTCGTGCTATCCAGCTCGACCTCAGCTCGAGCACTCCTTCAGCAGCGGACACGGTCCACTGCACTCTCAGCGGAACCCCGAAAAGACCGCGTCCTTATCCGCCCGCACTTCACGCAGAACATCCAGGAAGGGGACCACGTGCGGGTCCCCACTACGCACGTAGAACCTGGCAGTTCCTCCATTGGGCCAAACCTTCTCGGCCCAATGAAGGAACCTTGGCCCAGCGCTGGGGGCTATAAATACCCTCTGTTTCCAGAGGGTCAGGTATTCATTCTATCACATATACTCACACTTTGCCTGCTCGTACTCTTACTTACTTCAGCATCGGAGTGCCTTGCAGGTACCCCCCCCACCTCGTTCAAAACTTCAGCTCGGAGCCAGCCGTGACGGTCCAAGTCTGATCAGGTAAGATCAGTGGCGCCGTCTGTGGGAAACTAGCTTCCCCGTCTTACAAAACTCAAAGACCAAAGCTCAAATTCAACTACCGCTATCATGGCTGATCAAGCTCGCGATGAGCAGAACGTCCGTGTCGTCGACACTAATAACGGCACCGCGGACAAAAACGGACACCTTGATAACACCGACAACCCCGACCACAACACCATTCCTGCGACAACCGCCCTCGGAACTTCCACCTACAGGGACGGAGCTACTGCATCATCTTCCTCGGTCCCTCCACCACTCGAAGACGACCGGGCGGCCCTCACACACTACAGAGTTGCCCGGTTCCAGGAAGTCCCCGTCCTCGCCGGGGCAGATGCCACAACTCAAGCGCTGTTCGCAGAAATTAATCAAACGAACTATCTCATCTTCGCTCATGGAGAGAGACTAAGGGCGCTTGAAGACGAGCGAAGACCCCCGAGGAGGCATCGGAGACCCCATACTCCCCCTCCTCGAGTGACTGAATCTCGTTAAACCATCTCCCCCGCGGAGACCTCTCGAAGCCAATCTCCCCGGCCAAAAGAGAAACGGCCCCATCTGGATAGGCCCCCCATCATTCAAGCCGGAGAACCTAGTCGTGACCCGGCGAGACAGGAAAGAAGGCACTCCGGAGATGGGCGTGTGAAATTCAACCACCGAGCATCCCGCTCGAGAGAGACTCAACACGACCTGGAACGTCGTGCCAGACAATATTACAGGTCCCCATCTCTGTCTCCGGAGAGAAGCGACGAGGACGACCCCCGCGGTCCCCTGTCACAGGCTATTATGGAAGCACCCATCCCCCCGGGCATGGAGAAGCCCCCTCACTTGAAGGAGTACGATGGAGTCGCGGACCCGGTCGACCACATAGACGGGTTCGAGGCTATGCTTCATTATCACAATGTTAGGGGGCCCATCAAGTGCCGTCTATTCCCCACGACTCTCAGGAAGGCGGCAATGGACTGGTACAAAGGACTCGCCCCGGGCTCAATCACCTCGTGGCGGAACCTGAAGAACCAATTCATCAGTTCCTTCACAGCTTCTCGGCGGCATCCGAAGACCGAGGCGGCTCTCGAGGCCATCATCCAAAGACAGGATGAAACCTTGAGGGAATTTATCAACCGCTTCAACCGGGAAGCAATACAGGTCCCCTGTGCGGACCATATGAAGAGATATTTACTGGAGAGAGGGCTCCTCCCCGGCACGGAATTCAGAAAGGCCGTGGGTATCGAGCCACCTCGGACATTCGATGCCCTCCTCGAAAAAGCTCGGGCCTACATGGACTACGAGGAGAGGGAAGCGGCCAACAGAGCCCGAGATTCCAGGACTCGTGGTCCCAGCAGCAGCTCGCGCCAAGAAGCCCCTCCTCGACGAACCGGGGAGAAAAGGAAAGAAGACAGACCCCGGGAGGTCCGGGAACAAAGAGGACCTTCAGGGCGGTTCACCGAGTACACTCCGCTCACAACTTCCCACGAGCGCATTCTGGCGGAGTGTGCCAGCACTGATTTCAAGGACGGCGGTGTCAAACGTCCCCGACCTGCTCCCGCCAAGCCCGGAGCAGACAAGAACAAATATTGTCAGTACCATAGGAGCCATGGTCATCTGACTGAGGATTGCGTCCACCTCAAGGACGCCATCGAAACCCTCATCAAGGGAGGGAGGCTCGCGCAATACCGGCGGAACGATGCTCCCCGTCGTGACGCCCAAGAAACTAGAGAGCCGGAGGAGGATGTCCGACCATCTGACGAGTCGGTCCCTATCCAAACCGCCTTCTCCGTGACCAGGCCCGAGGACTTCGACCTCCCCGAGCACCTGCAGGAGCCGCTCACAATGCACAGCAGGTGGGAATATTTCCCCTCTGCCCTGGTCATCAACGGCGGCGGGTTCAACGACTTGACCATCACAATTCAGCCAAGAGGAAGCTGGTCGACGCGGCTCCCCCACAAACAATGACGTTCGAAAGGGTGAAGGGCAGGTCAGAGCCCATCACCTTCTACCTAGAAGAGCTCCCCGACAGAGCCCCGAACGCGGTCATCCCCTTACTGATAAGGGCAAGAATGGCCAATTTCGATGTACATCGCATCCTGGTCGACGAAGGGAGCTCCATCGACGTCATGTACAGCCAACTGTTCCGAACCCTACAGCTGGACGACTCACATCTCTCACCGTATGTAGGGTCGGACTTACAAGGTTTCAATGGCTCGACCTCTAAACCTCGGGGATATGTCGAGCTTCTGGTTACGTTCGGCGAAGGGACGGCTACAAGACAAGTTAAAGTATGCTTCCTAGTCATCGACTGCCCGTCTCTGTACAACTGCATCTTGGGGAGACCGACACTGGCAGAGCTGACAGCGGTACCCTCGACCGTCCACCTGAAGATGAAGTTCTACACCAAGAGGGAACGAGTAGCTACTATCCAAGGAGACCTAGCCGCTGCCCGCAGGTGCTTCAACGCCGCTTCTAAGGGACGTGATACTGTCGACATAGGGACCAGACCCGCCAAAAGGACAAGACAGGAGCCCGACAAGAAAGCATCCCCCTAGGAAGAAGTCCAGAAAGCTCCACCAAAAGTCGATTCCATAGCTCTGGACACTCGCTTCGACCAGGACGAGCCATCCAGCGGCGAGCAAATCCCACTCCGACCAATACCGGACGGGGATTTTGAACTCGTCCCCCTCGGCACGGATCCGACCAAGGGAGTGAAGATTGGCAAAGACCTCCCCGACTTGGCCAGGAAGAAAATCAAGGCCTGCTTGCGCGAGAATGCTGATCTGTTCGCCTGGAGTGCCGCGGAGATGCCCGGACTCGACCCTGAGGTCGCCTGTCACCACCTCACCATTGATCCAGCCGCTAGGGCCGTAGTACAACGTAGGCGTAGGCAGTCTCCAGAAAAAATGGAGGCTGCTGAGAAAGCTGTAAAAGACCTCCTAGAGGAAAATTTTATTTCTGAAGCCCGGTATTCCACCTGGCTGTCAAATGTTGTACTCGTTAAAAAGAATAATGGAAAATGGAAGATGTGCGTTGATTATACCGATCTCAACCGGGCTTGCCCGAAAGATGATTTTCCTTTGTCTAACATAGACATGCTGGTCGACAACTCGGCCGGCTACAAAACATTGTCGTTCATGGACGCCTACTCGGGCTATAACCAAATCCCGATGGCCCTAGGCGACAAACACTGCACGGCATTTATGACCAGCTCGAGCAACTATTACTACAACGTAATGCCCTTCGGACTGAAAAATGTCGGGGCAACTTACCAGCACATGATGAACAAAGTTTTCCACAAACAGATCGGCGACATGCTCGAGGTGTATATGGACGACATGATCGTCAAGTCCCGAGAAGACACCGACCACGCAGCACACCTCAAGACGGTCTTTGCCCAAGCAAGACAATGTAAAATGAGGTTCAACCCCGAGAAATGTACATTCGGGGTTAAGGCAGGAAAATTCCTTGGATTCTACCTAACAGAACGAGGAATTGAAGCCAACCCCGATAAATGTCGGGCGTTCTCCGACCTCCCAACACCAACACCGAAGAAGTCGATACAAATCATGAACGACATGCTCACGTCACTATCCCGCTTCGTCGCGAGATCCACTCAGCACACCCTCCCCTTCTTCAAACTCCTTCGAAAGGAAGCAGCCTTTGAATGGAATGAGGAGTGCGAGCAGGCGCTACGCCACCTAAAGCAAAGTCTATCTCAGCCGCCTGTGCTATCTCGACCAGCCGACGGGGAGCCACTATACTTATACTTGGCCGTTTCGAACGAAGCCATCAGTGTGGCCCTCGTCCGCGAGACCACCGACGGACAGAAACCCATCTACTTCACGGGCAAAGCCCTGCAAGGACCCGAAAGCAGGTACCAACAGATAGAAAAGGTGGCCCTGGCCCTCGTCAACGCGGCGAGGAGGCTCAGACACTATTTTCTGGCCCACACGATCATCGTGCAAACCGACCAACCGGTGAGGAAACTCCTGGGTTGACCTGATATGGCGGGCAGAATGCTGAAATGGTCCTTAGAACTCTCTGAATTTGACACTCGGTACGAGTGTAGGAAAGCCTTGAAAGCGCAGGCTCTGGACAACTTCGTCGCGGAAATGACCACTTATGACCCACCCCCAGGGAAGGAACACAAGTGGACCATCTTCGTCGATGGAGCATCCAGCTCGTCCGAAAGTGGCGCAAGAATCCTTCTGGAAAATGAAGAGGGTGTAGTGATCGAGCACTCCCTAGCTCTTTCCTTCCCGACGTCAAACAACCAAGCAGAATATGAGGCCCTGCTCGCACGATTGAGATTAGCCGAGGACCTGGGAGCCCGCGAGGTACAGATCTACACCGACTCCCAACTCGTCGCCTCCTAGGTCCAGGGGAGTTACCAAGCCAAAAACGACAACCTCGTCGAGTACTTGAACTTGGTCAAAAAACACATGACAAAGTTTGTACGGGCAGAAATTTCACATGTTCCCCGCAAGCAAAACACGAGGGCGGACATATTATCTAAACTCGCGAGCACGAGAAAGAAAGGCGGGAACAAATCCATCATCCAAGAATCCCTAGCATGCCCGAGTATCGAAAGATCCTCGACGCCAGTCGAGGTCCACGCCATTGGGGACGCCTCGTCCTGGATGACCCCGGTTTACAATTTCTTGACAAAGGGAGAACTTCCGTCGAACCAGTCCGATGCGACCATCACAAAGCGGAGAGCATGCTCCTACGTGGTGCTCGAGCATAAACTGTACCGCAGGGGATTCTCCATCCCCCTCCTAAAATGCATAGACGGATCCACAGTCCCCGAGGTACTGCGGGAGATGCATGAAGGGATCAATGCCCAGCACATGGGCGGTAAGTCCTTGGTGAGGAAAGCCCTTCGAGCAGGATATTACTGGCCGACAATGTAGCAGGACGCCAAGGAGCACGTTAAGAAATGCGACAAGTGCCAGAAGCACGGCGACATGCACCTCGCCCCGCCTCACGAGCTGAGCATACTATCGTCCCCATGGTCGTTCGCTTGGTGGGGTATGGATATCCTCGGACCCTTCGTGCAAGGGACTTATCAAAACAAATTCCTAATCGTGGCCGTGGATTACTTCACGAAGTGGATCGAGGCCGAGGCCCTCGTGAAGATCACCTCGCATAATATCCTCCGCTTCTACAAGAGAAACATCCTCTCCAGATTCGGGATTCCGAGTGCACTGGTGACCGACAACGGCACCCAATTTACCGACCACGGGTTCCAAGACTTCGTCACCAGACTGGGAACAAAACAGCACTTCACGTCAGTCGAACACCCCCAAACCAACGGGCAAGCCGAAGCTGCGAACAGAGTCATCCTCCGGGGACTCAAACGCCGAATCGGTGAGGCGAAGAGGGGATGGGTCGAGGAGCTTCACAGTGTCCTGTGGGCATACCGCACCACGCCCCATTCAACAACGGGCGAGACCCCATTCCGACTAACATACGGGACCGAGACCGTCATCCCGGTAGAAATCATGGAACCATCCAGACGGAGAGAGATCCCCCTCGACGAAGAAATGAACGACGAGGCGCTAAGGGACGAGCTCGACTTGGTCGAGGAAATCCGATCTGGTGCAGCCCTGCGCGAAGCCACCCTGAAACAACGAGTGGCTCTGCGCCACAACGACAAGGTCATCAAGCGCGAGTTCGAAATTGGCAGCCTGGTATTATGAAGGAACCAGAAAGACTCCCGCGAAGGGAGTTGGCCGCGAACTGGGAAGGACCTTATCGCGTCCACGACACCACTGGTACCGGGGCGTACTATCTCGAACAACTAGACGGAGAGCCACTACCACGACCCTGGAACGCTGCTAAACTAAAGCAGTACTATAGTTGAAAACCACCAACACTGAGGACCCTCGACTGTCGGCTCACGCGCCCAGTCAACGAGGAGAAACGTCCGACCCCGTAGAGAGGCCAAGGTGCGGGCCCGACCTACACCCAAATCGCATAACTTGGTTCAAAAAAGAACAAGGATAACGCCCGACGTGGACACCTCTACCGAGCTCCACCGTTTAAGTACCTATAAGGCAGAACACCCAGCTCGCGATGGGCAGTTCACGCCAAGGGCAAATAGTCCCGACCGGGCCATGTACCCGACCGAGCGACTTCGCTCCCTCTGCCCGACAAATCTTCAAGAGTGTCAGGCCATCTAAAAGGGTCAAAAAGGAGTCTCTCCCCTTGAGTTCACCACTTAGGTGACTCTGCCCATCGAGAAGAGGCCAAGCACATACACGAACAAATGACAGGCAAATTTTCCAGCAAAGTCACAACCACTTACGGGCACTCCTCGGGCCCATAACTTAGGCCAATTTTTGCGCAAAAACATAAAACACAAGCACGGGCAAACAATCAAAATTGAAACAAAGCATTCATTCAAAAATGCCCGTAGGCAACAAAGCAAATAAGATGTAAACCGACCAAAAAGGCCGGCAATATTCAGGAATACAAAGAACGGGCGCGCAGGCCCAAAAGAATGTGAACGGGCACGCAGGCCCAAAATAATCATCAACGAGGCACGCAGGCCCCACCACTATCTCACACTTCGGCTTCCCCCGAGCTACCATCACCAACAACAGGAGAGTTGGGCGGAGGCACGACCTGACCATCGATAATCTGCGACATATGGCTCACCCCTTCAGTGTTCAGGCCGGGATTTAACAAGGAAAGTTGGCTGACCGCGACTTCGAAGCCGTCCACCATAGCTCCGACACAGTCCCCCTCGAGCAGTTGAATGCGATCGACCAGTTCCGATCGACTCCTCAGAAGAGCTGTGTCCTCTGATTCATCCTCGGCAGGAAGCATAACAGCCTTTAGGTCCTCGACCTCCTTAGTAAGGCGCCCGTTGTCGAGTTCCAGTCGTTCACGATCCACACGAAGAAGGTCCCTCTCCTCGTCCAGCTTCCCCGAGCTCTCTCTTTCCAGAGCCAGCACCTCCGTCTCCGCCACCAGCAGCTCAGCTTGCTCGCGGAACATCTCCTCGGAGCGCTCCAGGGCAGCTTTCAGCTTTCTCGAAGTCGAGGTGAGGGTAGCTTTCTCTTGTTCCAACTCCTTGACACGGTTAGCATCCCCCCCCTCCTCGGCCAGCACAACGGCCATTTCGACCATCTTCACCAGCCCGGCTATGTTGGCGGCCAGGTGTCTTCTCCGACTTTCCTTGTTCATCCGGCGTATGGTTTCAGCTTCGTCGGGATTCACAAACAAAGGAAACCCCTCGAAGAAACCCTCCTCCTTAAAGCAAGGGGGCAACCCGAAGGACCTCACAGCACTAGAGTCCTCGCCGATTTCCGTCTGACTTTCCACCCGATTCCTTTTTTTCTGTATCAGGTCGGTGTGTGGCTCGACCTCTTGAACATTCGGAGTCCCTCCTGAAGCATCCCCCGAACTAGGTGGCGAGTCCACCCTCGTCGCCTGAGATATGCCCGGGCTATGTGGCGGGCCCATCCTCGTCGCCTGAGGAAGTCTCACCACCCTCTTATTCACCTTCCTGTCACAAGACAACTTCAAGAGCCTCTCCCTTCGTCCAGCCATCGAACCTGCACGAAAGAACCCGGGTTAGTGCCGAGAAAATAGGCAAACAAGTAACAAGTAAAAAAATTCAAACAATAAACGACCTAGCAAACACGCGGGCTGCCCAAAGGTCTGGCACTCCACGAGTGCCTTCGTGTCAATCGGTCGAGCCTCGAAGGTCGGATAACCTTCATCGTCCAGAATATCCTCCCCCTCCCTCGTGGCCCATCTGGCGGGGTGGAAGCTATCAACATACCGACAAAGAGTATCGTAAGCCTTCTCGTCCTCGGAGCTCATATCGCCCGCGGACGTATGGTAATATCATGTACCGTGCTCGTAATGCCTTGAGATCTAATGCACGGGAAATTTGGCCGTGCGTCCCAACACCGGACGTCCTTCACCGTCCAAAAGGGCCTCCCCATCGTCGCCGGTTATGACCGCTTCCTCCTCATACACGGACTCTAAACCTGCTGTGGTAACCGGCCTCACAACATACCACTTGTCTTTAAAACCCCGCACGGAGTCCATGTACATCCTGAAAAGTCTCTTCGACTGTTTCAGGGAAACCCAGCTATGCTTTCCTCCCCGGGATTGCCTCTGTAGGTGGAAGACTCTGAAAAAGAGGGGTATGGTCGCCCCTATCCTCAGAAAATGACAAGTCAGCTCAAACGCCCGGATAAACGCGAGCGAATTAGGGTGAAGCTGCGACGGGGCCAGCCCCAGATGGCTGAAGACCCCGACCTGGAAATCACTAAAGGGCAGTTGTAACCCAAGGTCTTTAAAGGCAATCTCATACATAGGGAAACTGTACTCGGGGAACACCGAGCAAATTCGAGCAGTGAAAGATGGCCGAGTGACCACGAAATTCTTCTGGAAACCGGGCTGGTCGTGGCCCGCCTCGAGGATAGTGTATGCTCTTCGGCTACATCGACTATAGACCGAAGCTATCCCTTTAGGTTCAGCACCCACCCAGTCCAGCAGAGGGTCCTCTACGGTGTCAACCAAACTCACATTCTCGTCGGCACTTTGCTCTTCCACCTCGGGCCGTCCTGAAGAGCACGGTTCGTCCGCCATGGTTACCTATAAAGCACGGGAAACCAATCAATTGGGCGCGAAACCATACGCTCGCCATAACGGACGAGATGAAGGGCACGACAAACCACGTCGCTCCACGCGCGACTGCAAAGTTGGTGTTTTGGAACAAAAAACAGCAGCCATCTCCCCGACTCCCAGATACCTCGACAGGTTCTCCTACAAGTCGCCCAAATAGACCGACAACTCGGTCACTCATGAATACGTCGACCCAGGGCATTAACATAGCGAGCAAAATCATAAAGCCTAGAGCTAGAGCTATGAGTCTACCGGGAACGATCATGAATTAGGCGCCCTGGATCATGAAGACCCCGGGCAGCACTGCAGATTCAAACCTAAACTATGCATTTACCGGGCACAAGCATGCGCTTTTCGGACATACGTATGGATCCGTCGAGCTACATATGAATCTACCGGGCTAATCCCAGGCACACAGCCTCTAAATGTCTAAAAACGATGAAAAATAATGCATCACAACAGGAAAACAAAGGAGACAAGTCACTTATTTGGAATCAAGAAGGAGATTTGACGACAGAGGAAAGGAATCAGCGACGGAGATCGCGGCGGTGCTATAAGAATCTGGGAAGAACAGCAACAGCAGAAATAGAGTGAAGAGGAGAGGCGCGAAGAGTGGAAACACGTTCTGGGTCCCAAGGACCCTATTTATAGTGATGACGTGGAATACCAAACATCACCTCGAGCAACCACGAATTCCCCTCCTCGACGCACAACTCCCCTAGGCAATGATGACCCTATCCTCATAGGGTGGCGGCACAGTTCCCAAAAGAGACCTCGCGTGCTCGACAGACACAGGCTGTCAAGAAATCCCCGAGCATTCCTCGCAGGGAACCTGTCCACGAGCACGATACGGGGAAACCCTCGAGTACCCCACGAGGAGCTGCATCTCTTTCCCGGATACGGGGCCCCGAAACGGAAGTAACCTAAGATTAAGTCATGGCTCATAACTCAAGGAACCACGACTTGGGGGGCTCCTGTTCTGGACTGGGCCGGGCTGGCCCAAGAGCAACGATAAAGGCCCAATCCAAAAGGACTTGCTAGGGGTCACGCCGACCTAAGGACCATAGCTATGCCCGACATACGTCTCTGGGCGACATCCCGGTCCTCGTGCTATCCAGCTCGACCTCAGCTCGAGCACTCCTTCAGCAGCGGACACGGTCCACTGCACTCTCAACGGAACCCCGAAAAGACCGCGTCCTTGTCCGCCCGCACTTCACGCAGAACATCCAGGAAGGGGACCACGTGCGGGTCCCCACTACGCACGTAGAACCTGGTAGTTCCTCCATTGGGCCAAACCTGCCCGACCCAATGAAGGAACCTTGGCCCAGCGCTGGGGGCTATAAATACCCTCTGTTTCCAGAGGGTCGGGTATTCATTCTATCACATATACTCACACTTTGCCTGCTCGTACTCTTACTTACTTCAGCATCGGAGTGCCTTGCAGGTACCCCCCCACCTCGTTCAAAACTTCAGCTCGGAGCCAGCCGTGACGGTCCAAGTCTGATCAGGTAAGATCTTTACAAAGAATGATTTTGTATCGAATGATACATAAATATATATTATTAATTAAAAATATTATAATAATATAGATTATAAAAAATTTCAAAATCTTCCAAATTCTTCGTTTAATACAATTTATTATTGTCATAAACCAAAGAAATCTTGTATTAGGAATTAAACAAACATTCTAACCTCCGGGCCTATACCTAAATTCCTCCATTGTATTCATTTAATTAGCGATTTAATTAGCGAGTTACATGTACGTTCGCACGAGTATTGATATGATATGCGAATTTGTTTCTAAAATATGATAAAAGTAAAATGAAATTTAAAAAAAAAACAATAACAAATCATTGCCTATAATTTTTCTAAGATATAAAAATATTTGAACGAATAATATATATTTTTATATAAATATTATTTTTGTTTTAGAATTGTTGTAAAAAATATTTAAACCAATAGCAAAGTTGTTCTATTAATATTCAATATTTTGATTAGTAATTTCATGTTCTCGTTAATATTCAATAATTTGATCAGTAACTTAATATTTCCGTTAATGTTCAATATTTTGATCAGTAACTTAATATTTCCGTTAATATTCAATATTTTGATCGTTAACTTCATGTTTCCGCTAATATTCAATATTTTGACCAATAACTCTATGTTCTCGTTAATATTCAATATTTTGATCAGCAACTTCATGTTTCCGTTAATATTCAATATTTTGATCAACAACTTCATATTCCCGTTAATATTCAATATTTTGATCAACAACTCCCGTTAATGTTCAAATTCACTTTACCCTACATATGGAGGGGAAGCTTTGGAAGCTTAATCCATAATGGTAAAGTTCTTAATGTATTATTTTTAAAATATAATAAAAAAAATAAAATTATTTTACCAAAATAATGTATTATTTTTAAAAGAAAGACATGTTTTTGAAATAAAAGCAATATTGTTTTATCAAAATTCTTTTACATATGCACGTGCCATATCAATGTTCATGTGTTCACACGGATAATGGTGTGGTATGTTAAATTGTAGTTAATTATTTACAAATTTAAAGAAATAAAATATTATGATGAAATAAAGAAAAATCAAATAATTTATTAATAATTCCTAATCAAAATAGTTTATTATTTTTGAAAGAGATAAAAATCGGTTTTTATAATTTTTTTCTATATATAAAAATATTTGAATAAACAATTTAATTATTTCTATATATAAATATTTTTGTTTTAGAATTATTTATAAAAATATTTAAATCAATAGTAAATTTATTTATGTTATTATTTAATATTTAAATCAATAGTTTAATATTAGTACTATGTGTGCGTACCATATCAAAACTTGTGTGTTTGCAAAAATAGATTTTTTTGAAATTTTGTTTGAATTTCAAAAATTTATAATTTAAAAATTATCTATTTGTTTTACTTTTATTTCTAAATTATATTATCTTTTAAACAATATTTCTCTAACCATCTTGAGTCGAGTAAAGTCGGTATCTCATTATACACAGATGTAAAAATCCAATACTCGACCCAAACAAAAACGATATACCAAAGTGCTAGTGTTATAGCATGTGCTTTAAGGGTACAAAGCTTATTATGAAACCAATTATAACAGGTGCAAGTAACTTGCAGGTTAGATCGATGCGTCTCATAACTGAATTCATCTTTGTTAGTAATTCCGGCGGTTGACCTTTGGATATAACCAACAACATGTACAATAAAAAGCACACCATTTGTAGTTTTCAAGTAGGTATCATTGTAATAGTGATTAGTAAAAAGTTATAATAGTACCATATCAAAATTAATAACAGTACCTATTTACCAAATGGATCTATTTGACATCATTCATATGTTACTTGATTCTGTGTAAAATAGATGATTGGACATGATAGTCAATGGGAGCTTTGTCTGTAAGGAATCTCTGTCTGCATAAGTCAGACCAATGATTAGGTGAGGTAAGAAATTTCCAACATAGATGAAGTTTCTAATCCAACTATTAAGTTCTGACTCGCCGTCATACTAGATGTATCAATGTAAAATTTCTTTTAAATACCGGCTAACATATATCCAAATCCATCTACTCCAACCTAAAACATTCGTTAAGCTATAAATTTCCTAGCCAACATATCAAACATAAATGTGTAATCAATTTCAAATAACCCAACACACTACATATTTCATAAATACTCCAATACCTCCCCTCATTCTAAATGATAATCTGAGCACCTGAAAATAGTAAACAACACAGAGGATTCACGTTAATAAACACAACCTATATTGTAAACTAATAAGCAGAAAGAACCTAAAGAAGAAAAAACATAGTTGCCTTAAAATGATGCTAGCAAAAAACATTAGATTATATATATTTTTGTTACTATCCAAGTATAATTGTATAATAAATCTCCAAATTTACAAAAAAGGGTGATCTTGCTAACTAGCTACAGTAAGTATCTATATAATGTAGAAAATTCCATTCGATTTCTCAATGTCGATAGGCTGAAAACTCGAATTCATAGTTATTTTGTCTCACCTCATATGCCATGGAACCTAATTAAGAATTAGACTGAGAAACATACTTAAATGGTGAAATACCATGTACAGTCAAATCATCTACAGTAGCAATATCTTTTAAATCCAAAACACGTTAAAGAGCTATTTCACACGTTTCTCAAACCTCTTGAGGTGGATCAGAATCCAAACTATGTTTTTCAACTACTTCAACAACTGTTGCAATTGATTTACCTTTCTCCATCACTAGTAGATGTCTAAAATTCTATGTCGGCAAATATCGGACATAAGTTTAAAAGGAATAGATACACATCCGAAACTTGAAATGTTAAGTTAATCTCTATAAAACTGCCAAACTTGCACCATCTTTTGGAGGGATTCCATGCCCAAACAAAGAGATACCAGAAAGATATGTCAAAACAAAAGGACATTCATCCGAAGCAATAACTTGGTTTAGTAACATACCTCTGTCGTAGGCAAAAATCAAAACACTAACCTTTACATTACTATTTCTTTTGTCGTGAATATCTCCAGGGACTTCATTATTAGTGTCATAACTATCAACACAATCGTCACCAGATTTAAGTCCAACAATCTGTGCAACTTTTTCAGAAGGATTTTCTTTACAATATACCAAGTTTCCTAATCAACAGAATAATCATGTAGTAAAAGTTTTTATTTTAATAAATAGGGTAAAGTTGACAACAATTCAATGACCCTAAAAATATGTATTTGCTTACCTTAATACATTATTTTACATATATAAGATATAGGAAAACAATGAGCCAGTTGTATGAATGAATTCCTTTCTAGTGGTGTATCATCCACAAAGAGCCGATTCTTCCAACGTTTGTTCTACCATGTGTTTCCAGTGATTTCTGGTAAACAACCGCTAGTCTTTCAAACTATCGAATAATCTTTCTGACTGTTATTCAATTCCTCTGGTAACTCACAGGATCGACTAGATTGATCCTAGGATTCCTTGGTCATTAGGGTAACTCTCATGATCGAACAAATATTCATGGTTGATATTTGAGTGTTGTATAGGTGTTTGGCTTATTTCGATTTCTCTCTTAAAGGTCTAAAGATGTAATCAAAATGTGCGTGTACGAAACTAAGTTGCATGAATAAATGTTAATTGTAAAGACATGTAAAATTGCATAAAAGGCAAGCAAATGGTTTCGAATTATAAAAACAGTTAATGTAAAGGATTTCTGGAACGTAAAAGGTTTGAAATATGAAGAAAGCGTTTAATGCAAGAAATCTGTAAATGACTTTAAGTAAAAATAGGCGTTCGAAGGATAAATCTTGAAGGTAAAGGCATGGAAAATATGACAGTTTTCTGAAATGTAAAGTGCTTGAAATGTGAAGAAAGCATTGAAATGTAAAACTTTAATGAAGAGATTTCAAAGTGAAAAGACTGTAAATGAGAAAACTTATAAATGTTATTTGACAGAATGATAAAGGAAAGTGCTGGAAATGGTAAAAGGTTTTCATTAAATCATAAATATATGGTGCTATCATACGTACATTGCTCTTGCATTCGTTTCCCTTGCCATGTGGTAGTTTGAATGTTACTGAGTACTTAGTACAATAGATATGACACACGAAATCCTAATACTAAGACTTCTATTTATACTAATTCGACCATAACGGTCTTGCTATAGGATTATGCCACGTTCAGCACATGCAGAACAATGCCTCTTTCTTCTTTCCACGTGTCTCCAAATGCTCCAGCACATAAATTTCAAACTTCGAATGTCCCGCTTCCATTTGAATTTCAAATGCTTTGGTATTTCTCCGTTTCGAACGCACTTCCCAGACACAGCCTTGTTGTTATTTCGAGACTTCTTTAGATATGTTCCCATAATTGCCACTCGAAGCTCCAGCTTTGACATGCTTATTCGAAACATTGCTTCTGCTACTTCGAAACATGACGTTTTACTTCATTTCGATCGAAACGTTTAATTCATTTGGCTCCTAATAATATTATCAAAATCTTCAGCCAACAAATTTCCCCTTTAAAATATGTATTTCGATTCCTCTGAGAAATACCTATTTTAAACATCTACACAAGATTTTGATGTGACTTTCGAATCATCGTAACATTTAATGCATTTGACTCCAGTCAAGTCAATCATAGCGCTTTTTGGATTCCTTAACCGCCTGGATCCACTTCACAGTATGGTGTAGTTACAAATAATGATTATCTTTAAATCACGCCTATTACCCATGTTAACTTTACGCCACCTCTTCATCACACCAACCCATGATTTCCACGTATCACACCCTTATTCAGTGGATACTTAAACTTCCCCATTATAAAACATCACCAACTTAATCTTTTCTTTTCTTTTCACACTCTGAATCTTTTACCCTCCTTCTCTCGTCAAAAAAAAAACCCAAGCTTTTAACATCCTTCAAAAATGTCTTCTTCTACTTCATCCCAACTCAAGAAAGTCTCCAAGAAGAAAGGAAAAACTGCAGGAACTACCATGGAAAGTAAGATTATCACTCACCAAGGTCAATCCGTTCTTGCCCCTCAGATGATTTCAAAGGAAAAAGAAATGTTGTATGCATCACAGGTACTCATTCCTACCACCGTTGCTGGTAAGAGGTTAGCTTTAAATGGCCCTCTTACGGTTTTTGAAATATTAAAAGACACCAGGACGATTTTCCCAGTTTGTTATAGTTTTAAACCCTTGTTTAACAAAATGGACGCCCCTAAGGCAATAAAATCTTCTAGTTCAAACACCATAGAAAACCCAACTGTTCCTCCTAAGGACCCCTTTGTATTGGATTATGTAAAAAGCAATTTTAAGCCATTTCGATATTGCCCCACCTCTGATATTGCTTATCAAAATTGGTTCAAGAAAGTAGAAGCTAAGAAATCCTAGCAATGGGAAGAATTAGGTATTTATAACCTGATTAAGCTATCGAAGCCTGGTTTCACCTACAACCACCCTCTGCTATTCACGTCCCTCTATTTCTGGGACAGTACCTATAACACTTTCCATCTCCCAGGTGGAATGATCACCCCAACCTTCTTCGACATAGCGGCCATCACTGGGCTATCGCCAGTAGGAGAAACTTATATCCCCGACAACGAAGAACATTCAAGCATAATTGACTTCGAAGTCAAGCTAGCAAGTTTTTCCAAGTTTATCAGTCATTACCATGCTGAGGGGGACAATGTGTCTGACGTAGAACACATTGATTTCTTAACCCTGTGGCTGTCAAGATACGTTTTCTGCAGTAGATCCCTACAGGTAGCTAGCAGGTTCATTCCTCTAGCTAGGGACTTGCATGAAAATCGAAAAGTGTGCCTAAGTGAAATGCTCTTAGTTGACCTTTATGAAAGCCTGAGGTCAGCTGTTTCGAGCCTCAAATCCCATACCCCCAAGAATATTCTGTTGGCTGGCCCTTTTTGGTTACTTCAACTATGGCTAAATGCCATGTTCGAACCCTCCTTGTCAACCGCCAACACCATTGATGAACAAGATCCTGAGATAAATGATAGGATAGTCGAAGGCACTAGGCTTCGAAGATTAACTCCAAATGACGACAAAGATGACTTCAAAGTCCAATTCTCGAAGTACATCATGATATTCTCCAAAAGGCACAAGTTCGAAGAGAGCATGGCGCCTTTTGCTTCGAGGGCTCATGGACCTTCTTGGTTCACCATAGCTCTCTCAGAAGCTATCAAGAGCAAGGAGATTCAGGATGTATGGAGAGCTTTTTTTCTACCTAGACTCATTTCTTCAAGAATAACTCCAGCCAAGTACCAGATTTTTCTTTTTGCTTACCAACCAAATTTTGTTTCGAGACAGTTTGGCTTATGCCAACTGATTCCTGAACCTTTATTTCAAACTGAGAGTGCCATCACTTCTGGACGAACTTTCAAGGCACGGGAAGCCAAAATACAGCAAGAACAATATCAAGGCTTTGCCCAGTTTGAGCTGATAACCTTCGAACCTACCCATCTCACAGCTAAAGGGTTTCTGGAATGGTGGACCAAGTTTTATCAAACCTATATGTTCGATACACTTACAATTCAACAAAAACTAATTGATGCCTTCGATGTGCAGGTACCAGCAAAAAAAGGTATGTTTACTCATGCCAAAGAGATTAAAGCTTTCCAAAATTATTTTGAAACTACTTATGACCCCACGCGCTTGGACTCCACTGTGCATCAAGCGACTGAGACCTTGAAGGAAAAATTTAAACAAAAAGTTTCTAAGTTAAAACTTCCTTCAGGGTTGTCACCTGAGGATAGGTATAGGTTGGCATTTGAAATGCATCCACCTAAATTTCCCAGATTACCTACCTAAGAACTGGCTCTGGCTTGGTTTCCCCCATATCCTTGGTGGTTCACTTGCAAAGAGATGTTCAAACATCTTCAAAGGAAACCAAAGCCATCTGAGACTGTGACATGGGCTCGACACTGGCTTCATGATTTCCCAGGACACCTTCGATACGACCTTTCTGCCATGTCAATTAAATCTGATCAAGGCACAGGTGCGAATGCTTGGGAAAATCCCAAACGTCTTTTATTTTCCATATCTTTAACCTTTGCTTTAATTGTTTCGATTTTCATCCATCAGGATAAAGACAGCTGCCTCAAAGTCGAAAGAAGGGAGTGCCTCTCAAGCCTCCATCGAAACTACTGACAAAGTGACTCCACCCGAAACAACCACTATTGCTGCAGCCGCAACAACAACAACAATACCAACAACAACCAGTGTTCCAACTCCAACGGTAATCATTTAGCCTTGATGTTTCGAATTCACTCATGTTTTATGGTTTGCATCTAACTCTTCGTTTAAATCCTTTCAGACCAACAAGCTTCCTCCTACTACTCCCAAGAAGCGGAAATCAAGCACCACTGGGGAAGATCCCAAGGCTGGAGGAAACTTAACAACTGCTTCGAAGAAGAAGCCAAAGAAAGATATTTCGAAAAGTATCGTTCCAACTAGTGTCTCTGGACTTGATTCCAGGGATGCTGCTCCCTCACCCAAATCCAAAAACCCACCTTCGACCTCCAACACAATGTTGGAACGTATAGCTAGTAACCTCTCCTCCGAGAGTCCACAGGTAAATTGAACCCTAAAATTTTTTGACAATAATAACTTCTTATTACCTTGGTGAATGTTTCTTAACATTCTGTTGCTCTTTGCAGAACATCTTGAATCCAGCTTCCACTACTTTGAACTCACCATCCAAAGCTGCTGCTCCACTCAACTCCTCTCCTCAAGGAGATTCCAGCAACCTCGTTTAGAATAAAGGTTCGTCTAATATGGCGGTTCTGACTGGAACTTCTGAACAACAGGATGATCAAGGTACCTCCATTCCTCTGAAAGAGACAAACGAAACACCACTTCAAACATCTACAGAGGATTTGCAAAGAGCTTCTCTTCAAAAGTCCCCTCTTGAAACTCTTCAAGAGGACCCAAAGGACACTCAAACTGAAGGAGAGAAAGCTGATTCTGGGCAAAGAGACGAAGAATCTGCAGACGAAGAATCTGAGGAGGAGAATGCCAATGACGGTTCGACTGCTGGGACGGAGTCCAACGCAAATAGCAGTGAAAGGGATGGTATCGAAGTGGTGGACTTGGATGAGGACGAAGAAGACCAAGAGAACGAAACGAATGAAGGGGATGGTAATGCAACCAACGAACCCATGGAGGTTGAAATGGACGTGGCTCCCCTACGTGTGGAACTCCCTCAATCCTCTTTGTCTCGAATGACTGACGAGGAACTGGCACTTCTGAGACGAAATGACCCTATTGGGTACATGAAGGCAAAGTTGGCTCAGAGGGACGTCCCACTTGCTAGGGCTGGCACAAGTTCGACCAGCTATCCTCTTCCCACAGATGAAATAATTGTACTTCTTAATAAAATTAGGAAAACAATTCTCAATGTGGATATATTCGAAGTGCTCAAGCAAGATAGTACTGCTTGCTATACTATGAAGGAGCTGCTCACAAAGGTCAATCTTTCTACCTGCTCCTTGCCAGTTAGTACTCTCTTGTTTGATCTTCAGGCTTTGCTGGACAACGTAACTGGTTACCTTCTCCAAGACGAATCTGCTGCCAAGAAGGTTCAAGAGAAACACATTGCCATGGATGCTGCTTATGAACAAGCTTCGAAACTCTCTCAAGAAGCTGAGGATCAAGCTATGCATCTGAAGCAGGCGAAAACTGATTATGAGGCTCGAGCTGAGTCCATACTTCTTTGGGAAAGGCAGATTCTGGAACTTCAACAGAAGGTTAAGGAGGCTAAAGAACAACAAATAGCCTTCGAAACCAATACTGCTGGTAACCAATTCGAAGAGCTTCTCAACCAGGGGCTTGCAGAAATGGAGACTGCAGAACAACTTAAAGGAGAAGTGGCAACCTTGGAAGGAGCCAGGCGTTTCGCTCAGCAGAAGCTTGAATCATTTCGAAGCACTTTCAATCGATTGAAAAATAACTCTTATTTCTAGATTTTGATATTTATTTGACTACAATTTTGGTTTCTTATATGTAATATTCGAACAATGCCATTTTGGCATTTTATCTTGCCATTTTGGCCTTTTATAACATCTTGGTTACATTGTTACTATTCGAATCTCCTGCAGGCGTGGCTTATATTTCTTTAAATATTTCCCATTAACCTTTAGGATACGTTTATCATCCACGAGTTCTTCGATTTCGTATGCATTGTTTGAGAATACTTTTAATATTCGAAAAGGTCCTTCCCAATGAGGTGACCATTTACCTAATGCTTTATTTTTCTTGTCCATAGGCAATATGACTCTCCAAACTAAGTCATTAATAATGAATACTTTTTTCTTCACCCTTTTATTGTATGTTCTGGCCACTCTTTCTTTTTGTCTCATCAAAATTTCCAATGCATGTAATCTAATTTCGTCCAACTCAACTAATTCATTCATCATCATTTCCCAATATAATGCAGCTGGGATTTCGTTTTGTCTCTGAATTCGAACTGATTGTAGATGAATTTCTACTGGCAACACTGCATCATGACCAAATGTGAGTTGGAAAGGCGTAGTGTTAGTAGCTTCCTTAGGAGATGTTCTACAAGCCCATAATATTTGGTCCAGAGTTTTGTGCCAGTTTCTTGGCTTTTTGCCAATATGCTTCTTGATTAATCCTATTATTACTTTATTTGCTGCTTCGACTTGACCGTTTGCTTGAGCATAATATGGCGTTGATGTTAGCAATCTAAACCCCATTTCTTGGGCAAATCCTTGCATATTTCTACCAGTAAACACAGAGCCTTGGTCTGTGGTTATGCTCTCTGGCAATCCGAACCTATAGATAATGTGTTTTTGTATAAATTCAATAATAGCCTCTTGATCAGCAACTATCAGTGGTATATCTTTGATCCATTTGGTAAAATAATCTATTCCCACCAAGATGTATTTCTGTCCTTTGGACGAAGCAGGATTTATTTCTCCTATCAAATCCAATGCCCATCCTCTAAATGGCCATGGTTTGATGATCAAATGCAACTCACTTGCAGGGGCATGTTGAATCCCTGCATGTTTCTGACATTCCTCACATCCTTTAGCAAAGTCTATGCAATCTTTGAGCATGCTAGGCCAATACAAGCCGTATCGAAATAACAGCCATTTCATTTTATGGCCTGCTTGATGTGCCCCACATGCCCCATTATAGACTTCTGACAATGCTAAATATGCCTCACTTTCTCCTAGGCATTTCAATAATACACCCTCTTGGGTCTTTTTAAACAATTCGTTCCCCATGAGGAGATATGACAATGCTCTGTATTTTGTCTTTCTATCCACGTTTAGAGTTGGGTCTGCTAAATAACTCTTCAGTGGACTTCGCCAATCTGCATCTGACAAAGTATTTATGGCTAATATTTCGAATCCCTGTTTCTTAGCATATCCCAATTTCATACTTTCCAGATCCGATGGTGTGAATCTAGTAGCCATAACTCTACCCCTTAATTCAACCAAATCCTTAAAGTTCTTGGTAGACACTTTATAACCCGAAGCCAACTGCACTAAGTCATTTGCTTCTTGGTTCTCTATTCTTGGTATGTGTTGAATATCCATGTATTCAAATTTCCTCAATAGCCTATTGACTATGACGAAGTATACCATTAAGTTTTCCTTTATGCACTTATATTCCTTTGTGATTTGTTTGACTACTAATTCAGAGTCTCCTTTAATTTCGACTCTGGTTGCCCCCAATTCTAACAAAGCTTCAAGTAAAACAATGAGCGCTTCATACTCAGCTTCGTTGTTCGAGCAACGAGGACCATCTAATTTATACTTGAATTTTGTTGGAATTCCTTCAGGAGAAATCAGAAGGACTCCAACGCCACTTCCATTCCTGTGGGTTGAACCATCAAAGTACAATTTCCATGGTTGCATTTCGACGTAACTCATGACAGTCTGCTCGACCAACGAATGGTCCACAATAAAGTCAGAAATCACTTGACCTTTCATAGCTTTTAAAGGCATGAAAGTCAAAGAATATTCTGTTAGGGCTAAAGCCCATTTACCAACTCTGCTATGCATCATTGGTTTTGAAAGCATATGTTTAATAACATCGAAATGAGATGAAACATAAACATCAACACGTTTTATATAATACTTGAGTTTCATACAAGAGAAATATAAACAGAGACATAGCTTTTCTAAATTGCTATATCTGGTCTCTGCATCATTTAGCACTCTACTTAAATAGTATATGGCTCTTTCGATGCCATTGCTATCTTCTTGTGCTAGCATACTACCTATACTAACTTCAGAGGCAGATATGTACAATCTCATGGGCTTCCCCCATGAAGGTGGAGACAAAATAGGAGGCTGAGAAAGGTATTCTTTTATCCTGTCGAATGCCTCCTGGTGAGCTTCGTTCCATTCGAAGGCTTGGCCTTGCTTTAGACGAAGTAACGGAGAGAAAGCTTAGGTTCTTCCACTCAGGTTCGAAATGAATCTTCTGAGGAAGTTAATTTTCCCTAGAAGAGATTGCAATTCCCTTTTTGACGTAGGTGCTTTCGTCTCCATTATGGCTTTGGTTTTGTTCTGGTTGATTTCAATCCCTTTCTTGTGAACCACAAAACCAAGAAAATCTCCAGCCTGCATAAAAAATGCACATTTAAGGGGATTCATCTTTAAGCCATGTTTTCTCATTCGTTCGAATGATTGGCTCAAATGATGTAAATGTGTTTCTGTAGATATAGATTTGATGACTATATCATCAATATACACCTGCATGAAGGTTTCAATGAAATCATGAAAAATTGAATTCATTGCCCTTTGATAAGTTGCCCCAACGTTCTTTAAACCAAAAGGCATCACCACCCATTCGTAGGTGCCTAAGGCTCCTGGGCAACGAAATGCTGTCTTTGCAACATCTTCTTCAGCAATGAAAATCTGATTATACCCAGAGTATCCATCTAACATACTCAAGTATTCGAACCCTGCAGCAGAATCTACTAGCATTTCTGCCACAGGCATGGAATATTCATCTTTAGGGGTTGCAGTGTTTAAATCCCTAAAATCTATGCAAATTCTTAAAGAACCATTTTTCTTAATAATAGGTACTATGTTTGCTAACCATTCGACGTACCTTGTTGTTCTGATGAATTTGCAACGCAGCAACCTTTCGATCTCAGCTTTAATTTTTGTGAGAACCGCTGGTGCGAATCTTCTGGGAGTTTGTTTGATGGGCCTCTTGCCATCTTTGATTGGCAGTCTGTGTTCGACCAACTCCCTCTTTAAACCAGGCATCTCGTCATAATCCCATGCGAAGCAATCTTTATTATCCTTGAGGACTTCGATTACTTCCTTCTTGAGGCCTGGGTTAAGTTTTGCACTTATGTAGGTTATTCTTTTCGTTTTTTCATCCCCTAAGTTGACTTCTTCGAGTGGATCTTGTGCCAATATTTTGGCACCTGAGTTTACGGGGTCCCTTTCGAAGCCTAAGGGTTCTTTATCATAGATGGCATCCAACCTTTGATCCATCTCAAACCCTTCGAAGGGTGAGCATTTCGAACCATCCCCACTTACTTCATTCATCTTTATAGTTGATTTATTTATTTCAGCCTCTAAGGCCGCTTTTGATTCGTTCTCAGCCATATAGGCCGAAATCCTTTCGAAAAAGGTGGACTCAGTCATGGATAAGGTTATCGAAGTCCCAGCCTGCTGGCCGTTTTTGTATAGTGCTTTCGACTCCCTCTTCTTCACTGATTATTGTTCTATCCCAGTAAAGGCCATCATGGCGAAGGGTCATGTAGTAGTGGGCGTTTCTGGTTTCATTAATCTCATCATTTGGAACACACGGAGCAATCTTTGCCAGATTTTTATCATAATCCCTCTTGTCAACTAAATTGGCCGTTGACATAAAGTAACTCTGGTCTGCTTCGATGTTTTCTACTATTCCATCATCTCTCCACAGAACTAGTCGCTGGTGCATTGACGAAGGAACTGCCCCCACGCCATGGATCCACTCCCTTCCCAGCAGTAAGTTATAGTTGGCCTTGGCTTCGATCACCATAAACATGGTGGGCCTACAGCTTGAGCCTATTGTCAATTCCAACTGGACCACTCCCAGTGTTTTGCCCACTTTTCCCTCATAATTGGACAGAACCATATTATGGGGCTTGATGTCTCCTTCGCGGATCTCTAATCTTTTTAGCATGAAATGGGGTATCAAATTGACTGCAGCACCCCCATCCACTAGAAATTTGTTCACACCATGGACACCAACTTTCGCCCGAATAAAAAGTGGCTTGAGATGGTTCTTCATAGCAGGTTCTGGACGTTCGAAGAACGCATTTTGTTCCTCAACAGCCCCATTGTCCATCACATAGTAGCACACAGGCCTATGTTTCATCAAATCTGTGGTGTCTTCCTCCTCATATTCATCGATTTCGGTTTCCTGCCCAAATTCGCAGAGAAGCACATACACCACGTTACAGTTCAGGTTAAATGAAGACTCCCCCTCCGATTCGAAGTTATCTGTTATCATATCTTCGTCCTCTTCTGGGCCTGGAGTGTATTCCTTTGGTTCATCGCATTGTACTTCAAAGAAAAGCCTCCTATTGACTGAAGGTTTGTCTTCAGTTTGATTTTTTGGTTTGTTGGTGCTAGATTCACCTTGGTTCTTTGTTGAAGTAACCCCTTTGTTTGCCACAACTTCCCTCTCAGCCTTTTGAATCCTTTGTTGTCTGCGCCACTGGGATCTTGACATGGGGTTCCTTCCTTTGTAATTTTCTAATCTCACCTCCTCCCTTTTTGCTGTGTTGAATTGCCTCCTGTATGTCACAGCATAGCGTTCATTTCGTTCGGCGTTTCTCCATCTATCTTTGCCTTTGTCATTTCTAACCTGTAACCATCTATCGGTTGGCACTTCAGCAGGGAGTTTGAAAGTCACTCTTCGAGCAGCCTTGGGGTGAGGGCTATCAGGCCTTCGCTGTTTGTGTCTGCTGTCAAAACGTGGGCCCATCTGGACAGTTTCTTGATGGTTCCAGCTAGGGGCGAAGGGAATCGTTTCGAAGGCTCTGGCCATGCTTTGGTCATACATAGCATAACACCTTGGGCAAATCAAGCACTTGGTTGCCCCTTTGTAGCAGCGAAACACAAATTCCAGCAAACTTTCTCCAGCCTTGGGATAACACCTAAAAAGCTGGTTATCCTGGCGCCAATTGTTGCCAGTTCGAGTCCTCTGTACCCTTTCGAAATTCACAGCGATTATTTGATTGCAGAGGATGCTGCACCTAGGGCATAATATCATGCCTGAATCTTCTTTGTGGCATGTCATGAGGTAATCCTTGAGACTAGCATCTCCAGTGTGATTATCCTCCATTCTATACTTTTCTTTTTCTAAGTATTTTTCTACTTCCTCCATCTCAGAGCGAGGCCTCTCCATATCCACCATATTTATTTCAACATCTTCCCCCTTAGCTTCATCATCGCCCCATCCTGTGGGCTTTATATCCTTAATCTGAACCTTCGAACTCTCTGGGGCAGAATATTTGACCAAATAGTCAAATTTTCCACTGGGTTCCCCTAGAGTGTCCCATATTTCCTTCTGAGGGGAAATTGGCTTCGTGATTTGGACTCTCTCCAATTCCAGCCTCAAGCCTTCAGTGACTTGTGTTAGTTCTTGGTTTTGATTTCCCTGGCCTTCAGTAGCCTGGGTTTCTCTTGCAACAGCTACAGGTGCGGCAATCGAAGTCTCTGGCGTATTCTGGATGTCTTCAGTGACCTCCTTATTGACTTCGACCATCACCCAGTTTTCAGTTTCAGTACCCTTCTCTCCTGTTAGGGCGTCGCTTTGATCAGTTTCCACCATGTTGATCTCTCCAATGCACGCAGGCTCGGAGTAGTTGGTGTCTGCGACGTCCAAGGGATCTTCGTCCACTTTCATCTTCACCTTATCAGCAAACTTTAGTCTGCCATCTTTGATCGCGTTTTGAATTAGGTCCCTGAAAAGAAAACATTGTGAGGTTTTGTGGCCTAGGAAACTATGATATTTGCAAAATCCTCTCTTCTTTCTCTGATCCAAAGGAGGTATTTTGACATTTGATGGCACAATTAGTTGGCCATCTTTGACAAGTAAGTCAAAAATCTCGTCACATTTAGTGACATCGAAGGTATAAACCTTCTTTGGGAATTTATCACTTTTCTCATTTTCAACAATCTCCTTCCCTTTTGTGGGAACCAATAATTTGCAGGAATAAGGCGGAGCCTGTTTTAATTCAGCGAGGTCGATTTCGACCTCTTCGAATTCGAATTCAGGATATTCTTCTGCTTCCTCAGTCCCAACATAGGAAATCCTTTCTTTCTTGCTATTCTTAAAGACTCTGGCTTTTTCGGCCTTTAGTCTTTCGACCTGTCGAACCCTATCGGCTAACTGAGCCACATCCCTCAAATATTGAGTGTCTAGTTTCTTTCGAATAGAATAATCCAAGCCACCAGCGGCCATTTCGACTAACTCATGTTCAGGCACTACTGTGTAACATCTGGATTTCAAAAGCCTAAATCTATTCAGATAATCATCTATGGGTTCAGTGAACTTTCTCTTAACACTGGCCAATTCCTTCAAGCTTATTTTCGACTGTCCCATGTAAAATTGTTCATGGAATAATCTCTCCAAGAGAGCCCAAGTATCAATGGACCCAGGAGGCAAAGTGGTAAACCATGTGAAGGCGTTTTTAGTCAAGGAACTTGGGAAGTATTTGATCCTGAGATCTTCATTATTGGCTATATCTCCCGCTTCGGTTAGATATCTCGCTATGTGTTCGACTGTTAACTCATTGGTATCCCCAGCGAACTTTGTAAATTTAGGGACTTTATATCCCCTTGGTAAATCAGTATGCATTATGCAATCCAATATAGGAGAAGCATAATTTGGCCTTCTCATTCCTGTGTTGAGGCCATTCTGGGCCATGACTCTCTCTATCATGGTGGTTAGATTGTTTTCTGCCAAGATGTTATCGTTTCAAATTCTATGAACGACAGCATCGACATCTTGATTTCGACCAACCAAGACAACTCCCCTAGGTTGTTCTTCTCGAAACTCTGGGGCTTCTAGCCTTTCGACCCTTGCCCCTGGTTCCATAATTTCTCTTTGTGGGCCTGGGATTATTGGGGCTTCTAACCTTGGTGCCCTGGCCCCTAAGTTAACTTCTTCTCTGGGTGGTCTATAAATTGGGTCGTTAGCAATTTGTTCTATAACAGGCATGTTTGCTCGAAATCCCGCCTGATTCTGCCTACGCCTTTCTGGGGGAGCAAAGAAATCTGCTATTCAACTCATATTGTCAGCGTTTTCTCTGTTTGTCACAGTCACATTTTGCACTATTGGGGCAAATATCTCCTGCATGGTTTGTGCTAACACCCCTATCATATTATGGTTACTGTCATCCATCAATTGCCTAAAAGCCAACTGGTTTTCTGTGGTTAAGATAGGCATTGTGCTATAACCCACTGACCCTTGGTTATTTGTCATAAACTGATTCGCCCCAGACCCAGACCCTAGTTGTGGGGATGAATTTGATGTGGAATTGTGTAAACCTGCCATAAAAGATGTTGGCATTCCATAAGAGGAATTTCTGGTTCTATTTCCATCGAAACCGGGTGGTCTAGTTAATGGAGTGGCGAAATGGGATTGTGTCCCTGATGGTGGAACGAATCCCCCAGGGTAACCAATGGTTCCAGTATTTCCTAAGATCGAACTATTAGTTGATATGCCACTTACTCCATTGGCGGCTATGTTACTGGTTGAAGATGCAACAGATTGTGCATTCGAAGGGATCACATTAGATGTTCCGATCGAAGTGGACACATTAGTGCCTGTTGTATGTGGGGCATTTTGTTCCCCTTGTTGATTGTCAGAATTAGACATTTTGTCCAAACGTTTTCTTCTGGATAAATGTTGGTTGCTGTTGGTTATTTTACCACTTCTCAGGTTCATAAAACAACAAACTTCTTAGGTTCCAACGTTTTTATAATGGTTATGTCTCAACAATCTTTATTTCTAATATCCAATTATTGGTCCCACCGGGTGTGCCAATTTGTTTCCAGTGATTTCTGGTAAACAACCGCTAGTCTTCCAAACTATCGAATAATCTTTCTGACTGTTATTCAATTCCTCTGGTAACTCACAGGATCGACTAGATTGATCCTAGGATTCCTTGGTCATTAGGGTAACTCTCATGATCGAACAGATATTCATGGTTGATATTTGAGTGTTGTATAGGTGTTTGGCTTATTTCGATTTCTCTCTTAAAGGTCTAAAGATGTAATCAAAATGTGCGTGTACGAAACTAAGTTGCATGAATAAATGTTAATTGTAAAGACATGTAAAATTGCATAAAAGGCAAGCAAATGGTTTCGAATTATAAAAATAGTTAATGTAAAGGATTTCTGGAACGTAAAAGGTTTGAAATATGAAGAAAGCGTTTAATGCAAGAAATCTGTAAATGACTTTAAGTAAAAATAGGCGTTCGAAGGATAAAGCTTGAAGGTAAAGGCATGGAAAATATGACAGTTTTCTGAAATGTAAAGTGCTTGAAATGTGAAGAAAGCATTGAAATGTAAAACTTTAATGAAGAGATTTCGAAGTGAAAAGACTGTAAATGAGAAAACTTATAAATTTTATTTGACAGAATGATAAAGGAAAGTGCTGAAAATGGTAAAAGGTTTTCATTAAATCATAAATATATGGTGCTATCATACGTACATTGCTCTTGCATTCGTTTCCCTTGCCATGTGGTAGTTTGAATGTTACTGAGTACTTAGTACAATAGATATGACACACGAAATCCTAATACTAAGACTTCTATTTATACTAATTCGACCATAACGGTCTTGCTATAGGATTATGCCACGTTCAACACATGCAGAACAATGCCTCTTTCTTCTTTCCACGTGTCTCCAAATGCTCCAGCACATAAATTTCAAACTTCGAATGTCCCGCTTCCATTTGAATTTCAAATGCTTTGGTATTTCTCTGTTTCGAACGCACTTCCCAGACACAGCCTTGTTGTTATTTCGAGACTTCTTTAGATATGTTCCCATAATTGCTACTCGAAGCTCCAGCTTTGACATGCTTATTCGAAACACTGCTTCTGCTACTTCGAAACATGACGCTTTACTTCATTTTGATCGAAACGTTTAATTCATTTGACTCCTAATAATATTATCAAAATCTTCAGCCAACACCATGGTACTGCAATTCAATGATTCAATTTGATTAATGGAATTACTAAAAGTTTGCATACGTTGTATGTGAAGCCAGTGTGAGTAAAGAACGTGTAATACATCAAAGAGTAACATAGAGTTCCTATATATAAAATACAATTATGGAGTCATCCGAAAGAATATGTCGTGTGAAATTCCGAACAACGAATTATGTTATCGCGCCACAGTGGCCACCAATCTGTTATCGTGTCACAGTTCCCATCAATAGTATCAAAAACATAGAAAGCATCAAAATACTCATTTCATTCGGTCCCAATCAAAACCAAGTTGTATGACTCGCTGTAAAATACAAATATAATCTCTTTAACAAAATCTCATATATTGTGATTAAAGATCTAAAAAGTAACATTTACTAATGATATTTGAAATGTGAAGAGAAATAAAATTTGATCGCCGATAGTTGACCACCATGTCCCTTGCAAGGCCAAGCTAGAAGGGCATGATCCTGGTGAAAACTCATGCAGCTTAACTCTCTCCTACACACAAGGATTTCTTCAATTCAAGACTTCTATGAAATGTTCAAATTATTTTTGAAATACTAATAATAAAGTGCCATAGAAAAACAAAAAATATAGAATTTTACTTACAAGAAGTCTTGGTTTTTCCGAAGATCTTGTTTGTATCAACTATTTCTCTATCTTCATGACAAAATCTACAGTACTTTATCCCCAACAACCATGGCAATAAATTCATTCCTTTCATTCCATAGATCTCCTTCTTTACTATTCTTGTTGCAACAGAAATCGAGGAAGAAGGAAGAAAAATAAAATAAATAAGAGAAGACGGAAGAGAGAGAGGGAAAAAGATGATTTACATGAAGAAGAAACATATCGATAGAGAGAGAAGGAGAGAAAGGATGAGATTAAGGTAGAAAATGAAAGGTTGTCTCTAACCGTGTAGAAATCGCTTGTGTGTGGAGTATGAAGATTGAAATGTTTCAGAAACCGTTTTAAATGTGGAATATGGGTGTAGAAATCATAACCGTCGACGAATGGAAAAGATTGAAAAACGAAAGATTTTAGGAAAACAATTGAGGAGAATTGTGAGGCCAATCATGAGAGCAGTGGTAGTGGAGAACAAAAATATTCCAAAAACAATTTTCTTCTACTCTCAAGAAACCACATGTTATAATTTTAAAACAAAAGAACAAAATTAACTTTTTAAGTAAATCTGATTTTCTTATATTATAAATTCTTCTTTTTCAAACTTCTCTTTTTTTCTCCAAACTCTCTTAGAGAAAGTCTTAAATATTATTTCAGCAAGTCAAAAATAATTCTACCTAATCACATTTCAATTGTTTAATGTGTGCATCTCTACTGAATTGTTATAACATCGTCTCGAGATTTTAATACTTTTCTTCAATTATAGGATACATATCATTAGCAACAAATAAAATATTTAAAAAAAATATTAAAAGAAGATAATTTTAATATACATATTCATTGTGAATATATAGATAGTATATTATCAATATCAATATATCGATATCGATATGTATCCATTTTTAGAGTTTTCAGGCTTGATAGGTTGTATTAATAATATTATTATACAAATGACTTGTTGTCAAACTGTGAAAGATTAAGTGAGTTTCGATTTGTAACTCTTAATATTGATTCTCTTTTCTTTAAATGATTGCATAGAGGAAGGAATTTTGTTTCTTAATTGTGGGTTTTCAACTACTCCAAAGCACATTAGGTACAAACATAGAAACTTGAACTACTAGCCTAAAATTAAGTAAAAATAAAGTAAAATAAAGACGATAAAATGTGTAAAATAACTTGATTGATGGAATGCTATGTGAAAAATCAACAAAGTGTGCTATTAATAGAGGAAATTATCATATTTTTTATATCACTATGACTTACAGAAAATGTTGACTCATTCAACTTTCTATACAGTGTGTGATTGTTCCATCATTTTCAAAATACGAGATACTCCCTTTTTAACTCTTATTTTCTACTTCTCAGAGTGTTTTACGTTGACTCTGTCCATAGGTGCCCAATTTTTCTAGCTCGTGTCCCACCATTTTATTTTTCTTTGGTTAACGATGTTATAAACATCAAATGCAAAAGAAATATTCCTTCAAACTCATGGTTTTTAGGTATTTATAGAAGTCTATAGGGCATGGATTCTCGGACCCAAGAATGGTTATTCTACTTTACTCAAGAGTGTGAAATTGTTACTCACTCTATTTTTCAAGAGGATGTGGCTTCCCCTTTGACTGAGCTTCCCTATCGTTATTGCTAAGGACATGTTAATACTCATGCTTCGTAGATGGGTGAAGGGTGGTTTAACCTAAATCCAATGGGTATGAGTGATGCTAACTAACAATGGGTGAGTGTTATAAAGCAGGAACATGTTTTGATATATGGTGTCAATGACGTACTCTTTATAGCTTGTCTCGGCTCCCTTCAAGCTAGACTTTAAGTTTAGTTTCTTAGGCGAGACTTTAAATTGAGTCCCTCAAGTGAGATTTTAAGTTAAGTCTCTCATACGAGACTTTGAGTAGAGTCCCTCAGGAGAGACTTTAAGTTAAGTCCCTAAGGCGAGAATTTAAATTGAGTCCCTTAGGTGAGTGATGCTAACAATGGGTGAGTGTTACACAATAAGTGCATGTTGTGATATATTGGCGACTAGAGATCAATCTTGGGTGATATATGTCTAAGAACAAAAAGTGTCTCTACATTCGGCCTTAAGATTTTGATGATAACTTTACATGGCATCATAAAGAACAATTGTATACTTTAATGGTTTCGTTCAAGTGTGTATCTATTATTGTAATGTTCTACCTCTGATATCAAGGCGTGTGACGTCATTAGGTTCTGAACATACACTACTGAAAGAAAATATGTTATTACGTGTTAGAGTTGAAGTCAAGATTCTGAATACGTCTTATGCAACGTGTCTTAGGAACGTTAGTACAAGAAGTTCTATTCGTGACATGGTGGTTAAGCTTTGGAGGCCATCTAAAGTTTTGCTTCTGTGTGTTATAAGTTTTGAAGCTTATGAAAACGAGGTTCTACTGAACAAGTTTTGATGATCTGAAGAAAAGCAAGTTCCTACAACCAAGTTTTAAAGACTCTGAAGACAAGGTTCTGACAGGACAAGTTCTGAAGACTGCAAGACTTAGGTTCTAAGACTTAAGAGTGATTCTTCTAAAATAAAACTCAAACATTCAAATCATCTGAAACTTCTGAAGATAAGAAGAAGTTCAAATGGTTAACATGTGATGGTGTACAAATGGTACATAAAGTGTCTGTGACCTCTACCCTCTAGAGTGGCGTAAGGACAATCCTTTTGCACTGTATTGTCAACCACTCTCATTGTGACCGTTGGGAACAAACGACTGGATTTCTAGCTATCTTTCTTTACTTAACGGATCTCTCCTTATAAGCTTATTAGAAAAACGTTATTCAAAGAAAAGGTGAAAAGTTATCATTGAATAGAGACAAGATACAAAAAAATTATTTTATACTGTCTAAACTCTTACATTGTATTATCCTTTGAAGAACTAACCGTTGGTGCATGAAAAGACTTTTCTATCCTCACAACGTCTCTCTCTTTCAAGGCTATAAAAGAAGATCAAAGATTTGGAGAAAAGTGCCCATGGCCACAAAGCTGAAATGGTGTGGATGCTGAAGCTGTCAAAGCATCAATGCTAAACATACTGAAGACCACTATACATAAAGGAGAGAAAATAAAGAAAGATAAATAAGAAGACTACAAGATGTTACTCTAACTATTAACATATACATCTTGGTAGATCTCAGAAGAAGTAAGGAGTTGTTGCTCATAACTTTCTCAACCAGAAGATGAAGAAGAAGAACACTACACGATTCTATCCAACTTCAGATCAAATACATCTTGATAGAATATTGTAATGTACACAAGATTTGTTACTTGTATTGTGTTATAGTTCTAATATCTTCATGTAAATTATTTTAACACTAGAGTTGTTGCTCGAAAATATGTTAAACAGTATGTGATTAAATATTTTGTGTAATATGCTTAGAAGAAGCAAACATGTAAACACAGAAACCTTTGTAAATGTTATTGATTGATTCCTTGAGTGACTTTGTGAAGGTCTGATCTCAAGAAGATAATGGTTTCGGTTATTATAATAAATCCTAATAGGAGATCATAAGTGATCAGATTCTATTGGGTCAATGATTGTTATATCCATTAAATTGGATCACTGAACATATCATTAAAATGTTCATTGAGTGAATTGTGAATGTCTAATCTCAAGAAGACAGAGGTTGCAGTCATTGTGGTAAATCCTAACAGGAGATCTTAAGTGATCAAATTCTGTTTGGTCAATGATTGTTATATTAGTTAAATTTGATCACTAAACAGATCATTGAAAGGTTCCTTGAGTGACTTTGCGAAGGTCTGATCTCAAGAAGATAATAGTTGTGGTCATTATAGAAAATCCTGATAGGAAATCATAAGTGATCAGATTCTATTAGGTCAATGATTATTGTATTCGTTAAATTGTATCACTGAACATATCATTGAAAGGTTCCTTGAGTGGCTGAGTGAAGGTCTGATCTGAAGAAGACATTGACTACTGGTTATTGTGAAATCTTGGTAAGATATCATGTTTCGTCTGATCTTATTGGGTCAATGAATGTTATATCTGGTTGGATCACTGAACGTGTCATTAGTTATTAGTCACTGGCCGTTGCCCGTGCATTTGTAATCAATTTGGTTATAGTGGATTAAGTTCTTGTTGAAGGTGAAATCATCCTTGAAGGGGTGGACAAGATTAAACTTGTTAAGGTGAACTTGGATAAATCACTTGTGTCATTTACTCTTCATTGTCTTTATTGTTATTATCATTTGAGTGCTCAGAATTTCTAAAGGGGAATGTTTTTAATAAACCCAATACAACCCCCCCCTCTTTCTTTTGTTTTCTCTACCTTCAATTGCTATCAGATCTCGACTCTGTTATTTATTCAAAAATAAAACACTTAACCGTGTAGAGAGATCCAACAAGAGAATATTTTATGGTTGCCTACTACTTAAATGATAGAAAACTTCTCTGGTTCAAAGCCCGATTTGTAGAGATATGAAAGCTATGGGTAAGAATCAAAAACATGAAGGCAGAATCTCTGAAATCAAGTTCTCAGGATTCTGAAGGCTCAAGTACCTGATGGAAAATGAATTCTTCTTCCCAACATAAAAAGTTCTCCATCAGAAGCAAAGATCAACAATCACTACTACATATCATCAACTGAAGCATGTCTTCCATATGAAAACCGGTGTAAGCTACAAAGGATCAAATCAACTTAATCCCAAGAAGTTTTGCCAAGAGCTCTAAGAATATTTAGGCTTCTCAAAGAAGCAGACTTACTTGAAATTCTCTCAAAAGCATAATGGGATTGGGAGAATATCTGAAGCTAAACTTCAACAGCTCTAAAACTTCTTCTCAGAAGATGTTCGCACAGAATTTTCATGAAGCTCTTCCTGTGAAGCTGAGACCAAGCTCATCTCACCCTGGAGAAATAGAATTCACTATAAACCTCTTGAAGAAAGCTTCTCAGATCAACAACTAATATTTAACAAGACAAGAAGAATCAGGCCAACTCTTCAAAAGGAATGTCTTGGAGTGTGCATAGGAAGATCAAAGCCAGACAAGAAAACTACATCTGTAAGGAACTATCTTTCATAAATATGTGTAGACTACTTTCAGATTCAGAAAGTAATAAAGCTACTACTGAAGAACAAGAAATAGAAGACTCATAAGGCGTTCAACCAAAAACTATTGATTGCTCAAACATCTCCAAAGGAGTGTTTAGAATCTACATCGATTGGTTAGGCTCATCCTGATACTAAATGGAATATGAGAATATAAGAAGGTACTCATGCTAAAGGACGTGTAAAAAAATCTTATGTTCGGTAACACGTTCAGAATCTCCAGAAGGAATGGAAGTCAAAAGGAGAAGATGATTGAGTCAGAACATGAACTGTTTATCTTTTGAAGAAGCTTATTCAAAACCTATCTTGATTTAAGGAAGTCAAATATAAATGAAGAATCCGAAACATAAAAAGGAACTCTAGACTTATCAACTCTAGACGAAGAAGTCGCATACTCTCGAAAAGTATAAATGGGATAGAATTTCGTGACCTTCAAAAAATCTCTTAAGAAGGTTCTAGAATCAGACTCATAAAGCTTCAACGGGTGTCATCTAAACTCTCTCTTATATTTTTTGATTGAAAAGACTGTTTAGATTAGACAATTATTTGCATTGTCTCTTCATTTTGTCGTAATATGTCGCATCATGAGTTGTATCGTCTTAATGAAAACAGGTATAGGTCATCATTACTTTCCTTGTGTGCATGTTTCCAAAATTATTTTTATGTCTGTTGCACCCCAAAATTTGCCCTTTCATTTCTCAAGGAATCACCTTGGATCCTCAAGTTTGCCTCCATCCAATTCCAAGCCTTAAACTGCAATTTTTTAAGGAAATCATCCATAAGGGCAAAATGGTCATTTGTATGCTAAAAGGTCTAACTTTGACTTTTGGATCAAAACCAAGTTTCAAGAATCATATTTCATCAAGACATGTTGGAATGTGAAATTTGTTTCATCTAAAAATTCAAAAGTCAAATTTACTTTGGAAAAGTCAAAATTCTAAATACTTAGAACTTTTCTAAAGTATGACACTTCAAAACTTCTGAGCCAACCTCCATGCTAATGCAGTCAGAAGTTGCAAACATGGTTCAGAACATAGCCTTCAGTCAGAACATGGTTCTTCAGCCTCTACTCAAGCTCAGTCATAATTTTCCAGGGTAATTCAAAGAAGGCTAAGAAGCGTGCTGCAAGCATTTCAAGAAAGTCTGAAAGCTCCTTCAGAACATGCTGGAGCCAGAAGATAAGAGGATCAGAAGATGGGATGCTACGCTGAAGCAGAACTTCTGATCCAGAATAAAGCCTTGGTGTAGAGTTTCATGTTGCAGGATTTCTGTTTGTGATGAGTCTCATCACCATTTAATGCTCATTTAATGCTCACAACCACTTGCTGAGTCTTTATCCAAAGGATCTTCACCACATGTACCTTTACTGTCTTGGGATAGCAACTTTGCTTTTGCTTTTCCTTAATTCCTGCTGACAGCCACCATGCTTGCTTCAAAGACAAGGCATCGCTTCAGCACATGAAGGCTATTTTCAATGCTTTGGTCAGAACTTGACCAAATCTCAAAACCTTGCTTATACATCTTGCTGTAGACCTATGACCAACAATTGGTGCAGCCTACGCCTGCATCCCATGATTACACTAAACTAGCATACGAAAACTGTGATGAAAAATCAAAAGAACAAGATGCCAAAACAGGTTCAAATCCCACTTGATTTTCCCCAAAATCACAACAAATTCATCTATAAATACTTGGATCCATCACACGTTCAAGGGGCTGGATTTTAAAGAGAGAGATTGGCCAAAAGAGAGAAAAGGAAGTTGTGAAACCTTCATAAAAATCTAGATTTCTCATACATAAAAACAAACCTTTGTTCTTCCCTTTGAACAAAAGGACATAACCACTCTTCTGTCTCTCTTGCTGACTCAACATCCAGAGGCGGCCACTCAAAGCTCCAAGAACGCTCCAGGTAAGTCTTTCTGACTATACCTGTTTTTCATTTTGAACATCATTAACATGTAAATATCATAGTATTGATGTTGTACATATCATTGCATGAACTGAAAAACTATGGATCAGAACTTATAGAATAATGCTAGACTCAGACTTAGGATTAGAACTTCTATGAACTGTTGTGCTGTTATTCTTATGATTTGTTGTTTTGTCAAAAATGAATGAGTTGCTGACATGCTGATTAATATGAGAAAAGAGTTGAAATGTAATATAGAACTTTGGGTTTTCACATGCAGATAACACACATAACTTTTATGATTTTTTCTCACTATTAACACACACTGAACTTCTGATTATCACATACTGATAGTGCACTAAACTGCTAAGGTTCATTCACTGGCTTAGCACAACACTGAACTTCTGATGACTCACTCACTGTTCTAACACAGTACAGAACTTCAGAGTTCTCCTTATATGTCAAATACACTGAACTGCTGACGTTCGCTCACTGTTTAATGTAATACAGAACTTCTGACTCTTGGTTCACTGGCTGATCACCACCCAAAACCTTTGTGTTTTCCCTCTAACATTTTTTGCAGGACTTCAAAGTGTATTAATCCAGAACCTTTGTTCCCTTTCCCTATGACATTTTTGCAGGACCTCAGAATGTACCAACTCAGAACTTCTGATACCCACTGATGTCTCCTGCTGAGTCACGCGCCTGGCTTCAGAACTTTTGATCATTGTTTCTATGTTTGCAGCAACACGTTGTTTCTATCTTGCATTTATTTTTACTTTTCATCTTTTTTACTATTAACATAAAAAACATAGAAATATTTTCCTTTTAATTTATTTCCTTAAGACAAAAACATTCTTTTAAAACAAGTCCAAATATTTCTTATGTTATGCATTTCAATATGGTTGTAATAATAACTTAGGACTTATGCTTATTTGCAATCCCCATTCGTACATATGTACCCCCATCCCCTAAACATTGTAATAGCGTAGAATTTCATTTTTCGCAATTTACTGTTTTCCTTATACTATATAGTAATTAGGCGTGTATGGCAAGATAAAACCAACAAGTAGACCACCAAAAATCAAAGACAAATTCATGCAATCAAACACACTTGCACACATGCACCCTTAGGGTAATCTCACTTGTTGCCTAAAAATGGCCATGTTATGTGTTGTACCCCAAAATTTTCCCTCCCATATTTCTCAATACATTTCAAGTGAGGTCTTCAAGTTGCTCAAGGAAGTCCAAAGGTTGACCAGACAAGCTCTCTCCTAAGGCAGTCTACCTCAAATTAGGGTTTCATGTTGCATCAAGATACTTGAGTCCAAGAGATCCCAAACTCTCACCATTGTCCTAATATGTTCTCAAGATCATCCATGTCAAGTTTCAAGCCTTGCAGAGGAAGTTTGCTCAGTCAATTGCTCAAAGGTCTGAAAATCGACTGTGTTAGGGCAAAAGTCAATTGTGGCCTACATACTTCAAAAATCTTGAAGTTTGACTGTATGTAGGCCACAATTGACTTTTTCCCTAGCACAGTCGATTTTCAGGCCTTTGAGCAATTGACTGAGCAAACTTCCTCTGCAAGGCTTGAAACTTGACATGGATGATCTTGAGAACATATTAGGACAATGGTGAGAAGTTGGGATCCCTTGGACTCAAGTATCTTGATGCAACATGAAACCCTAATTTGAGGTAGACTGCCTTAGGAGAGAGCTTGTTTGGTCAACCTTTGGACTTTCTTGAGCAACTTGAAGACCTCACTTGAAATGTATTGAGAAATATGGGAGGGAAAATTTTGGGGTACAACAGCTGCCCATTACAATCTTCTTAAACCTGAGGATATAGATTGGCTTACTTGCCTTTCGTGATCTGAAGGTGGAAGATAATTGAACACTAGAGTGCCCAAGAAATTTGCACTCGCATGAAGTGGTATTCGTCTTGTGATGTCGGGAATGGGCTTATAGATGCCATTTAGAGACTGATGATGGAAGATGGGCTTAAAGATGCCATCAAAAGAAGTTTCGATCGCATAAAAGATTCCTTAGCGAGAGCTTGTATACCTGTTGTTGAGGAGGATTTCGTTGGGGAATGTCGGTCTCTGTCTTGAGAGAAATAGAATTTTAGGAGTTTCGGTCGTTCGTTCTTCTACTGGGGAATCATCTTTTGGTCGAAGAGGTGAAAATGCACTATTATCTGGTCGTGATCCAGGCTTCATAGTGGTAAGATCGACTACTCTCTGGTCGTAATCCAGGCTTTACAGTGACTTACTGGGGAGATGAGATCAAACTTGTTATTCGGTCGTAATCCAGGCTTTGCAATTTCTCAATTCTTATCTGGTCGTAATCCAAGCTTCAAAAGGAATTCAATTTTTATCTGGTCATATCCGGGCTTCAACTTGAACTTAGGGCACACTAATATCTGGTCGACTCCGGGCTTCTTAGTAATTGTCCAGGTATAATTTCTATTTGGTCGAAATCCCAGCTTCGCAATGTCTTATACCGCTATCTGGTCGTAATCCAGGCTTCACGATGTTTCATACCATTATATGGTCGAACCCAGGCTTCATGGTGTCCTGTATTGCTATCTGGTCAAATCCAGGCTTCACAATACCTTGCTTCTTATCTGGTCGAAATCCAGGCTTCAGAAGAAATTAAGTGGTTATCCAGTCGTATCCGGGCTTCCATTTGATTTTAAGGCCTACTAATATTCGGTCGACTACGGGCTTCATAGTAATTAGCCAGATGAACTGCTATTTGGTCGAAATCCAAGCTTTGCAGTATCCTTTACTATTATCTGGTTGTAATCACAGGCTTCAGTGTTCTTTATCTCTATCTGGTCGTAATCCAGGTTTCATGATGTCTTATACCATTATCCGGTCGAATCCAGGCTTCATGGTGTTAGGGGAAATCAAGATATTATCCGGTCGAATCTGGGCTTCATAACTTGCATTTAAGATATACCACTATCTGGTCGAATCCATGCTTCGTAGTATTCTTGGCTGCTATCTGGTCGTAATCCAGGCTTCACAGAAACTTGCATTGCCATCTGGTCGTAATCCAGGCTTCACAATAACTTGCTGAGTTGTTATCCGGTCGAATCCGGGCTTCACGGCTTGTTGGGGATTAAACTATTATCCGGTCGAATCCGGGCTTTATAGCTTGCTTTTAAGAGATACCACTATCTGGTCGAGACCAGGCTTCACGGTATTCTGATACTGTTATCCGGTCGTTCTCTGGGCTTCACAGTATGATGTAGAAATTAAGGTACTATCCGGTCGGATCCGGGCTTCATAGCTTGAACTTTGTGAGAATTTGATTGTATCTTTTCCTGAAATGTAAAGAATTAGTCATATGTAATTCCATGATGCATGACATGTATTGAGTAATGATGTTCTCAAAATAAATGAGATTATGTTGTATGATGCGTATGCATGTGCCATGATGTATGGGTATGTGATGTTCTCGTGATGTTCTTTAGCTGGGGAAAATAAATCTCAGGCTGCTGCAGGAGAATATAAAGAGTTTCGCTCGCTGGGGATGACGACTGAAGGTGATTTGAGAATAACTTGGCAGAAGAATAAATCAACTGGAGAATACATTGGCGAGAGAAATGACTCTGTGGGGAAAAGATGCTTTGTCAGAAGATCCGCTGATTTGGAGTAATAACCTCGGCTGGGGATGAATTACCGTTGCTGGTAATGACGAACTCTGTCGGGGATAAAGTTCTTGTTGGTGGAAGAAATAAACTCCACTGGGGATAGTCTTCCATCGTTGGTGAAAGATGAACTCTGCTTGGGGACAATCTTATCGACTCATTTGCGATTGAGAACCTCAGCTGGGGGAAGTTGTATCCCGCTCGGGAAAGCTAACATCACTGTCTTTTTTCTTACTCTACAGGGAGTGTATATACTTTTAGTCATTTTCTCCAGCTGGGTCTATCCCTGTACCTGGTGAATAGAGCAACTGTAAGGTCTGGACATTTCTTGTTTGCCCCTGTTTCTGAAATTACGAGTAATCGTCTTTTGTTTCGCATGTAAATATTTATGAGCAACAATTATTGTCAAATGCATATATCAACATGAACCATTGGACGTTCTTTCAAAACAAAACAAAAAAAGAAAACAATTTTGAAATTTATGGTAAAATGAATTGTATTGATTTTGAAGTTGGCCTGTAAATAGGCGTTTTTGTACAAGAGGCTGACGTCCTAGTAAGAGAACGCCGCCGAATGATAGAACTTATACAATTTGTGAAAAACAAAGAAAAACAGCTATGTGAACAATCCCACTGGGTTCCAACTCTGCTATTGCCTTTATATCTTTGAGCGTCTCATCACTTCGCTACTTGGTTGAAGTAGATCAAATTGATTGGCGCCGTCCGAGCTTGATAGTCGATACCGAAGTCTGGTTGCAAGATGATCCAATGAGACATAGTGTTACACTTTGATCTCTAGTTTTTTCCTGGACCACCCTTTCGGGTTTTCAGTCCAACGGGATACCCTTTTTTGCCCAAGCCGCCTTTTCAGGTTTTCGACTTGCCGGGTGTACATTTTTTTTCTTCATTTTCATCCCTTATTTTTGCCCGAACCCTTTTGGTTCGCCAGGAAGCCCTTATTTCTGCCTAGGCCAGTTGACCTAGCGGGTCTTTTGATTATGCGTAGTATTTTTTCACTATGTCTGCATTGACGGGTTTAGGAAGGTCGTCACCATCCATGGTGGTTAGAATCATGGCTCCTCCTGATAAATTGTTCTTAACCACAAATGGCCCTTCGTACGTAGGGGTCCATTTGCCCCTAGGATCACCTTGAGGCAGTATGATGCGCTTGATCACCAGATCCCCAACTTGATATTCTTGTCGTCTGACTTTCTTGTTAAATTCCTTGATCATTCGCTTTTGATACGTATGACCATGACAAATAACAGTAAGTCTCTTCTCATCAATTAAGTTCAGCTGATCAAGCCGAGTCTGAATCCAATCGTCCTTGCTCAAACCTACATCTTATATAATCCTAAGAGAGGGTATCTGGACTTCAATGGGCAAGAATGCCTCCATGCCATACACCAAAGAGTAGGGTGTTTCCCCTGTTGACGTCTGCACTGAGGTACGGTACCCATGAAGAGCGAATGGTAACATCTCATGCCAGTCTTTGTGTGTCACCGTCATCTTCTACATAATCTTCTTGATGTTTTTATTAGCCGCTTCAACAACCACATTCATCTTCGGCCGGTAAGGAGAAGAGTTGTGATGCTGTATCTTGAACTGCTTGTAGAGCTCGGTGATCATCGTATTGTTGAGATTTGTACCGTTATCCATAATGATCCTCTCTGGTACACCGTATCGACAAATCAGATTATGCCGGATAAACTACGCCATGACATTCTTGGTTACTATAACAAAGGAAGCTTCCTCGACCCACTTCGTAAAATAATCAATAGCTACCAAAATGAAACGATGCCTGTTAGACGCAGTAGGTTTGATCTCGCCGATCATGTCAATGCCCCACATTGCAAAAGGCCAAGGAGCTGTCAAGACGTTCAGAAGAACTGGAGGTACATGCACCTTATCAACATAGACTTGGCATTTATGACAAGTCCGAGAATGCTGATAACAATCGGATTCCATTGTAGACCAATAATATCCTGCCCATAGGATTTTCTTAGGCATGGTATGTCCACTAGAATGAGTCCCGAAAGTACCTTCATGTAACTCTGCCATAATTGTTTCTGCCTCGTTCTTATCCACACATCGCAGTAAGGTTGAGTCATGGCTACGCTTGTAAAGGATGCCATTACTGATGAAGAACTTCACATCGAACCTCCTCAAAAACTTCTTATCATTAACAGATGCACCCTCGGGATATTCCTGAGCCTCAAGATACCTTTTCACCTCATGAAACCAGGGTTTATCTACTACCTCTTCAGTCTCAATGTCACAGTAATGTGCAGGTTCATCCAACCTGTCAATGGTAATCTGGGGAGCTTCATTGTCCCACCTGACCTTGAACATAAAAGACATGGTAGCTAGCGCGTCTGCTAGCTGGTTCTCTTCTCTTGGGAAATGTTTAAAGGTTACCTCCTCGAAGTGCGGAAGCAATGTCAATACATACTATTTGTAAGGAATAAGATATGGGTGCTTCATATCCCACTCGCCTTTGATCTGACTGATCACTAGAGCGGAATCTCCGAATACACTTAAGAACTTAATCTTCAGTTCAATAGCAGCTCGAAGGCCCATGATGCACGCCTCATACTCCGCCATATTGTTGGTGCAGTTAAAACATAATCGTGCGATGAATGGAGTATGACATCCTTCAGGGGATATAATCACAGCGCCAATGCCATTACCCAATGCATTTTAAGCTTTGTCAAAATACATAGACCATCGGGATCCCTCCTCAGGTCCTTCATCCGGTCTAGGTTTTTCACAGTCGGTCACCAACATGATGTTCTCATCCGAGAACTCGAAATTAATAGACTGGTAATCATCCACGGCCTGATGTGCCAAATGATCTACCAACACACTCCCCTTGATTGCTTTTTGGGTTGTGTATTGGATGTCATACTCAGGCTTCTCGAAGATATACTTGATTGGGTCCATCTTTGATATCAACAGGGTAGTGTGAGTCAGCATATACTGTCTCAGCCGGCGAGCAGCCCATGCCAAAGCGCAACAAGTTTTCTCGAGCAACGAGTATCGGGTCTCGCAGTCGGTAAACTTTTTGCTAAGGTAGTAAATAGCATGCTCTTTTCGGCCAGACTCGTCATGCTGCCCCAGCACGCACCCCATTGAATTATCCAGTACTGTCAAGTATAAGATCAAAGGTCTTCCTTTAACCGGAGGCATCAAAATAGGTGGCTCTTGGAGGTACTCCTTGATTCTTTCGAAAGCGGCCTGACATTCATCATTCCATTTTACCACTTGATCTTTCTTCAACAGCTTGAAGATTGGCTCATAAGTAGCAGTCAGGTGTGAGATGAATCGGGCAATGTAGTTCAGACGTCCTAAAAAGCCTTTGACTTCCTTTTCTGTTCGGGGAGCTGGCATCTCCTGTATAGCCTTCACCTTTGCAAGATCCACTTGAATACCTTTATCACTAACAACGAAACCCAACAACTTACCAGTCCTTACCCCGAAGGTGCACTTGTTTGGATTTAATCTCAGCTTGTACGTCTTCAACCTGTCGAATAGTTTCTGGAGATGGTCAAAGTGTTTTTCTTCAGTCTGGGACTTTGCAATCATGTCATCAGCGTAAACCTTAATCTCATGGTGAATCATGTCGTGGAACAAAGCGACCATGGCGCGCTGATACATTGCCCCAACATTCTTCAACCCGAAAGGCATTACCTTGTAACAGAAGATGCCCCACTGTGTAACAAAAGTTGTCTTCTCCATGTCTTCGGGAGCCATCTTAATCTGATTGTAACCAGAAAAACCATCCATAAAGGAGAAGACCTTATGTTTTGCGGTGTTGTTGACCAAAACATCGATGTGAGGGAGTGGGAAATCATCCTTGGGGCTCGCCCTATTCAGATCCCTATAATCCACACACATTTGTACCTTACCATCTTTGGCACCGGAACCACGTTGGCAACCCACTGCGGGTAAGAAGTAACTGCTAGAAAACCGGCGTCAAACTGTTTCATAACCTCAGCTTTGATTTTCTCAGACATCTCGGGGCGCATACAGCGAACCTTCTGCTTTACCGGAGGACAGTCTTCTTTGGTTGGCAGGCGGTGAACCACAATGTTTGTATCCAACCCAGGCATACCTTCATAAGACCAAGCGAAGATTTCAACATAGTCACACAACATCTGTATCAACCGTCGCTTGACACTAGACTCCAGATTTGCACCGATCTTGACCTCTTTCTTGTCTTCCTCTGTACCCAAGTTTACTGATTCAACCGGCTCTTCATGGGGCTATATGGCCCTCTCTTCCTGTAGTAACAGTCTAGCAAGTTCCCCAGGCACTTCACAATCATCCTCACCTTCGTCCTCGGCTTGGTTGATCGGATTTTCGAAGTCATAACTGGAAATAGCAGAGTTGTTATCAATGGGATCCTGAGTGGATCTGCATTATGATATGTGAGTGTGTGTAAGACAATAGCTATTTTGATAAAGTTCAAGATAGAAATGAAGAACAGGGAGCGCAAAATTTGTAATGCAAGAAAACTTCCAATGCTTTATTGATGATATATGAAAATGACAAATAATAAGCCCTCACAAACAAAGCCAAGGTGCCTCGGGCAAGGCACCAGGCCGTAAAGTTCAAATTATTTATTACAAATCTCAAAACAAAAGTCTATTACTGTGTAATAAAAGAAACGAGCACGATGTCCTTCTCCATCCAATTGTTCAAGCCACCGTTGGTAGTCGGGTAGATCCAACTGTCGATATCTGAATCTTCTTCATCATCCTCAATTGCATTCACTCAGTCATGCTTAGGCATGGGTGCAGTTATGACGTTGGGTTTCTCTGGAGCGTCAAACTCGATCTCTTTAGCTTCAATCAAATCTTGCACCTTATTCTTCAAAGCCCAGCAGTTGTTCTTATCATGACCTCGGCTATCAAAGTGATAGGCACAATGGGCGTTTGGATAATACAGCGGAGATGTGGTGCTGGGATTCTTTGGGGCTTCCCTCAGAGTTACCAGGCTGGTCTTCAACAATTGTGGTAGAATTTGAGACAAAGTCATATTAAGCAGAGTATACTGTCTCTGCGGTCTCTCCACTCTTTATTGATTTTTGCATTGTGGGGCAACCGTAGGTCTTGATATTACTACCACATTCACTACTTGAAGGTGCTCAGGTCTGCTTTGGCTCCTTGAGCCGTAAACTACACTAGCTTCTTTCCTGAAAGTCTTCTTTTCTGTACTTTATGAAGCACCTTTCTGTATCTTACCACTTCGGATACCAGCTTCTACTCTTTCCCCAGTCATAATCAATTCAGTAAACCTAGATGATGAACTACCGATCAGATAATTGAAAAAATGGACCAGACAAGGTCCCAAGAAACATATCAACCAACTCCCTATCAGACAGAGGGGGTTGGACTCTTCTAGCCAGATCTCTCCACTTCTGAGCATAGTCCTTAAAACCTTCGCTTGCACCCATAGACATACTCTGAAGCTGAGTACGAGTGAGAGCAAGGTCGGCATTATACTGGTATTGCTTGTAAAAAGTAGCAGCAAGGTCCTCCCAGTTGCGGACATTAGCTCCTTCCAATTGATAAAACCATTCGAGTTGAGTCCCTGACAGACTATCTTGAAAGAAATGGACCCACAGATTCCTATCAGCAGTGTAGGGTTGGATTTTTATGACGTACAAGCAGAAATGGAGTTTTGGACAGGATACTCCATCATACTTAGCAAAAACCGGAGCCTTAAACTTGTGAGGGATCACCACTCCCGATGCGAGTCCTAAATCTCCGAAGTCCAAACCGGGAACCTTCTGAATCTCCATATCACTTAGATGGTGCTATGGAGATTCATAAGGCTGGGGCAGTGACTTCTACGCTCCATCAGATGTTGAAATATCCAGTAAAAGGGAAGATTGTTACGGTGCAGGGTGAGGAGGAGTACATGGTAAGTCATCTTAATTCCTTTCGGTATGTGGAAATGGATGGAGAGTTCATTGAAACCCCATGTCAGAACTTTGAAGAGGTCCCTCAAACTCTGGCATCAACTGAAGTTGCTGTTGAAGAACCTCCAATGAAGATGGCTTCCCTCAAGGATGCCAGGGCTGTTATTGAAAAAAGTGGGTGTGCAAATTGGGGTCAACTCCCCGACTTTTCACACAAGACTGACAAGTTTGGTTTGGGCTTTACTGCAGAGGCTCAAAGGGCTGTTCGGCATGCATGAATTGGAATACCTCCTCTGCACATCAGTAATCCGGGCGTGAATGAAATCGAAGATGATGAAGAAGAGTCAGATATCGACAGCTGGATTTACCTGACTACCAGCGGTGGCTTGAGCAATTGGATGGCGAAGGACTTCGTGCCCGTTTCTTTTATTACACACTAATAGACTTTTGTTTTTAGATTTGTAACAGATAATTTAAAACATATCGGCCCGGTGCCTTTCCTGAGGCACCTTAGCTTTGTTTGTAAGGGCTTCTTATTTGTCATTTTCATATATCATCAATAAAGCATTGGAAGTTTTCTTGCATTACAAATTTTGCACTCCTTGTTTTTCTTTTCTTGCACTTTATCAAAACAGCTATTGTCTTACACACACTCACATATTATCATGCAGATCCACATCCACTCTGGCTCCCACTGATAACGACTCTGCTACTGCCAGTTATGACTTTGAAAGTCCGATCAACCAAGCCGAGGACGAAGGTGAGGATGATTGTGAAATGCCTGGGGAACTTACTAGACTGTTACTACAGGAAGAGAGGTCCACACATCCCCATGAAGAGCCAGTTGAATCAGTAAACTTGGGTACAGAGGAAGACAAGAAAGAGGTCAAGATCGGTGCAAACCTGGAGCCTAGTGTCAAGCAACAGTTGATACAGATGCTACGCGACTATGTTGAGATCTTTGCCTGGTCTTATGAAGATATGCCTGGTTTAGACACTGACATTGTGGTACACCGCCTACCAACTAAAGAAGACTGCCCTCCGGTAAAATAGAAGGTACTTTGTATGCGCCCTGAGATGTCTGAGAAAATCAAAGCTGAGGTCATGAAACAGTTTGACGCCGGGTTTCTAGCTGTTACTTCCTACCCGCAGTGGGTTGCCAACGTTGTTCCGGTGCCGAAGAAGGATGGTAAAGTACGTATGTGTGTAGACTATAGAGATCTGAACATGGCAAGCACCAAGGATGATTTCCCACTCCCTCACATTGATGTTCTGGTCGACTACACCGTGCAACATAAGATCTTCTCCTTTATGGATAGTTTTTCTGGTTACAATCAGATTAAGATGGCTCTCGAGGACATGGAGAAGACAACTTTTGTTACACAGTGGGGAACCTTCTGTTACAAGGTAATGCCTTTCGGGTTGAAAAATGCTGGGGAAACGTATCAGTGCGCCACGGTTGCTTTGTTCCACGACATGATTCACCATGAGATTGAGGTTTACGTTGATGACATGATTGCAAGGTCCCAGACTGAAGAAGAACACCTCGACCATCTCCAGAAACTATTCGACAGGTTGAAGACGTACAAGCTGAGATCCAAACAAGTGCACCTTCGGGGTAAGGTCTGGTAAGCTGTCGGGTTTCGTCGTTAGTGATAAAGGTATTCAAGTGGATCCTACAAAGGTGAAGGATATACATGAGATGCTAGCTCCCCGAACAGAAAAGGAAGTTAGAGGCTTTTTAGGACGTCTGAACTACATTGCCCGATTCATCTCACACCTGACTGCTACTTGTGAGCCAATCTTCAAGCTGTTGAAGAAATATCAAGTGGTAAAATGGAATGATGAATGTCAGGCCGCTTTTGAAAGAATCAAAGAGTACCTCCAAGAGACACCTATTATGATGCCTCCAATTAAAGGAAGACCTTTGATCTTATACTTGACACTACTGGATAATTCAATGGGGTGCATGCTGGGGCAGCATGACGAGTCTGACCGAAAAGAGCATTCTATTTACTACCTTAGCAAAAATTTTACCGACTGCGAGACCTGATACTCGTTGCTCGAGAAAACTTGTTGTGCTTTGGCATGGGCTGCTCGCCGGCTGAGACAGTATATGCTGACTTACACTAACCTGTTGATATCAAAGATGGACCCAATCAAGTATATCTTCGAGAAGCCTGCCTTGTTCGGAAGAATAGCAAGATGGCAGATGATCTTAACTGAGTATGACATCCAATACACAACCCAAAAAGCAATCAAGGGGAGTTTGTTGGCATATCATTTGGCACATCAGGCCGTGGATGATTACCAGTCTATGAATTTCGAGTTCCCGGATGAGAACATCATGTTGGTGATCGACTGTGAAAAACCTGGACAGGATGAAGGACCTGAGGAGGGATCCCGATGGTATATGTATTTTGACGGAGATTCAAATGCATTGGGTAATGGAATTGGTGCCGTGATTATATCCTCTGAAGGCTGTCATACTCCATTCACCGCCCGATTATGTTTTAACTGCACCAACAATATGGCGGAGTATGAGGTGCGTATCATGGGCCTTCGAGCTGATATTGACCTGAGGATTAAGTTCTTGAGTGTATTCGGAGATTCCGCTCTAGTGATCAGTCAGATCTAAGGCGAGTGGGATACGAAGCACCCAAATCTTATTCCTTACAAAGAGTATGTATTGACATTGCTTCCGCACTTCGAGGAGGTAACCTTTAAACACTTCCCAAGAGAAGAGAACCAGCTAGAGGACGCGCTAGCTACCATGTCTTCTATGTTCAAGGTCAGGTGGGACAATGAAGCTCCCCAGATTACCATTGAAAGGTTGGACGAACCTGCACATTGCTGTGACATTGAGACTGAAGAGGTAGCAGATAAATCCTGGTTTTACGAGGTGAAAAGGTATCTTGAGGCTCAGGAATATCCTGAGGGTGCATCTGTTAATGATAAGAAGTTTCTGAGGAGGTTCGCTGCGAAGTTCTTCATCAGTAATGGTATCCTTTACAAGCGTAGCCATGACTCAACCTTACTGCGATGTATGGATAAGAACGAGGCAGAAAGAATTATGGCAGAGTTACATGAAGGTACTTTCGGGACTCATTCCAGTGGACATACCATGGCGAAGAAAATCCTAAGGGTAGGATATTATTGGTCTACTATGGAAGCCGATTGTTATCAGCATTCTCGGACTTGTCATAAGTGTCAAGTCTATGCTGATAAGGTGCATGTACCTCCAGTTCCTCTAAACGTCTTGACAGGTCCTTGGCCATTTGCAATGTGGGGCATTGACATGATCGACGAGATCAGACCTACTGCGTCTAACGGGCATCGTTTCATTCTGGTAGCTATTGATTATTTTACAAAGCGGGTCGAGGCAGCTTCCTTTGCTACAGTAACCAAGAATGTCGTGGCGCGGTTTATCCGGAACAATCTGATCTGTCGACACGGTGTACCAGAGAGGATCATTACGAACAACGGTACAAATCTCAACAATACGATGATCACCGAGCTCTACAAGCAGTTCAAGATACAGAATCACAACTCTTCTCTTTACCGACCGAAGATGAATGGGGCTGTTGAAGCGGCTAATAAAATCATCAAGAAGATTGTGCAGAAGATGACGGTGGCATACAAAGACTGGCATGAGATGTTACCATGCGCTCTTCATGGGTACCGTACCTCAACACGGACGTCAACAGGGGAAATACCCTACTCTTTGGTGTATGGCATGGAGGCAGTCTTGCCCATTAAAGTCTAGATACCCTCTCTTCGGATTATGAAAGATGCAGGTTTGAGTGAGAACGATTGGATTCAGACCCGGCTTGATCAACTGAACTTAATTGATAAGAAGAGACTTACTGCTATTTGTCATGGTCAGACGTATCAAAAGGGGATGATCAAGGCATTTAACAAGAAAGTCAGATGACAAGAATATCAAGTTAGGGATCTGGTGATCAAGCGCATCATACTGCCTCAAGGTGATCCCAGGGGCAAATGGACCCCTACGTACGAAGGGCCATTTGTGGTTAAGAAAATTTTCTCAGGAGGAGCCATGATTCTAACCACCATGGATGGTGACGACCTTCCTCACCCCGTTAATGCAGACATAGTGAAAAAATACTACGCATAATCAAAAGACCCGCTAGGTCGACCGGCCTAGGCTGAAATAAGGGCTTCCCGGCGAACCAAAAGGGTTCGGGCAAAAATAAGGGATGAAAATGAAAAAAAAACTGTACACCCGGCAAGTCGAAAACCTGAAAAGGCGGCTTGGGCAAAAAAGGGTATCCTGGTGGACTGAAAACCCGAAAGGGCGGTCCAAGCAAAAACTAGGGATCAAAGCGTAACACTATGTCTCATTGGATCATCTTGCAACCAGACTTCGGTATCGACTATCAAGCTCGGACGACGCCAATCAATTTGATCTACCTTTAATCAAGTAGCAAAGTGATGAGACGCTCGAAGATATAAAGACAATAGCAGAGTTGGAACCCAGTGGGATTGTTCACATAGCTGTTTTTCTTTGTTTTTCACAACTTGTATAAGTTATATCATTCAGCGGAGTTCTCTTACTAGGACGTCAGCCTCTTGTACAAAAATGCCTATTTACAGGCCAACTTCAAAATCAATACAATTCATTTTACCATAAATTTGAAAATTGTTTTCTTTTTCTGTTTTGTTTTGCAAGAACGTCCAATGGTTCATGTTGATATATGCATTTGACAATAATTATTGCTCATAAATATTTACATGCGAAACAAAAGACGATTACTCGTAATTTCAGAAATAGAGGCAAATAAGAAATGTCCAGACCTTACAGTTTCTCTATTCACCAGGTACAGGGATAGACCCAGCTGGAGAAAATGACTAAAAGTATATACACTCCCTGCAGAGTAAGAAAAAAGATAGTGATGTTAGCTTTCCCGAGCGGGACACAACTTCCTCCAGCTGAGGTTCACAATCCAAATGAGTCGGTAATATTATCCCCAAGCAGAGTTCATCTTTCACCAACGATGAAAGATTATCCCCAGTGGAGTTTATTTCTTCCACCAACAGGAACTTTATCCCCGACAGAGTTCGTCATTGCCAGCAACGGTAATTCATCCCTAGCCGAGGTTATTGCTCCAAATCAGCAGATCTTCTGACAAAGCATCTTTTCCCCACAAAGTCATTTCTCTCGCCAATGTATTCTCCAGTAGATTTATTCTTCTGTCAAGTTATTCTCAAATCACCTTCGGTCATCATCCCCAGCGAGCGAAACTCTTTATATTCTCCAGCAGCAGCCCGAGATTTATTTTCCCCAGCTAAAGAACATCACGAGAACATTGCATACCCATACATCATGGCACATGCATACGTATCATACAACACAATCTCATTTATTTTGAGAACATCATTACTCAATACATGTCATGAATCATGGCATTACATACGACTAATTCTTTACATTTCAGGAAAAGATATAATCAAATTCTCACAAAGTTCAAGCTATGAAGCCCGGATCCGACCGAATAGTACCTTGATTTCTACATCATATTGTGAAGCCCGGATAACAGTATCAGAATACCGCGAAGCCTGGACTCAAACAGATAGTGGTATCTCTTAAAAGCAAGCTATGAAGCCCGGATTCGACCAGATAATAGTTTAATCCCAAGCAAGCCGTGAAGCCCGGATTCGACCGGATAACAGCTCAACAAGTTATTGTGAAGCCTGAATTACGACCAGATAGCAATGCAAGTTTATGTGAAGCCTGGATTACGACCAGATAGCAGCCAAGAATACTACGAAGCCTGGATTCGACCAGATAGTGGTATATCTTTAATGCAAGTTATGAAGCCTGGATTCGACCGAATAATATCTTGATTTCCCCGAACACCATGAAGCCTGGATTCGACCGGATAATGGTATAAGACATCGTAAAACCTGGATTATGACCAGATAGTGGCAAAGAACATTGAAGCCTGGGATTACGACCAGATAACAGTAAAGGATACTGCAAAGCTTGGATTTCGACCAAATAGCAGTTCACCCGGCCAATTACTATGAATCTCGGAGTCGACTGAATATTAGTAGGCCTTAAAATCAAATGGAAGCCCGGATACGACTGGATAACCACTTGATTTCTTCTGAAGCCTGGATTTCGACCAGATAAGAAGCGAGCTATTGTGAAGCCTGGATTCGACCAGATAGCAGTAGAGGACACCATGAAGCCTGGATTCGACCATATAATGGTATGAAACATCGTGAAGCCTGGATTATGACCAGATAGCGGTATAAGACATTGCGAAGCTAGGATTTCGACCAAATAGCAATTATACCTGGGCAATTACTAAGAAGCCCAGAGTCGACCGGATATTAGTGTGCCCTAAGTTTAAGTTGAGGACCGGACGCGACCGGATAATAATTAAATTCCTTCTGAAGCCTGGATTACGACCAGGTAAGAATTGACAAATTGCAAAACCTGGATTACAACCGGATAGCAAGTTTGATCTCATCTCCCCAGTAAGTCACTGTAAAGCCTGGATTACAACCAGATAGCAGTCGACCTTACCACTATGAAGCCTGGATCACGACCAGATAATAGTGCATTTTCACCTCTTCGACCAAAAGATGATTCCCCAGTAGAAGAACGGACGACCGAAACTCCTAAAATTCTATTTCTCTCAAGACAGAGATCGGCATTCCCCAACGAAATCCTCCTCAACAACAGGTATACATGCTCTCGCTAAGGAATCTCTTATGTGATCGACACTTCTTCTGATGGCATCTTTAAGCCCATCTTTCATCATCAGTCTCTAAATGGCATCTATAAGCCCATTCCCGACATCACAAGATGAATACCACTTCATGCGAGTGCAAATTTCTTGGGCACTCTAGTGTTCAATCATCTTCCACCTTCAGATCACGAAAGGCAAGCAAACCAATCTATATCCCCAGGTTTAAGAAGATTGAACAGGGGCAGCTGTTGTACCCCAAAACTTTCCCTCCCATATTTCTCAATACATTTCAAGTGAGGTCTTCAAGTTGCTCAAGGAAGTCTAAAGGTTGACCAAACAAGCTCTCTCCTAAGGCAGTCTACCTCAAATTAGGGTTTCATGTTGCATCAAGATACTTGAGTCCAAGAGATCCCAAATGCTCACCATTGTCCTAATATGTTCTCAAGATCGTCCATGTCAAGTTTCAAGCCTTGCAGAGGAAGTTTGCTCAGTCAATTGCTCAAAGGCCTGAAAATTGACTGTGCTAGGGCAAAAGTCAACTATGGCCTACATACAGTCAAACTTCAAGATTTTTGGTCAACATCCTCATTTTGAAGTATTATTCATCATTTGATCAAGGGTTGATCATGATTCATCAATTATTGCTCACAATTCATCAAAACCCAAAAGTTACTAAATTAGGGTTTTGCAGGAAAAGTCAACTCAACTTTGACCAAGCATAACTTTCTCATATTTTATGAGAAATGACCCATACAAAGCTAATTTTTAAGAGGATGCAATGCTCTACAATTCATCTTCAGCTCCCAAGTTCAAAATATGCACACACAAGAAGTTGTGATTTTGGACATTATAGGTCATTTTGAAAAGTCAATAAAAACACCTTTCTGTCAAAGCTTCATACACGAACATGGAAGACTCAATTGAGATGATACCGAACGGGTTTCTTAGAGGACATCTCAAGCTTTCTAAAAAGTCCAAGAACACCCTCAAAGAGTCAAAATTGAGTAAGTTATGCATTGGTGAAGTTGACCCTTTTTGCAAAATTGCCAAAAGTCAAAAGTGCCTCAAATTGCAATTTTTGCTAAATGGGCCTAACTTTTTGCATTTGTTTTGAGTTGGTAGCATGGTCCACGAGCCCTAGCTCTTCCCATTTGTCTTTATCTTATTTTTTCTATTTATTTTGATTTTTTATTTCAATTAAATCATTTAAATCAAAACAAATCGTGAAAAAATCCAAATCATTGAAACCTCAAGATCTTGTGCACATTTCAGGTCCTATATCCAGCTAGCAAGTGAATCAATTCGTGCAAGGCATAGGTGGGCACAAAAAGATTGATTTTGGCCTATTTTGGAAAGATTTTCAAGTGAATCAAATCAAGATCACAAATCATAATTGGAAAGGATTGAGACCATATTTGTAAACCTAATTCATCCCTTGGTATATAGTGAACATTTGCAGCCAGAAACAACAAGGTTTTTGAGGCGTGAAAAGGCAGAACGAAACTTGAAAAATTGACCAAAAAGTGATGACTTGATTTCACGCTTCCAGACGTTTTCAAGGTCCCCTAGCCATCTCATTAACTTCCTGGGATTGCAAGGAATCTATACCAATCAAGAACAAGCATTTTTCCGCGCTAGAACTCGCTGTAAGTAAGCCACGACCATGGCTTTTTCTTGAAATCAAATGACATGATTTTGGCACTTATAGCATGAATTACATACATATTCTTTGTTCCTTGAAGCATTTGCAAGCTGTTCATAACAATTAATTGCATTTTTTCTAACTCTATACAGATTTGCCATTATTAGAGTTCTTGGTCTCGTTTTAGGGTCTTTGTGTACAGGTGAAATTGGCCCACAAGAAGGGCACCATCATGCTCAACAGGCCAAGGAGGTTTGATTCATGGCCTTAGACCCCATTTATCATGCCCATGTGAGATTTTGAAACAAGCAAGGGTTGTAGCTACGGATATATGTCTGTAGGTAAAAGGCTATGACTTTTACCAACAGAGAGAGGACAGGGACGACATGCATGGCTCCATCTCATTCGTCTATTTAAATTCTGGCGCTTTTTTTTTGTTTTTCCCCCACTAACTTGCATTATTATATATTATCCATTATTATTATTTTGTATACAACAAAAGCATGCAGCTCAGTTGGCGTGAAGGTGAGTGGAAAAGGCTTTGGGGCCTGGGTTCGAATCCCAGGCCCCCCAATTATTTCATCTTATTTTCATTTATGTGATCAGGCGTATGCACAGATATGAAAACCATCATGTGCCCTCAGGATCCAACCATTGGATCTCCAGGAAGCCAGATCTCAAGGCCATCATTGAAGGATCTATCATGTGACCCAGTCAACGCATAGCATGGGAATCTTGAAAGTCAACATGGGTTAGATTTGTTTGGGCCCAAAGCTTGCTATCAACACCCTCCAAATTACTGATTTCAGGCCCATTCTCTTTTACTTTTCTTTTTATATTTTCTTAATTAATTCATTTAAATTATTTTTGCTAACAAAAATTAATTCTTTTTTTTATAAAATCACAAAATCAATTTTCATCCAATTATATTTAGAATTTAGTTTTTATACAAAAATTAATTTAATTAGTTTATTTAATTTTAGGATAACTTTAATTATTTTGTAAATAAATTAAAACAAGTTAGAAATTAGGGTTTTGTTTAATTTAAATTCTATTTTCTTTTTCTTAAAAAATAACCAAAAATACAAAAATAGGTCATGTAAATTATTTTCTTTAAATTAATTTAATTACTAATTAGATTTGTATTTAATTTAAAAACCTTATTATTTTTCTTAAAAATAATCAAAAACAACAAAAATAATTGTTTTAGGTTAGACAGGGTCAAAACCCTAATTTCCTTGCGTTCTATATTCGTCGCGCATTTAATTATTTTTACCATATTGATGTAATTGCTCACAAGATGTAATAGACTAATTAGGACTTTTCCGTTCATTTATCGTTTTTTATGGGTTATTTTTGGCTATGTAATTAATACCCGAAGCCTTGTAATAGCGTAGCTTTACTTTCCGCACTTTAATTTCCGCAAAATATTAACTGTTAGATGTATGAATATAGGGATGCATGACAAGAATGTATGTAAATTTTAAAACGGTTAGCAAACCCTAAATGTGCAAAGATAAAAAACTTGAAATTGAATCACTCGCACATGCGCACTCCTAGGGTATACTCTCACTTTGGTTGCCTTCGGTAAACGATCATTAAGTATAGGGTATTTTAGTGGTTGCTCTTTCGTCTCAAAGATTAAAGTTTCCTCGGAAAGGTTGCCTCAGAATTGTTGCCTCGAATATTGATCTTAAGACATTAGAGTTACTACTAAGACGTCCTAACATTGCTTTAGTGATCGTACGTCCCTTTTGAATTGACCCTTAAAACTCCAACAATGGTGCTACCCACTCACTAATAGTGGGATAGCACTGTCTAAAGGAAACGAACATAGAACAATTCTTTTTTCGAGTAGGTAGATGCTAGTGGGTACTTGCTCAAAACAAAATTTTCCACACTTACACTCTTTTCAAATAAAGTTTTCAAAAAACACTTCGTAACACTCTTGAAGACAGAAGCAAGGGTTAAATCGAAGTCAAACAAAAAACCTTTTTCAAATCAAACACACACAAGCAAATTTTGAAAATGATGAGAAAGTACCTAAGAGCCTGTGGAAAACCACGGATAGAAAGGGTGTTAATACCTTCCCTTTCTATAATCTACCCCCCGTACTCAAAAATTCGAAAAAGGATTTTTTCTGTGCTTTTTTACTTTCCAGTTGGATAAAATAAAAGTCGGTGACGACTCTTGCTTACCACGACATTTTGTGAACAAAAACGTAAAACACAAACCAACATTTAAACAGTTCCGGTTCTGGCCACCGTATCACATTATACATGTGGGATATCTTAGCACAAACGAATAAAAGATCATAGTCCCTCGACGACGCTATTAAAGTTGCCTTTCAAAATGATCTTAGTCCCTAAAGAAAAGTGCTAAGTTATCTCACAACATTGCTATCATGGTCATACAATGACCCAACGCCCGTCCCTTCACATCCAACGATGAGGCTTCTTACCAAATCAATGGTAAGATAACAACATCTAAAGGAGGAGGAAAAGCATATCTAAGACCTTTTGAGTAGGTAGATTACTTTTAGTTACTTCCTCACTCTCAAAACAAATATCCCTGCTATTTTCAAAACAATCACATACACTTTCCAAATATCTTTCCAAAAACTTGAAATATTTTTAAAAGCTCAACACTTCACATACATTCTTACGAACGGGAATCATTGCAAAGTTTTCCTAAACGATGGCGCCTTTTCAAAATACTTTCAAAACCATACAAAAGCACAATTTTCAAACAAAAAGCAAGTGATCTAGCAAGTAACTAAGAGCCCATGGAAAACCATGGATGGAAAGGGTGCTAATACCTTCCCTTTTCATAATCTACCCCCAAAAACTCAAGTAACAATCTCAAAGGTCTTTCCTGTGCTTTTTTACCTTTCCTTTTGGATAAAAGAAAAGTCGATGGCGACTCTTGTTAACCGCAACATTTACGAACACAAACGCAAAACCTCAAGTCAGTTCTCCCACCGTATCACAGAATTGGCGACTCTGCTGGAGATAATTCTTAAAGTGGGCTTACCTTAGGGTTAGATCATATCTACTTGCTTACATTGTTTGATTTGTTTGCTTTACATTTTTGTTCCTTGTTTGGGTTTTTTTTAAATCCTACACCCGGATTTGGGGACACCTTTTAGGTAAGTAGCAATAGACTGTGAGGGAACTGTGCGGCGTATACCGACACTGTTGAAGCAGTAGCTACGTTTATGTGGCACTTTGGTTGGTATCGGTAACCCTTGAGTCGAATCAAGGAGAGTACGGGGCCGCCGCGTGGTGTCGTGAAGCATCAAATGACCTTAGAAACTTACTTGACCAACTTGGCCATTAGGACGTAGTGAGATAACCGATTTCGGTGTAGAGCTGAAAATTGGTTGATACTCGATACTACACTCATTGAGGCTGGACTTTTGGGATACCTCAGCCGCGATAAAAGATTGATTGAGCTGAGACAATGCCTAAAAGAAAGGTCAGTGATATTGAGACCCCTTAGAACCCGATTACTATTAACTAGGACATGTTGAGCCAACTAAACTTCAAGAGGGTACATACCTACAAACTCCATGCAAGCCTAAAACTAAGGATTTGTTTGCTTTGTGTGAATATGATTATTTGTATATAAACTTGCTTACCTCGCATATTTGTACATAACATCATAACATCATACCATAGCATCAACCATACCATTTCAAGGATCTCGAGGGTCTTTGATGCAGGGTCACGTTGAACCAGACGTCTATCAAGGGGCAAGGGGATTTGTTTTCCTCTAACCAAACACTGTCAAAATTAGGTACAATGAACCAAAGTCAAGGGCTATGACCCACTTGACATGGTGAGCTTAATTCTCGTGGAAAGACATCCACCAATACAAAATTCTCCAATCAAAACTGTAAGTGACTACTAACCCTGCAAGATCCTTGAAAACATACATCCACATATCATGCATCATATCATGAGAGGTTTCTCCCATACAGGTCTCCTTATCTTCCTACTGTTTATTTCAGTAAGATGGATATCGAACAAACGGTGAAAGATCTCCAAGCTCAAAACGCTCAATTCCAACAAATGTTCCTGGCTATGGCTAAGGGGCAAGAGGACCTGAAAACTCTCCTTCTCAAAGACAAGAGGAAGAAGTCCAAGAAGTCAATAGGCATCCTGAACTTGGGAAGAAGACCTGGAGGACCAGTCATGGGAGCTCTAGATCTTTCAACTCTATCCAACATGGGGGATAGTCTTGAAGAATACCATAATTTGGAGATTAATGAAGTTGAAGCTGACCATTTCGAGGAACAATATCCTCCCACTATTGACAAGTACAAACAGTTGGAGGATCGCCTCAGTTCTATGGAGATTCAACAGATACCTGTCTTGGATTTAGGAGACATGGGTTTGGTTTCTGGAGTGGTCATTCCACAAAAGTTCAAAATCCCTACGTTTTCCCTGTACGATGAAGTCTCTTGCCCTAAGATGCACTTAAAGTCTTATGTCCGCAAGATTCAACCATACACAACTGATCCAAAGCTTTGGATCCATTTCTTCCAAGAAAGCCTAGTAGGGACTTAAATCGAATGGTTCTATCAATTGGAGAGTTCTCGCATCCACACCTGGGAGGATTTGGCTGCTGCTTTCTATAAGCAGTATCAGTACAATGCTGATCTTGCACCAACTCGTGTGCAATTACAGAACATGACCATGGGTTTCAATGAGAGCTTCAAAGAATACGCCAAAAAGTGGAGAGATCTAGATAGTAGGGTGAAACCCCCTTTAACTGACAGGGAGCTAATTGACATCTTCATGGGAACTTTTACAGGGCCTTTCTTCAAACACTTGATCGGAAGCTCCTCAACCGGGTTCACCGAGCTAATACTGACCGGCGAAAGGGTCGAAGCTGGCATCAAAAGTGGAAAGATCCAAGGAGCTACACCTTCTGATGCTCAGAAAAAGCCAAACGATGGGAAGAAAGAGTCCAATGCTGGTTATGGTAAAAAAAGTCGTCATGACCAACACGTAGGAGAAATCTTGATCTCTAATCCTACGCCTACTTAACAAAGACAGGGGCATCAGCGTAAGGAGGTCGCGCCTAAAAGACAATTCACTAAGATCAACATGTCACTAGATCAAGTGCTACAACACATGTTGAAGGCAAAGATGATTACGTTAAAGGTTCCTCATCCGAACCCTAAGACATCTTCTCCTAACTACAACCCGGGTGCAAGGTGTGCTTATCATTCTGGTAGCCCAGGGCATGACACAAACAACTGTTGGGCTCTGAAGAACAAGGTCCAAGACATGATTGATGCCAAGGAGATCGAGTTTGATCCTCCGGAGACTCCAAACGTGATCACTACTCCTATGCCAAGTCATTGAGAGCGTCTTGTTCATTTTGAATTTTCAATTGTAATTTCTTTTGTTATTCAAACAATTATCTATTAATGTCAAACTTTGTTTCATTAATGCATTGCATATGTTTGTCTTGATTTGATCCACTCATTTTCATTACATTTAAACTATGATTTTTACTCTCTTTATGACATTTAACTCTTGCTAAAAGTTACAAGCCTTTAGAGGGAGGATGACAAAAACAATGCCATAATCTCATACAGTATGCTTTCGGACAGACCTTGCTGATGATGTACAGGCGTTTTTTCAAATCCTAAACACTAGAGTTATAAGGAAGATAATCCCTAGTCAACCCCTTCGAGCCAAAGAAGTAGAAGTTTTCTATTTTAACACAAATTGAAACCTTTAATCAAAACCTGGGGCAGGGTAGTCTCTCATTTAATTCAAACGCGCGTTAAGCCGCAAACTCTCATCCCGTAATACAATGAATGACATCAAGAAACATTCCTCTGGAATCAAAAGACGGTGATGGTCCCCTATCACATAGGAAATCATTATCTCTCAAAAAGAAAATCCCACTAAGTCAAAACCTACAAAGGAGGCTTAAGAAAAACTAGGGCATCCCGCTGCTTGTAATCTCAAAACAAGAACAGTCAAGCAAAAATCAGGGATAACAAATCAAAAATAGGTCACTACAAATCCTCAACAAACATGAAAAATGTTGCAAAAATGACTGCCTTCCGACAAACCTAACTTGTCTGAACCATCACTAAAACATCATTCCAGACTCAATTGGAGTTCAAACACACAATTAGCTGAGTCTAGGACTGAAGAACATCACGAAGAGCGGGTGGATACAAATACACTTTGAGCCTTTATCCTTTGTTTCTGAAACCGTGAACCAAGCCACACTACAACCCTTCAAAAGTCCTAATTGAAGCATGGGTTAGTTCGAAAGCATACTGTTACAAAAGGTATCCTGACTCCTGTAAGGCTTTACTCAAAATCCAGAGTTGAATTACAAACTTCTTTACTTGCTAAAAATGCATTTTTCAAAACTTCAAGACAAACATAAACTTTGCATTACTTGAATATCACTGTTTGCATATGGCCATTCGTTTGACAGCGGAGAAATTCACACAACGAATATCCAAGTGAACGAAAGCTCTCTCAATGAAGAAAATCACTTCAAATGGGATGACACTTCTATTAAAAATCTCCTATCAACGGGGGGATATGACATGTCACCATCCAGCACACCTGGGACAGTCTAGTCAAGATTCCAAGAAATCTCTCAAGAATTGCAGAGTAACCTGGGGCAAGTCTCCATCTCCGTCACTTGGGGCATCAAACGTTAATCCCGACAAAGGGTTACATACAGTCAAACATTTCCAGGCAGTGCCACAAACACTTGCTACTAGGGGAAATGACAAATCTCCCCAAAATCCTTCTCATAGGATGATTCCCCAACAAGAGTTTAATCTTTGAAAACCTTTCCCGGGCTGGGACAACTTCAAGAATCCTCAAGGACTTCCCCAACAAAGTCGTCACCTCTCTAACAGACCAACAACAGGGTTTATTTCCCCAAAAAACGATAGGATTCCCCAGCTTGAGGTAGCCTCTTCGACCACTACAAATCAAAGGACCTCAACTCCTCTTCCCCGGTAGACTACTCTACAATCCCCAGCAAGTTACTGTGAAACCTGGATCCGACCAGATATCAGTTCAACTTCGACCCCAGTAGAGCAACAGACGACCGAGACTCCTGAACTCTTTTCCCAAAGAAGGAATAAACATTCTCCCCACAGAGTTTTCAATATTCCCCAGAGGAGTTCTCCTCAAACAATAAAACAGGAATCCCTAGTGGAAACATTCTAAGAAAAGTTTGAAGACACACCAACTCTTCAACAGCAATCCAGGATTTAACGACTCCCCAACATTTGTCAAGGATTTATTTTCCCAGACAAAAATACATTCATTTAACATTTCACATTTCATACCTCCTATCTACATACATGATAAGTGCATACAACGCAATCTCATTTATTTTGAGAATATCATGACATCCTGCATTTCATACATCATGACATTGCATATAACTAACGTTCTACCTTTGCCAGGTTCAAGATCAAACAACAGATGACTTCCATCAACCTTTTTAAGTTCCAGATTTATACCTATAACAAGCCAGGAAAGTTATATGTGGATGACTGATCATAGATTAATACCTGAAACCAGACAGGACAACTATCTACTTGACCAGCTCAGGCAACCCTATACAGGTTCCTCCCTTCCATATGCAGTTTTACACGGACTCATCATGCAACAACTCTACACAAGTTCCTTCTCAAGAAATTTCAGATGAAGTTTTACACAGAATCATCATGAAGAAACCCTACACCGGTTCCTTCTCTTTTCAAGATGCAGTTTTACACGGACTCATCATGAAGCAACCGTACACATGTTCCTTCTCAGGAAATTCCAGATGCAGTTTTACACAGACTCATCATCTGGAAAACCTACACAGGTTCCTCCTTTCCAAGATGAAGTTTTACACGGACTCATCATCAGGCAACCCTACACAGGTTCCTGCTTTCCAAATGCAGTTTTACACAGACTCATTATCAGGCAACCCTACACAGGTTCCTCCTTTCCAGATGCAGTTTTACACTGACTCATCATCAGGCACCCCTACACAGGTTCCTCCTTTCCAGATGCAATTTTACACGGACTCATCATGGAGAAAACCTACACAGGTTCCTTCTCAGGAAATTTCAGATGAAGTTTTACACGGACTCATCATGAAGCAAACCTACACCGGTTCCTTCTCTTTCCAAGATGCAGTTTTACACGAACCTATCATGAAGCAACCCTACACAGGTTCCTTCTCAGGAAATTCCAGATGCAGTTTTACACGGACTCATCGTCAGGCAACCCTACACAGGTTCCTCCTTTCCAAGATGCAGTTTTACACTGACTCACCATCAGGCAACCTTACACGGGTTCCTCCTTTTCAGATACAGTTTTACACAGACTCTTCATCAGGAAATGCTACACAGGTTCCTCCTTTCCAGATGCAGTTTTACACGGACTCATCATCAGGCAACCCTACACAATTTCCTCCTTTCTAGATGCAGTTCTACACAGACTCATCATCAGAAAACCCTACACAGGTTCCTCCTTTCCAGATGCAGTTTTACACGGACTCATCATCGGGTAACCCTACACAGGTTTCTTCTTTCCAGATGCAGTTTTACACGGACTCATTGTCAGGCATCCCTACATAGGTTCCTCCTTTCCAGATGCAGTTTTACACGAACTCATCATCAGGCACCCCTACACAGGTTCTTCCTTTCCAGATGCAATTTTACATGGACTCATCATGGAGCAACCCTACACAAGTTCCTTCTTAGGAAATTTCAGATGAAATTTAACACGAACTCATTGTTGTACCCCAAAATTTTCCCTCCCATATTTCTCAAAACATTTCAAGAAAGATCTCCAAGTTGCTCAAGGTAGTCCAAGGGTTGGCCAGACAAGCTCCCTCCTAAGGCAGTCCACCTCAAATTAGGGTTTCATGTTGCACCAAGATACTTGAGTCCAAGTGATCCCAAATTCTCACCAATGTCCTAATATGTTCTCAAGATCATCCATGTCAAATTTCAAGCCTTGCAGAGGAAGTTTGCTCAGTCAATTGCTCAAAGGCCTGAAAATCGACTGTGCTAGGGCAAAAGTCAACTGTGGCCCACGTACAGTCAAACTTCAAGATTTTTGGTCAACATCCTCATTTTGAAGTATATTTTATCATTTTATCAAGGGTTGATCATGATTCATCAAGACTCAAAAGTTGCTAAATTAGGGTTTTATGGGAAAAGTCAACTCAACTTTGACCAAGCATAACTTTCTCATACTTTATGAGAAATGACCCATCCAAAGCTTATTTTGAAGAGGATGCAATTCCCTACAATCCATATTCATCTCCCAAGTTCAAAATTTGCACTCATAAGAAGTTATGAATTTAGACATTGTGATCGGTGGAAATAGAACTGACTGTTTTGAAATGTTGGTTCGCGAAATGTCGCGGTAAGCAAGAGTTGCCACCGTCTTTTATTTTCTCTAACAAGGAAAGGACAAAAGCACAGCAAAATTCCTTTTCGAGATGTTTCTCAGTTTGGGAGGTAGATTATAGAAAGGGAAGGTATTAGCACCCTTTCTATCCGTGGTTATCCACGGCTCTTAGGTACTTGCTCACTATGTTTTAAAAAATTGTTTGCTTTTCTTGTGTTTGTGGGTTTTGAAAAAAGTTTCGTTTTGAAAACTTCTAGGTAACTCTTGTATCTGTCCTCAAGAGTGTATGAAGTGTTTGCTTGAAAACGTTTTGAAAGTGTAGGTGCAAAAAGTTGTTTTTGTTTTTGAAAGAGCAAGTACCCAGGAGAAATCTACCTACTCTAAGGAATTAAGCTGCGTAAGAGTCCTTTAGACAGTACTATCCCACTATTGAGAAGTAGGTAGCACCGTCGTTGGAGTTATTCAGGTCAATTCGATTATAGGGACATGTGGTCACTAAAGTAATGGTAGGACGCCTTAGCGGTAACCCTAATGTCCTAGATCCTTTTTTTATCCGAGGCAACCGTTTCGAGGCAACTTGGATCTTTAGACAGGAGGGCGACCTCTAAAACACCCTATACTCAATGACCACGTCGAGACAACCAAGTGAGGCATACCCTAGGAGTGGCATGTGCACGTGTGTCAGGATTCAGTTCATATTATCTTTGCACATGTATTATGGTGAGCTACGGATTGATTTTATTTTTCAGGAAAGTCTTGTCATGCATAATTAACAGTTAATAATTATGCGGAAAATAAATTGCAGAAAGTGAATCTACGCTATTACAAGGCGTCGGGTATTTACATCGCCAAAAACATAACCCTTGAAAAGTAAATGCGAGAAAATAAAGAAAGCGATAAAAGTCCTAATTATCTGTTACATCCTCGGAGCAGTTACATAAATATGGTCAAAAATAATAATGCGCGAGAAAAATTGAATCGGGAAAAGTCTTAGGGTTTTGACCCTTTTTGAGAAAAGAATGGAATTTTAGTCCTTTTGCATTAAATTAAACATAATTCTAATTAATTAATTAATTAAAAGAAAAAAAGTATTTTTGTGTTTTTTAATGTCTTAATGAAACTAAAATAAAAGAAATTAAAAAGTTAGTAAAAAAACCCTAATTCTAAGTTAATTTTATTTATTGTAAAAAAGTTAAAATTTAAACCTAATTAAACTAAATTAATTTGTTAGAATTTATTTACAAAAAATAAAGTGAAATTAATAAATAATAATAATAATAAAATTTTAGGTTTCTGAATTTATTATGAAAATAAGTAATTTGTTAATTAAATACTAATAATAATAGTTAAAAACAATTAAAAGAAAATATAAAAGAGAAAGAAAAAAGAAAAGAAAAGAAGAACCCAGGGGGTGTACTGGCCCAATAAGGAGGTTAGTTCTGGAATTTTGAAGGCCCAACACGCTCAAGCCTGTTTGACCATTGAGATTGGCTAGGCGTTTGTTGACTGAGGAACATGATGATCCTTTCATCTGGACCATTAGATTTGAATTTGAAGCCACCTGGAGCGTTGGTAAGTGAGGAACACGATGAATCACGTTGGGATTCCTGCATGTGAATACGTTAGGAAAAATAATAGAAGCGTTTTGGGGGGGACCTGGGATTCGAACCCAGGTCCCAGCGCTCAATGCCTGTTCGCCTTTGCCACTACACCACCAAGCCTCAATTGATATTAATATACACAACAAATAATATATTAGTTATCATTAACAATTCCTGGACAAAAAAATATAAAACGCGCATTTTTTAAATGAACGAATGAGAGGGAGACGCGTCAGCGTCTTCTTCGTTGATCACTGGTTTTTATACCTGCGGATTTTTATCCGCAGGAAGATCCGTGGGTTCTTCCTAAAATTGTCCCTAGGCTGCAAAAACTCCATCCAAGCCCATGGTTATGATCGTCCATGTCCCCTGAGTCCATCCATGCTCATGATTTGTTCTAATTTTACCTGGAAACAAAATGCCTAAAAACAACACAAACAAACCCTAGGCGCGGGTATCATCATATAAGGCCTAAAAACGAAATTGAATATTGCCATTAGGTTAGAAATCAAATAAGGAACACGAATATGCCAATGCTTTTGAGAAAAAGTGCAAGAATAGAGGATCACAATTCCATGTTCAGAGGTCTATTCGTGACAACTTACAGCGCTGTTCAGGGGGTCTTTGGATGTGGTATTGATCGCGTTAGCTTCAGTGGACGGCAAGGAAGAGGGCTACATGCTCCTTTGGGTCTGAAAACGCCTGCAATACTGTTCTTGATCTCCCACTTTTCCAACAATTTTTCAGTTTTGCCTTGGCCATTTTAGCAATCCTTAGGTCGTGTGCTTTGTTGGTACTGCTTGCTTATGTATATGAGAACAAATTTAGGTCAAAAGCTGGGCCTTAATCCATGTATATGGGAGAATTAGGTTTACACTTTCCACCATTGACAAACTTTCCAAATTTGAATCAAATCTAAGATTTTGTGTACACGTAAGCCCTAGCACGAATTGTTTGGTTGGCACATGATATATGAAAGCTGTATAAATCATAAAGATACTATTCCATTGATTTTTAGATTTTATTTGAATTATTATAGATTTAAAATGAATTAAATCAATAAAAATTAAATAAAATAGAAAAATAAATGTTTGATCCTGAAATTAACCATGGGACACGTGTATGGCATGACAAGGCTGAATCAAGTGGAAGAAAGTGGGTCCTTTTGTCAAAAATTGAAGTTTTAAGGATAGTTGACTTTTACAAATTCATAAAAATTTCCCAACTTCCCCAATGCTATCTTGCTCAATTTTGATCATATGAACATGTTCTTGGACATTTTGGAAAGGTCTTGAAGTCCTCTAACCAATGCCTTTGGTCCCATGTCATTTGGATTTACCAATATCAAGTTATGGTCTTTGACTTAAAGTGCATTTTTGTTGACTTTTGAAATTGACCTATAATGTAGAAATTGATAACTTTTTGTGAGAGCATTTCTTGGACTTGGAATGTGAAGATGAGTTGTAGGAAATGTCATCCCCTTCAAAATGAGAATTGGATGGGATTTTTCTGATGAACCATGAAAAAGTTATGCCTTGGTCAAGATACAGTTGACTTTTCTACTGTCCAAAAATAGTAACTTTTGCATCTTGATGATTTTTGAGCCATGCTCGTGGAATCATGATCAAGACTTGATCAAATGATGATTGTGGGCTCAAAATAAGATGTTGACCAAATTTTTTGACTTTTGACTGCAAAATGACCATTTTACCCCTGTAGTTGATTGTGAAGCAAATGGAGCTTTTGACTGTGCAATTTGAAATTGTGAGTCTTGAAACTTGGTATGTAGATGCTTGAGAATGTATGTGGACCTATGAGACTTGATTTAGCCATTGAAAACCTCAAATTCCTTGAGAGAACCAAAACCCTAGTTTTGACTGGCTTAGGAGGATGTTTGGACTGTGCAACCCTTTGAGAGATCTTGATCCATTTGAAGATGATTCTTGACAAACTTTGAAGAATATGGGAGGGAAAATTTTGGGGTATAACAGTTGCCCGTGTTCAATCTTCTTAAACCTGAGGATGTAGATTGGCTTGTGTGCCTTTCGTGATCCGAAGGTGGAAGATGATTGAACACTAAAGTGCCCAGAAATTTGCACTCGCATAGTGTAGCACTAGCAATGTGATGTCGGGAATGGGCTTATAGATGCCATTTGGAGAGATGATGGATAGGAGGATGGGCTTATAGATGCCATCAGGAGATGCGACAGAATCTTGTCGGGAATGGGCTTATGGATGCTATTTGGAGATGTAAGGGAGAGTTGAAGAGATGGGCTTAAAGATGCCATCCGGAGATGTTGATCGCGTAAGAGATTCCTTAGCGAGAACTTGCGTATCTGAGAAAGAAAGATAATTTCCTGGCCTATTACAGGTGTTGATCTTCAGACTCTTCATGTAGATAACTTTCCTGGCTAGATACAGGTATCGAATCTACAATCAATCGCTCACAGATATGCCCTGGATAGATACAGGTATCGAATCTGGAACTCAAAAAGGTTGGTCGAGATAGCTTTCTTGGATGGATACAGGTGTTGATCTGGAACTTAAAAAAAAGTTGGTCGAGATAGCTTTCCTGGCTGGATACAGGTGTAGACCTCTGACCTGAGAATGAAAGATAATTTCCTGGCCTGTTACAGGTGTTGATCTTCAATCTCCTCATGCAGATACTTTCCTGGCTAGATACAGGTATAGATCTACAATCAATCGCTCACAGATATGCCCTGGCTAGATACAGGTATCGAATCTGGAACTTCAAAAGGTTGGTAGAGATAGCTTTCCTGGCTGGATACAGGCGTTGATCTCTAATCAGTCGCTCACAGATATGCCCTGGCTAGATACAGGTATCGAATCTGGAACTTCAAAATGTTAATCAAGATAGCTTTCCTGGCTGGATACAGGCGTATACCTCTAATCAGTCGCTCACAGATATGCCCTGGCTAGATACAGGTATCGAATCTGGAACTTCAAAATGTTGATCGAGATAGCTTTCCTGGCTGGATACAGGCATAGACCTCTAATCAGTCGCTCACAGATATGCCCTGGCTAGATACAGGTATCGAATCTGGAACTTCAAAAGGTTGATCGAGATAGCTTTCATTGCTGGATATAGGCGTAGACCTCTAATCAGTCGCTCACAGATATGCCCTAGCTAGATACAGGTATCGAATCTGGAACTTCAAAAGGTTGATCGAGATAGCTTTCCCGGCTGGATACATGCGTAGACCTCTAATCAGTCGCTCACAGATATGCCCTGGCTAGATACAGGTATCGAATCTGGAACAAAAGGTTGATGGTAATCATCTTTGGATTGACCTTTTCCTGAAAAGGCAAAGCGTTAGCTGTATGCAATGTCATGATGTATGAAATGCATGATGTCATGATGTTCTCAAAAATAAATGAGATCGTGTCGTATGCACTTTATCATGTATGTAAGTAGGAGGTATGAAATATGAAATGTTTATGAATGTATTTTCGTCTGGGAAAATAAATCCTTGACGAATGCCGGGAGTTTGTTAAATCCTGGGTCGATGTTGAAGAGTAGAGTTCTTCGTTTCCGCTGGGGATGATGAACAAAGAATAAACCGGTAGGAGAAGATGACTCCGTTGGGAAATAAACTTGATGGAGAGATTACTCTGCGGGGAACTACTCTGTGGGGAGAGATACTTCGCTGAGATTTTAACGATAATTCCGCTGGGGATTCCGTTGATAAGCTTTGTCGAGGGATTTGAAGAACTCCGCTGGGGGATAGAAAGAACTTCGCTGAGGACGATCTTTCCGTTGCGACTTGCTGAGGATAACCCAGTTAGACTCTGGTGGGGAATAACCTTTGAACATGGCTGGGAGAGATATTTGTACTCTGCGGGAGACAAGCTTCCAGAATCTACTGGGGATAAGCTTCCAGAATCTACTGGGGATAAGCTTCCAGAATCTACTGGGGATAAGCTTCCAGAATCTACTGGGGAGGATGATTCAACTCTCCTGGGGAAACTTTGGACTGCATTGGGGAATGGCTCCACTGGGGTGTCTGGTATTCCGCCGGGGAACAATCTTATATTAAGACTGCCGGGGATGCTTGTTGAGGAATATCTGTATACTCTGCTGGAGAATATTAAGATCTTCTGGGGATACCCAACTTTTTTAGGGCTGACAGTAGACTAACTCTGCTTGGGGAGAGTGTTGCTGACTTGCTAGAGATACTGTTCCTTTTCGGGGCTGACGGGAGACCAACTCTGCTTGGGGGAGTATTGCTGAATCTTGTCTTACTCTGCGGTGAGTGAAGGTATCCTGGTTACGTTTTTCAGCCGAACCTACCTTGGTACCTTGGTGGACAGAGCAACTAGATCGCTTAGACAATTCTTATTGCCCCTGTTTTTGATGTCACCTGTAATTAGTCCTTTGTTTCGCATGCAAATATTTATGATTAACAATTAATGTCAAATGCATATATCAAAAATGAACATTGGACGTTCTTTGCAAAACAAAACAGATAAAGAAAAAACAATTGGCAATTTGTCTGGAAAAATGGATTTGTATTAATTTTGAAATTTGCCTGTAAATAGGCGTTTTGTATACAAGAGGCTGACGTCCTAGTAAGAGAACGCCACCGCACAACATAGAGTTTATACAATTTTTGTGAAAAGAGAACAAAACAGCTATGTGAAAAATCCCACTGGGTTCCAACTCTACTATCGCCTTTATGTCTTCGAGCGTCTCATCACTTTGCTGCTTAGTTGAAGATGAAGCTGATTGATTGATGTCGTCCAAGCCTGATTGTTGATACCAAAGTCTGGATGCAGGGTGATCCAATGAGACATAGTATTACGCTTTAATCCCTAACTTTTGCCTGGACCGCCCTTTCGAGTTTTCGGTCCACCGGGATACCCATTTTTGCCCAAGCCGCCTTTTCAGGTTTTCGACTTGCCGGGTGTACAAATTTTTTCATTTTCATCCCTTATTTTTGCCCGAACCCTTTTGGTTCGCCGGGAAGCCCTTATTTTTGCCTAGGTGTGTCAACCTAGCGGGCCTTTAATTCATGCGTAGTATCTTTTTACTATGTATGCATTGGCGGGGTGAGGAAGGTCGTCACCATCCATGGTGGTTAGAATCATTGCCCCTCCTGAGAAGATGTTCTTAACCACAAATGGCCCTTCGTATGTGGGAGTCCATTTGCCCCTGGGATCACCTTGAGGTAGAATGATGCGCTTGATTACCAGGTCTCCGACTTGACACTCTTGTCGTCTGACTTTCTTGTTAAATGCCTTGATCATCCGTTTTTGGTACGTCTGACCATGACAAATAGCAATGAGTCTCTTTTTGTCAATCAGGTTTAATTGATCAAGCCGAGTCTGGATCCAGTTATCTTCGCTCAGACCTGCATCCTTCATTATCCGGAGAGAGGGTATCTGGACTTCAATAGGCAAGACTGCCTCCATGCCATAGACCAAGGAAAAGGGTGTTGCCCCTGTTGATGTTCGTGCTGAGGTACGGTACCCATGAAGAGCAAACGGTAACATCTCGTGCCAATCTTTGTAGGTCACTGTCATCTTCTGCACAATCTTCTTAATATTCTTATTAGCTGCTTCTACAGCCCCATTCATCTTCGACCGGTAGGGAGAAGAGTTGTGGTGTTGTATCTTGAATTGCTCGCAGAGCTCAGTGATCATCTTGTTGTTGAGATTGGTACCATTGTCCGTAATGATCCTCTCAGGTACACCGTATCGACATATCAGGTTATGCCGAATGAACCGTGCCACGACGTTCTTTGTTACGGTAGCATAGGAAGCTGCTTCAACCCACTTTGTAAAATAATCGATCGCTACCAGGATGAAGCGATGCCCGTTGGATGCCATAGGTCTGATCTCGCCGATCATATCAATGCCCCACATTGCAAAAGGCCAAGGTGTTGTCAAGACGTTCAAAGGAACTGGAGGAATGTGCACCTTATCAGCATAGATTTGGCACTTGTGACATGTCCGAGAATGTTGGTAACAGTCAGCTTCCATTGTGGACCAGTAATATCCTGCCCGAAGGATTTTCTTTGCCATGGTATGTCCACTGGAATGTGTTCCGAAGGTACCTTCATGCAACTCTGCCATGATCCTTTCTGCTTCAGTCTTATCCACACAACGCAATAAGGTTGAATCATGGTTTCGTTTGTAGAGAATGTCATTGCTGAGGAAGAATTTTGCCGCGAACCTTCTCAGAAACTTCTTGTCGTTAACAGATGCGCCCTCGGGGTATTCTTGAGCCTCAAGGTACCTCTTCACTTCATGATACCAGGGTTTTTCTGTTACCTCTTCGATCTCTGGATCACAGCAATGTGCAGGTTCATCCAACTTCCAGATAATGATCCGGGGAGCCTTGTTGTCCCATTTGACTTTGAACATAGAAGACATCGTAGCTAGCACGTCCGCTAACTGATTCTCCTCTCTTGGAAAGTGTTCAAAAGTTATCTCCTCGAAATGGGGGATCAATGTCAACACGCACTCCTTGTAAGGGATAAGATTTGGGTGTTTCATATCCCACTCGCCTTTGATCTAACTGATCACAAGAGCGGAATCTCCGAAGACACTCAGAAACTTGATCCTTAGGTCAATTGCGGCTCGAAGACCCATGATGCATGCTTCATACTCCGCCATGTTGTTGGTGCAGTTGAAACATAGTCGGGCGGTCAGTGGAGTATGAGTGCCTTTAGGAGAGATGATCACAGCACCAATACCATTACCCAAAGCGTTTGAGGCTCAGTCAAAGTGCATAGACCATTGGGATCCTTCCTCAGGTCCTTCATCCGGTCCAGGTACTTCACAATCAGTCACTACCATGATATTCTCGTCTGGAAACTCAAAGTTCATCGACTGGTAATCATCCACTGCCTGGTGTGCCAAATGGTCTGCCAATACACTTCCCTTGATTGCTTTTTGAGTCGTGTACTGGATGTCATATTCAGTCAAGATCATCTGCCATCTTGCTATTCTTCTGGACAAGGCAGGCTTTTCGAAGATGTACTTGATTGGATCCATTTTTGAAATCAACAGAGTAGTGTGAGTCAACATATACTGTCTCAGCCGGCGAGCAGCCCATACCAAAGCGCAGCAAGTTTTCTCGAGCAGTGAGTATCGGGTCTCACAGTCGGTAAACTTTTTGCTAAGGTAATAAATAGCGTGCTCTTTTCGGCCAGACTCGTCATGCTTCCCCAGCACACACCCCATTGAGCTGTCAAGTACTGTTAAGTACAAGATTAGAGGTATCCCTTCAACTGGTGGCATAAGAATAGGTGGCTCTTGGAGATACTCTTTGATTCTTTCGAAAGCAGCCTGGCATTCATCGTTCCAACGTACTACTTGATCTTTCTTCAGTAGCTTGAAGATCGGTTCACAGGTAGCAGTTAGATGTGAGATGAATCGGGCAATGTAGTTCAGCCGTCCTAGGAAGCCTCTGACTTCTTTCTCTGTCTTGGGGACTGACATCTCTTGTATGGCTTTCACTTTGGCAGGGTCCACTTGAATACCTTTGTCGCTCACGACGAAGCCTAGCAGTTTCCCAGACCTCACCCCGAAGGTGCATTTGTTTGGGTTCAACCTCAGCTTGTATAATTTCAACCGGTTAAACAGCTTCTGTAGATGGTCAAGGTGTTCCTCCTCAGTTTGGGACCTTGCAATCATATCGTCGACGTATACTTCAATCTTATGATGGATCATGTCATGAAACAAAGCAACCATGGCACGTTGATAGGTTGCCCCAGCATTTTTCAACCCAAAAGGCATGACCTTGTAGCAAAAGGTGCCCCACTGAGTAACAAAAGTGGTCTTCTCCATGTCTTCAGGAGCCATCTTGATTTGATTATAACCGGAGAATCCGTCCATGAAGGAGAATACCTTGTGCTGGGCAGTATTGTCAACCAGAACATCGATGTGAGGCAGAGGGAAGTCATCCTTAGGGCTTTCCCTATTCAAATCCCTGTAATCAACATACATTCTGACCTTACCATCTTTCTTCGGCACTGGAACCACGTTGGTAACCCACTGAGGGTAAGAAGTTACTGCTAGAAAACCGGCATCGAATTGTTTCATAACCTCAGCTTTGATTTTCTCGGACATCTCTGGACGCATACGGCAGACCTTCTGCTTTACCGGAAGGCAGTCTTCCTTGGTAGGCAGGTGATGAACCACAATGTCAGTATCCAACCCAGGCATGTCTTCGTAAGACCAGGAAAAGATTTCCACATAGTCATGCAGCATCTGAATCAACCATTGTTTCACACTAGACTCCAGATTGACACCAATCTTGACTTCCTTTTTGTCTGTCTCAGTACCCAGATTTTCCGTTTCCACTGGCTCTTCATGTGGCTGAATGACCCTCTCTTCCTGGAGTAACAGTCTTGCAAGCTCACCAGGCACTTCACAATCATCTTCACCTTCGCCTTCGGCTAAGTTGATCGGATTTTCGAAGTCATAACTGGAAGTAGCAGAGTCGTTACCAGTGAGATCCAGAGTGGATTGGGACCTGTATATGTGAGTGTGTGTAAATAGCTATTTTGCAATAAAAGACAAGGAGCGCAATATTTGAAATGAAAAAAACGTCCAATGCTTTTATTGATGATATATGAAAATGACACACAAAAGCCCTCACAAATGGAGCCACGGTGCCCCGGGTAAGACACCGGGCCATAAAGTTTCAGATTATTGTTTGTTACAAATTCAAAACAAATGAGTTCATTACTGAGTGACAAAAGTAATAGGTGTGAAGTCTTTCGCAGTCCAGTTGCTTGGTCCACCGTCGGTCGTTGGGTAGATCCAGCTGTCGAATTCAGATTCCTCCATGTCGTCTTCAATAGCATTCACTCCCGGGTTGGTGATGAACACAAGAGGTCTTCCAATCCTTGCTTTACGAACAGCCCTCTGAGCTTCTGCAGTGAAACCCAAACCAAATTTGTCAGTCTTTGGAGTGAAATCAGGAAGTCGGCCCCAGTTTGCACACTCACCCTTCTCAATAACAGCCTGAGCATCCTTTAAGGAAGCCATCTTCAACGGAGAAACCTCTTCAGTCACAGTCTCTGCTAATTCAGGTGTCTGAGGAACCTCTTCAAAGTGTTGAAAGGGGGTCTCAATGAATTCCCCATCCATCTCTATGTACCGGAACGAGTTAAGGTGGCTGACCATATATTCTTCTTCCCCTTGAATTGTCACAATCTTCCCTCTGACCGGGTATTTCAGCTTCTGATGTAGAGTAGAGGTCACTGCTCCAGCTTTGTGGATCCATGGACGACCCAGCAAACAAGAGTAGGACGGTCGGATGTCCATTACGTAGAATGTTGAATCAAAGACCTGAGAACCAACCCTGATTGGAATGTCAACTTCACCATGTACCATCCTTTTGGACCCGTCAAAGGCCCGGACAACAATGTTACTTGGCTTGAGCTCTAAACCCTCACAATCCAGCCTGTCTAGAGCTTTCTTGGGAAATACGTTCAAAGAGGAACCAGTGTCAACCAGCACATGGGAGAGAGTAGTGCCCCTGCATTCAATGGAGACATGCAGGGCGTCATTATGATTCTTCCCCTTAGCAGTCAGATCAGCGTCGGAGAAACCCAAACCATTATCAACAGTTAAGTTGGCCACACAATCGGTGAATTGATCAGCTGACGTCTCTTGTTGCACGTGGGCCGTCTTCAGGAAGGTAATCAGGGCCTTGGCATAGGCCTCTGAACACAATAACAGTGATAGCATAGAAATCTTTGATGGGGTATGCCCCAGCTGCTCAACCACATTGAAATCACTCTTCTTGATAATCTTAAGAATCTCTTCCATCTCCTGCTTGGAAGCTTCAACATTGGTTGTCTTTGGTACCTCCGTCTAGGCAGGTACTTAAGTAGCGATCCCTTTTCCCCGAGCGTCAGATGACTCGGCAGCAGGGGTAGAAATAGGAACTTGGTCAGGAAGGGGAGTAGGCACACTTGCAGGTGTGATGACAAGAGGTCTCTGAATTGTTGGTGGCGCAATATCAGGTGAGAATAGTCTACCACTACGAGTGACTTTGGCAGGCCCGGTGATGTTACTGACGCCGGTACTAGTATCAAACTCTTGTTTAACTCCAAGCACATAAACATCTGCCCCATAGTGCCGCAGGACAGCTTTGTCGGATGTATAGGGGAGTGGCCCCGGAACAGTGATGATGATAGGAGCAATCTTCTGAGTAGACATGATTTTGATAGGCTTCTTTGAGGGAGCCTGGTAGAGTTGTTGAAAATGGTAACAATGGACACTTCTTCAGTAGGGACAGCAGGAACAACAATCTTCTCGAACAAGATCTCTTTGTTATCCATCAGGTTTTGGACGCCTTACTTCAACAAAGGACAACCAGTAGGTGAAACAGAACATAGATGGCAACCTTTACTACATTCCAGAAATAAACCGGCTAGCAATAGGTTCCTCTTGACAGTCAACAATGGAGTAACAATATCATCCACATAGGCTACATACAGGTCTTCCTCTACAGCATTCACTCCATGCTTGGGCATGGGAGTAGTCACAACATTGGGCCTTTCAGGCGCCTCAAACTCTATCTCTTTAGCGTCAATAAGGTCCTGAACCTGATTCCTCAGAGCCCAACAATCATCCGTAGTATGCCCCGGGATGTCAGAGTGATAAGCGCAGCGGGCATTGGGATTGTACTTTGGATATGTTGTGTTCACAACCTTCGGAGCTTCTTTGATAGTTACCAGATTGGTTGACAGTAGTTGCGGCAATATCTGAGACAGGGTCATACTGAGCCGAGTGTACTGCCTTTTAGGTCTCTCACCCCTTGGTTGGTTATATTGCTGAGGAGCAGCAGTAGGCTTTGAAATTACCACCGCGTTGACAGCTTGGCGGTGTTCCAGTTTATTTTGTCTCCTTAAACCATAAACAACACTAGATTCTTTCTTGAAGGGCTTCTTTTCAGTACCCGGGGAGGCACCTTTCTGTATCTTCCCAGACTTGATACCAGCTTCTATCCTCTCACCAGTCAAGATCAGATCTGTAAACCCAGCAGAAGAATTCCCAATCAGATGGTTGAAGAACGGACCAGACAGGGTCCCCAGGAACATATCAACGATCTCACGGTCAGTTAAGGGTGGCTGCACCCTTCCAGCCAAGTCTCTCCACTTTTACGCATACTCCTTAAATCCTTCGCCCGTCCCTAGTGACATACCTGGAGTTGGGTACACGTAGGAGCGAGGTTGGAATTATACTGATACTGCTTATAAAATGCAGTAGCCAAGTCCTCCCAGTTTCGAATACTGGCTCCATCCAGCTGATAGAACCATTTGAGTTGAGTCCCTGAAAGACTATCCTGGAAGAAATGGATCCATAAATTCTTGTCAGCAGTATACGGTTGGATCTTCCTTACATATGATCTGAGATGCAGTTTAGGACAGGAAGCTCCGTCGTACTTTGCAAAAGCAGGTGCTTTGAACTTGTGCGGGATCACCACCCCAGAGGATAAGCCTAGGTCTCCGAAGTCCAACCCGGGCACATGTTGAATCTCCATGGCACTTAAACGGTCCTCTAGCTGTTTGTACCTGTCTTCAGCAGGAGGGTACTGCTCATCATTATAATCTGCCTCGTTGTCAGAGACCACGGGACTAGGAACCCTTCTATCTTGGGGACTGTCCTTCCCTACAGAGGAAGTATCCAGATCAGCCTCATTTTGTAGTTCATTCCCAAACCTTCGTCCAGTGTTGAACAACACAGTCCTCTTCTTCTTCTTCTTCAGAATCAGAGTCTTCAACTCCTATTGACCCTGGGCTAAGCTCATGACCAACTCTTGGAACTGGGAATTCTGGGCCTGGAGGGCCTTGATAGCTTGTTCTGTAGTAGGTTCATAAGACATGATGATTGCTGAAATAAACAGCGAAGAAGATAAGTGACCTGTAAAAAGGAGGGTACCTGTTATGCATATGATGCATGGTATGCTATTTATGCAATGCATTCAAGGGTTCGAAAGTTCAAATTCGTTGTAAACAACAAAGGAACATGCGTTATATTAAGAAATAATCTGTTCAATACAGCAATGCCTCATGGGCGAAATATTACAAAATACTTAATGCCAAAATACACCGCGCATCCTCTTTGGAGCGATGTAAGTGTTGAGGGTCGTTTCCTCGTGAAGTAGGCGGGTGAGCTCCAAGACCTTCTTCTCGCTGGCATGTAAACTGGTTTCAAGAGAATTCCTCTCTTCCTTGAGTTGGATCCAGCTCTTTTGCATTTCTTCCCAAGATGTTGGCATGTTAGGATGTAGAATGGTGCATGGCACCTCTCCTTCCAAAACTGGCTCTTTGATCACGGGGAGAACATGAGGATATGTCATCACAAGCTTCTGGGAGCGGGCTCGTACCCACTTGAGATAAGGCTCAAGGGGGATGGAATTCTTGTGCCCCAGTGTCTTACTATCTACCCTGTTAGGCATCCTCCAAGCTCTGATAAACCTCTGGCTAAGTCCTTGCGTATCATTGTCAAAATCAAAAACTATGTCAGGAATCAACATGTCATGAGGGCCATCTCTCCGAGCATATCCAAACTGTCTCAAAGCCAGACATGGGTTGTAAGTAATGCCTCCTCTAATTCCAAGTAAAGGAACATTAGGAAATTCTCCGCAACGGTCAATGATAGTGACATTTTCTCTGGACCGAGAACACCAATGTATATCAGAATGTGTAAGAGTCATTAACTGTTGTGACCATCTCAAACCCCGCTCGTTCTTCAAAACTGATTGTGGAAGGTGCGAAATAAACCACCTTGCCAAGAGAGGAGTGCAGCACATGAGAACACCTCTTTTTCTCATGGTTCGAGTGTAACATGAGTGGAGGATGTCCCCAAGCAATGTAGGTATAGGATTCCTGGACATGAAAATCTTGACAGCATTGATATCTATAAGCTGATCCGGATTCGGGAACAACACCAACCCATAGACAAGGAGTGCCACAACTTCTTCAAAGGCTTATAGGTCAAGGGAATTCCAACATTCTTGCGCCTTCTCAAACAGGAACTTTGCCAAGAATCCTTTGATACCACTTCTGATTTCCCAATGTCCCTTGATGTCAGATGGTTGCAGACGTAATGCTTTAGCAACCTCTTCAAGTTTTGGTTCCTTTTCTGTACCGTTGTAGGGTAGTTGACTAAGAATAGGAACCTTCAGAAGTTGAGAAAACTCTTCCAAAGTAGGCACCAATTGATAATCCGGGAAAGTAAAAGAGTGGTGCAAAGGGTCAAAGAACTGGAAGAGAACTTTTATCATATCTTCTTCAATGTTGGTGTTGACCAAGCTGATGAGTCTACCATGCCTTTCACTGAAGGAAGAGTTCTCGAGAATCCTGGATGTAAGCTCCTTAAGCTGAGGAGGGATCCTTACAAGGTTGACCTGAATTGTTTTCCTGCGGATAGTCTCCATGTCCTACAAAACAAGAACAAAGATGAAGATTTGAACCCTTGAAGTGGCTAGTAAATGCATATGATGCTTGATGATGTTATGATGTTATGATAAATACACACCACAAGTATTCACAAAAAGCAAACATGATAAGTGTGATCGGTGGATCTGGAACTGACTGTTTAACGCTGGTTCGCGAAATGTCGCGGAAGCAAGAGTCGCCACCGTCTTTTATTTTCTCCAAATGGAAAGGACAAAAGCACAGAAAAATTCCTTAAAGAGATTGCTCTCGGTTCGGGAGGTAGATTATAGAAAGGGAAGGTGTTAGCACCCTTTCTATCCATGGTTATCCATGGGCTCTTAGGTACTTGCTCAATGTGTTTTCAAAATTGTTTTCTTTTCAAGTGTATGTGGGTTTAAAAAAGTTTCTTTGAAAAATTTCAGTTCGACTCATACGTCAGAGTGTTTGAAAAATTTGTTTCGAAAGCTTTTGAAAAGTGTTGGTGTGAAAAGTCTTTTTTGATTTGTTTGAAATTAGAGCAAGTATCCTTGAGAACCTACCTACCCTAAGGATTTCGTCTGTGTAGATGTCCTTTAAAGTAGTGCCATCCCACCATTGAGAGGTAGGTAGCACCACTGTTGGAGGTGTTCGGGTCAATTCGAGGTTCGGGACATGGTGATCACCAGAGCAATGGGAAGACACCTTAGAAGCTACCCTCATGCCAGGTTCCCGGATCATGAGGACTTACTAAAACATCCTCTACTCGACGATCACCTTTCGAGGGGCAAGGCAACAGTGAGGCGTACCCTAGGGGTGGTGTGTGATTTGTGTGTCATGTTCAGTTATTTTGTCTTATTCATGTCAAGGTGATCTATGCTTTTGTTTTTATTTAGAGCCATTCATTCTTGCATGCTTATTTAACAGTTAATATTTGCGAGGAAAATAAATCTACAACTATTACAAATGGCGCGGGTCCACATCGCCAAAATTAAACCGGACCCGATTTGACGGAAAATAAATAAAGCAAGAAAAATAAAGGTACGAAAAGTTAAATTGTTACAACGCTTTGGGACATGTACATAATTATAATAAGCGACATAAAATAAATGCGCGAAATTAACAGTTAAAAATATGGGCGTTGGACCCTCTTGCAGAGAATTAAAGTTAATGAGAAATTAAAAATTAAAAGAAAATGTTTTTTTAGTATTTTTGTATTTTTTAAGATTTAAAAGAAAAAAGAAATTGATTGAAATTAAAATAAACCCTAATTCTAATTATTTTTAGTTATTAAGAAAATATTGAATTTTTGACCTAATTTAAACCTAAATTATTTATGTACAATTTAATTTATGAAAATAAATAATAATATTATGATACAAAGGAAAAACTAAAAGGAATGAAAATTGTTAATTAAACCTAATTCTAATTTTTATATTTAATATGAAAAGAGTTAAGATTGCAAAATTCTAATTAAACTAAATTTATTTACATGCATTTATTTATAAAAATAATTAAAATAAATAAATATTATATTTTTTTGCCTTTTCTGATTTTATGATGTTTTTGTATTTTGTTAAAAATAATTAATTAAATAAACGATAATTAAAATAAAAATAGCAATTAAAACAAGAATAAAAAATAAAAAATATAGTGAAGGCAAACCAGGGGGGGTAGACCCAAATTGGAGGTTTTGATGGTAAAGCCTGGCCCATTAAGATTCAGCTTCGCTGACTTTTCCAAGCATGATGTGGCATGTTGACTGGGATGTAGGGTGTTCTTTGATTCTTGGCCATGGATCTGGATTCGTTTAGCACGTGGCTGGCTGGATGAAGTGGAATATGGTATACCCACAAATCAAACGCTGCATGGGATTAATTGATGAAAAATAATATGGAACATGTGAAAGACCTGGGGTTCGAACCCAGGTCAAGGGAATTACTAGCGCTTGCATCAACCACCTGTGCCAATGGACATATTTGATATATAATTAAACAATGAATATAATAAGAACAAACAAGAGTTAGTGCTCCAAAACGCGCGCAATTTCAAAATGGCCAATGGCTGATGGACACGAAATCATCTTCTTCCTCATCGTGTAAAACAAAACACTATGGCAACGGTTTTCGTAGCGTTGTATTAGGCAGCTTTTAGAAAAATAGCGAATAGCTCAATTTTAATCATAAATTAGGCGCGACTATCTCAATTTCTTCGTCCAGATGTACTGATTGCAATGGTGGTACTGGGGGCGTCCAATTTTTCCTCTAGTAAGAACCCCTAATTTGAAGCTCAGGAAACCCTAATGTTCAATCATGGTATAATCTCGTATAGCATAGAAAAATGCAATTAAAGGTGTTAGTTAGCTTCAAAAACTCACAACAAACATGAATCAATAAATAAAAATGGCAAAGGATGTATGAATCATGATGTACGATTCCAAAAATTTTGAGATACAGTCTGAGTTTTATCTACCAATTCCTGGAGCTTTGTTTGTTGTTTGTGATTGGCACACGTTCAGAGAATCACAATGAAGCTATTGGGAGCAAGAATAGGGCTTGAATCGTCTTGTAACCTTGAAATCAGATTTGAGTTTTTATGGAAAATTTTCAATGTTTCAATGGCTTTTGGGGCGCAGCTTTTTGTGTAATCTCATTAGGTTTGTATTCCTGATTATGTATAGAAGCTTTTAGGTCAACAAAATTGCACAAAATCCATGGCATTCAATGATTTGCATATTTGATTTTGTAAGATCTTTTTGAATCCTTTTCACATGGTTCTTTGTGTCAATTAGCTCCAATCACACCAATTCTTTCCATAATTGAACAAGCACGAAATATTGAGTCCAAATCATGCATAAAAAGATTGGTTTTGTTAGGTTAGATATTTTTCATGTATTTAAATAATTTAAATGAATTAATATTAATATAAATTCAAATAAATAAATAAAAATTGAGAAAATACTTCCCTTTGGGCCAAGTGGTCGTGCATAGGCTTAGAATGATGAATCATGGAAGAAAAAATGGGCCCATTAGCAATTTTGGATCATTTGCATCAATGTCGACTTTTCAAAATTCCCAAACATTTCCCAACTTCCACAAGGCATAACTTGCTCAATTTTTAAGCTTTTCACATGTTCTTGGACATCTTGGAAAGGTCTTTGAGTCCTTTAATCAATGCCTTTGGTCCCATGTCATTTTGATTTACCAATCTCAAGTTATGGCCTTTGACTTAAAGTCCCTTTTTGTTGACTTTTGAAAATGACCTATAATGTTGAAATTGATAACTTTTTGTGAGAGCATTTCTTGGACTTGAAGTATGAAGATGAGTTGTAGGAAATGTCTTTCTCTTCAAAATGAGCATTGGATGGAATTTTTCTGATAATCCATGTGAAAGTTATGCCCTGGTCAATTTCAGTTGACTTTTTCAGCTGTCCAAATATAGTAACTTTTGCATCTTTGATGATTTCTGAGCCAAATTTTGAGAATCATGATCAAGCATTGATCAAATGATGTTTGTGGCTTCAAAATGATATGTTGACCAAAAATTTGAACTTTTGACTGCCAAATGACCATTTTGCCCCTACAGTTGACTGTGGTGCAATCTAGGGTTTTGACTGTGCAATTTTGAGCTGAATGCCTTGAAACTTGATATGAGGATACTTGACCATATTTGTAGGCATATGAGGCTTGATTGGGCCTTTGAAAACTTCATTTTCTTGATCAGAATACAAACCCTAGTTTTGACTGTATAGGAGACAGTTGCACTGCACAACCCTTGGGGGAATTTTGTGACTTGGCTTGGCAATTTCTTGAAGAATATGGGAGGGCAAATTTTGGGGTACAACAGTTGCCCCTGTTCAATCTTCTTAGACGTGAGGATGCAGATTGGCTGGCGTGCCTTTCGTAATCCGAGGGTAGAAGATGATTGAACACTAAAGTGCCCAGAAATTTGCGCTCACATGATAACAGTGTGGTGGAATGGGCTTATAGATGCCATTTGGAGATTGCTGGATAGGGTGATGGGCTTATAGATGCCATCTGGATGTTGATCGCGTAGGAGATTCCTTAGTGAGAACCTGCATACCTGCAAGAGAAAAAATGAGTACCTGACACGTTGCAGGAGCTGATTTTAGATGCTTGGTATAGATATGTCCTGACTGGTTACAGGAGCTGAGTCTGGAGCTTCAAACGCTGATGAATGGACCAGGGATGGTTACTGCCTTAGCATGAATGGTAAGAGAACCTTGGGTGATTTTAGCTTCAACGACGCTCGTTGAGAAAAATCTTGGCGGGAATTACCATCTTTGCAATATCGGGAAGAAAACCATAAGCTATTATAATCTGAAGGGGAATCACCTCACTCGCCGTTGGAGAGGGAAACACAGGAAAAGGAATTGTCACCTCACACACCGTTGGAGAGAGAAACATAAGAGACTATTACCTCACACTCATCGTCGGAGAGGGAACCATCTGAAAAGGACTTACCACCTCACGCACTTGTCGGAGAGGGGACCATAAGAGACTATCACCTCACACTCATCGTCGGAGAGGGAAACATCTGAAGAAGGAATTACCACCTCACGCACTTGTCGGAGAGGGGACCATAAGAGACTATCACCTCACACTCATCGTCGGAGAGGGAAACATCTGAAGAAGGAATTACCACCTCACGCACTTGCCGGAGAGGGGACCATAAGAGACTATCACCTCACACTCATCGTCGGAGAGGGAAACATCTGAAGAAGGAATTACCACCTCACGCACTTGCCGGAGAGGGGACCATAAGAGATTATCACCTCACACTCATCGTCGGAGAGGGAAACATCTGAAGAAGGAATTACCACCTCACGCACTTGCCGGAGAGGGGACCATAGGAGATTATCACCTCACACTCATCGTCGGAGAGGGAAACATCTGAAGAAGGACTTACCACCTCACACACCGTCGGAGAGGGAACCATAAGAGATTATCACCTCACACTCATCGTCGGAGAGGGAAACATCTGAAGAAGGAATTACCACCTCACACGCTGCTGGAGAGGGGACCATAAGGAGAAGGAATTACCACCTCACGCACTTGTCGGAGAGGGGACCATAACTTCTACCGAGTCTTTATCAGAAAAATCTGTTGGGAGTTGATTTAGCTGGACTAGAGAAGGCTTTGAAATATGTTTGAGCATTTTAACTGCGTCCTTCCTGAAAGGTAAAGGTCAGTCATATGCAATGCATGATATGGATCAAGCAATGATGTTCTCAACATAAATGAGATTTGTATGATATGATGCGTCTATGCATGCTATAATGACGTATGTGATGTTTTATGAATGTTTTCGTCTAGGAAAATAGATCCTTGACGGGTGCCGGGAAGTCATATCCTGGGCTGATGTTGGAGAATAAGCTTTTACTTCCGCTGGGGATGATAACTGCAAGAATACCGGTAGGAGAAGGTGACTCCGTTGCGGAATAAACTTGGCAAGTGGATGATTCTGCGGGGAGAAAAGATACTCTGACGACCATGCTGGGAAGCAATACTCTGTGGGGATAGAGATGCTTTGCTGAATTGTTTATAACTTGCTGAGGATACCCTTGTTATTGGAAGTGTTGAAGGACTTCGCTGGGGTAAAAAGGCTTCGTTGACGACGCTCTTTCCGTGGCTTTTGGCTGAGGATAACCCAGTTATATCCTGTTAAGGAAATAACTCTTTAAATAAAGCCGGACGACGCGTTCGTGCTCTGCGAGGGGATAAGCTTCCAGAATCTATTGGGGATAAGCTTATTCCTTGGGGATATGGACTCCATCTTTCCTGGGGAAACCGGATTGGACTCTTCTGGGGAGTTTTGATGCGCTGGGGAAGTGATTCCTTTGAATATTGTGATACCGCCGGGGAACAATCTTTAGGCCGAGACTGCCGGGGATGCTTGTTAAGAATATATGTGTTGCTGCTGGGGAAGTATTGAGATCTACGGGAGGACACTCAATTTCCTTGAGATTTGTAATAATTTTGCTTGGAGAGGAATGTACTGTCTGCTTACTCTCTGGGGAATTCAGGTATACTGGTCGCGTTCTCTAGCTGAACCTACCTTGATACCTTGGAGGATAGAGCAATTGGATTGTTTAGACAACTCTTTTATTGCCCCTGTTTCTAGTGTCACCTGCAATTAATTCCTTTGTTTCGTATGCAAATATTTATGAGTTAGCAAATCATTGTCAATGCATATATCACAAATTGAACCTTGGACGTTCTTCGCAAAACAAAACAGAAAAAGAAAAACACTTGGCACATTTAACTGAATATATATTTTTATTGATTTTTGAATGGCCTGAAAATAGGCGTTTTGTGTACAAGAGGCTGACGTCCTAGTAAGAGGAGCGCCGCCGAACAAGAGAGTTTATACCAGTTTTGTACAAAAGAAAATAAAACTGCTGTGTGAAATATGAATGATTCACTGGGTTTCAACTCTGCTATTGTCTTTATAACTCCGAGCGTCTCATCACTTGATGACCTTGGTTGAAGGTGAAGCTGACTGATCGATGCCGTCTGAACTTGATGTAGATACCAGATTCTGGATGCAAAGTGATCAATGAGACATAGTTTTACGCTTTTATCCCTAATTTTTGCCTGGACCGCCCTTTCAGGTTTTCGGTCCACCGGGATACCCATTTCTGCCCAAGCCGCCTTTTCAGGTTTTCGACTTGCCGGGTGTACAGATTTTTTCATTTTCATCCCTTCATTTTGCCCGAACCCTTTTGGTTCGACGGGAAGCCCTAATTTTTGCCTAGGCGTGTCAGCCTAGCGGGTCTTTTTCATGCGTAGTATTTTTTAACTATGTCTGCATTGGCGGGGTGAGGAAGGTCGTCACCATCCATATTAGTTAATATCATGGCTCCTCCTGAGAACACATGCTTAACCACAAATGGCCCTTCGTACGTAGGGGTCCATTTTCCCCTTGGATCACTCTGAGGAAGGATGATTCTCTTGATTACCAGATCCCCGACTTGATATTCCTGTGGTCTGACCTTTTTGTTAAATGCCCTGATCATTCGTTTCTGATACGTCTGACCATGACAGATAGCAGCAAGTCTCTTTTCGTCAATGAGGTTAAGTTGGTCAAGTCGTGTCTGGATCCAATCATCTTCGTTCAGATTTGCATCCTTCATTATCCGGAGAGAGGATATTTGCACTTCGATTGGCAAGACTGCCTCCATGCCATAAACCAGAGAGAAAGGAGTTGCCTCGGTTGACGTCCTAGCTGAGGTACGGTACCCATGCAGAGCGAACGGTAACATCTCGTGCCAATCTTTATACGTTACTGTCATCTTCTGCACGATTTTCTTGATGTTCTTATTTGCTGCTTCTACAGCCCCATTCATCTTCGGTCTGTAAGGAGAAGAATTGTGGTGCTGTATTTTGAACTGTTCGCAGAGCTCAGCGATCATCTTATTGTTCAGATTGGTACCGTTGTCTGTAATAATTCGCTCAGGGACGCCGTACCGACATATCAGATTGTGCGGAATAAACCGTGCCACAACAGTCTTGGTTACCGTGGCATAGGATGCAGCTTCAACCCACTTCGTAAAATAGTCAATCGCCACTAGGATGAAGCGATGTCCATTGGATGCCGTAGGTCTGATCTCGCCAATCATATTTATGCCCCACATTGCAAACGGCCAAGGTGCAGTCAGAACATTCAGGGGAACCGGAGGAACATGCACCTTATCTGCATAGATCTGGCACTTGTGGCACGTCCTGGAGTGTTGGTAGCAGTCGGCTTCCATTGTGGACCAGCAATATCCTGCCCGTAGGATTTTCTTAGCCATAGTATGTCCACTGGAATGTGTACCAAAGGTCCCTTCATGTAGCTCTTCCATGATTCTTTCTGCTTCGGTCTTATCCACACAACGCAGTAAGGTTGAATCATGGTTTCTCTTGTACAAGATGCCGTTGCTTAGGAAGAACTTGGCTGCGAACCTCCTCAGGAATTTCTTATCATTGACAGAGGCACCTTCAGGGTATTCCTGAGCTTCCAGATATCTCTTCACTTCGTGGTACCAAGGCTTCTCAGTTACCAATTCAGTTTCAAGATCACAACAGTATGCCGGTTCGTCTAGTTTCCAGATGATGATCCGGGGAGCTTCATTATCCCATTTAACCTTGAACATTGAAGACATTGTAGCTAACGCGTCTGCTAACTGATTCTCTTCTCTTGGAAAGTGTTCAAAGGTTATCTCTGTAAAGTGGGGGACCAGGGTCAACACACATTCTCTGTAAGGAATCAGGTTTGGATGTTTCGTATCCCACTCTCCTTTGATCTGATTGATCACAAGAGCGGAATCTCCGAAAACACTTAGGAATTTGATCCTTAGGTCAATCGCAGCTTGAAGACCCATGATACACGCCTCATACTCCGCCATGTTGTTGGTACAGTTGAAACACAGCCGGGCAGTGAGTGGAGTATGAGTACCTTGAAGGGATATGATTATGGCGCCGATACCATTTCCCAAAGCATTGGAGGCTCCGTCAAAGTGCATAGACCATCGGGATCCCGGTTCAGGTCCTTCATCCGGTCCAGGTACTTCACAATCTGTTACTATCATAATGCTTTCATCCGGAAACTCGAAGTTCATTGATTGGTAGTCATCTACAGCTTGATGAGCTAAGTGGTCTGCCAATACGCTCCCCTTGATGGCTTTCTGGGTTGTGTACTGAATGTCGTATTCCGTCAAGATCATTTGCCATCTTGCAATTCTCCCAGACAGAGCAGGCTTTTCGAATATGTACTTTATAGGATCCATTTTTGAGATCAACAAGGTAGTGTGAGTCAGCATATACTGTCTCAGCCGGCGAGCAGCCCATACCAAAGCGCAGCAAGTTTTCTCAAGCAATGAGTATCGGGTCTCACAGTCGGTAAACTTTTTGCTAAGGTAATAAATGGCGTGCTCTTTTCGGCCAGACTCGTCATGCTGCCCCAGCACACACCCCATTGAGTTGTCAAGCACTGTCAGATATAGGATCAGAGGTCTCCCTTCAACCGGTGGCATAAGGATAGGTGGTTCTTGGAGATACTCTTTGATTTTGTCGAAAGCAGCCTGACATTCATCGTTCCAACGCACTACCTGATCTTTCTTCAGCAGCTTGAAGATTGGCTCACAGGTAGCAGTCAGGTGTGAGATGAACCGAGCAATGTAATTCAGGCGTCCTAAAAAGCCTCTGACTTCCTTCTCTGTCTTAGGAACTGGCATCTCTTGAATAGCTTTGACCTTAGCAGGGTCCACTTGAATACCTTTATCACTGACCACGAAGCCTAGCAACTTTCCCGATCTTACCCCGAAGGTGCACTTGTTCGGGTTCAATCTTAGCTTGTATAGTTTCAACCGGTCAAACAACTTCTGCAGATGATCTAGATGCTCTTCCTCAGTCTGGGACCTTGCGATCATGTCGTCCACATATACTTCGATCTCATGATGGATCATATCATGAAATAAGGCAACCATGGCACGTTGGTAGGTTGCCCCAGCATTCTTTAATCCGAACGGCATGACCTTGTAACAGAAGGTGCCCCACTGGGTGACAAATGTAGTCTTTTCCATGTCTTCAGGTGCCATCTTAATCTGATTGTAACCTGAAAAGCCATCCATGAAAGAGAACAACTTGTGCTGAGCTGTATTATCAACAAGGACATCAATGTGAGGTAAGGGGAAGTCATCCTTGGGGCTGGCCCTGTTCAGATCCCTATAGTCAACACACATTCTGACCTTACCGTCCTTCTTAGGTACCGGCACCACATTAGCAACCCACTGAGGGTAAGAAGTTACTGCAAGGAACCCCGCATCAAACTGTTTCATAACCTCGGCTTTAATCTTCTCGGACATCTCTGGACGCATCCGACGGACCTTTTGCTTTACTGGAGGGCAGTCTTCCTTAGTCGGCAAGTGATGGACCACAATATCGGTATCCAACCCTGGCATGTCTTCGTAGGACCAGGCAAAGATCTCCATATAGTCATGCAGCATCTTGGTTAACCGTTGCTTCACGCTGAGCTCTAGGTTGGCACCAATCTTTACCTCTTTCCTGTCTTTCTCTGTACCCAGGTTTATTGTTTCCACTGGCTCTTCATGGGGTTGAATTGCCCTCTCTTCCTGAAGCAACAGTCTTGCAAGCTCGCCAGGCACTTCGCAATCATCTTCACCGTCTTCGGCTAAGTTGATCGGATTTTTGAAGTCATAATTAGCATTAGCAGAGTTGTTATCAGTGAGATCCAGAGTGGATTGGAACCTGTATGAGTGAGTGTGTGTGTAAATACAGCTGTTTTGAAAATTATGTAACGGAAAGAAAGACAGAAAAGGAACACAATATTTGCAATGCGAAAAATACGTCCAAGATTTTCATTCATGATATATGAAATGACAGTTCGTATGCCCTCACAAATAGAACCACGGTGCCTCGGGTAAGACACCGGGTCATAGAGTTTATCATTGTTTATTACAAAATATAAACATAGGAATTCATTACTTAGTAACAAAAGAAACAGGGAGATTGTCCTTTGCGCTCCAATTGTTAAGTCCATCGTTAGTTGCCGGGTAAATCCAGCTATCAAACTCAGCTTCATCAACTTCCTCTTCATCCCAGATAGCATTAACTCCATGAGCAGGCAGGGGAGCTGTCACTATGTTAGGCTTGTCAGATGCCTCAAACTGTACCTCCTTAGCGTCAATGAGGTCCTGCAGCTTGTTCTTTAGTGCCCAACAGTCATCGGTAGAGTGCCCCGGGCTTTCTGAATGGTAAGCACAACGAGCATTCGGATTGTACTTGGGAGATGTGGTATTTGGGAACTTTGGAGCCTCCCTGACAGTCACTAAGTTGGTGGCTAGCAACTGCGGCAGAATCTGTGATAGGGTCATGCTTAGCCGGGTAAACTCCCTCCGGGGTCTTTCAGCCCTTTGGGAATTGTTTGACCGAGGAGCGGCAGCAGGCTTAGCAATCATCACCGCACTGACAGATTGGTGGTGCTCAGGTCTCTCTGATTTCCTAGAACCATACACGGTGCTAGACTCCTTCTTGAACGGTTTCTTTTCCGAACTAGATGATGCACCCTTTGCAATCTTCCCAGATTTCAGCCCAGCTTCAATTCTCTCTCCAGTCAAAATCAGATCAGTGAAACCAGCAAAAGAATTCCCAATGAGATGGTTGAAAAATGGCCCAGATAGGGTCCCCAAGAACATGTCCACCAGCTCCCGATCAGTCAATGGTGGCTGCACCCTGCCAGCCAGGTCTCTCCACTTCTGAGCGTACTCCTTAAAACCTTCGCTTGCACCTAACGCCATACCCTGGAGTTGGGTACGCGTGGGGGCAAGGTCGGCATTATACTGATACTGCTTGTAGAAAGCAGTAGCCAGCTCCTCCCAGTTACGAACTTTGGTCCCATCCAGCTGATAGAACCATTCGAGATGAGTCCCTGAAAGACTCTCCTGGAAGAAGTGGATCCATAGATTCTTATCCGCAGAGTACGGCTGAATTTTCCGAACATAGGACCTTAAGTGCAGCTTGGGACAAGATGCCCCGTCATATTTGGAGAAGGATGGTGCTTTGAATTTATGGGGGATAATCACACCAGTCGACAAACCCAGATCTCCGAAATCCAGCCCAGGTGCCTGTTGCACCTCCATAGCCTTCAACCTGTCCTCCAGTTGCTTGTATCTGTCATCTGCAGGAGGGTACTGCTCTTCATCGAAATCTGTCTCGTTGTCGGAGACCACTGGAGTAGGAACCTTTACTTCTACCTGAGAAGGACTCTTGCCAACAGAAGAACCAGCCTCTTCATGCTGCAGAGTATTACCAAACCTTCGGCCCGAGTTGAACAGAACAGTTCTTCTCTTCTTCTTCTTCTCCTTCTTCAGGAGCATAGCCTTCAGTTCTTCTTGGCCTTTAGCCAGACCCTTGATTAGTTCTTGGAATTGCGCATTCTGCGCCTGAAGAGCCTTGATTGATGTCTCTGTTGATTCAGATCCGGGATTCATGATGCTGAAATAAACAGCGAAGAACTGTAAGCAACCTGAAAAGAGGAAAAACCTGCTATGCACATGATGTATGAAATGCGTATGGATTATGTTTTCAAAGACAATCGGGAATCAACTTCGTAAACAAAAAGAGAACACACTTCATTAGATTCAACTTTGTAACTGAAATTATTCAACAAGTTGCCCTTAGGCGTTACATGAAAGGAAATACTGGAAAGGAAATGAAACTGTAAAGGCACATCTGGAGCTCCTTATTGATCCCATGGTCTCCTCTTCTCAGTACGGATGTAGGCATTCAGAGCTCTCTCGTTCTCCAACTGCTTTGTCAGCTTCTGGATCTTTGATTCCTGCTCGTTGAATTTTTCCCGGTAAGAATCCCGTTCTTCTTGCAGTTGCGACCAAGATCTCTTCAATGTCTCATAATCAGTAGGTATCTGAGGAGGAAGGACAGTTGGAGGAACACCATCTTTGTCAGGACACTCAAGAATGACGGGTCTGACAGCTTCATACGGCATACCTAACTTCTGAGCACGGATGCGGACCCATTTGTAGTAGGCTTCCATAGGTAAAGAAGTCTTTGGCCCTAGCTCTTGTGGGTCAGCTTTATGAACCTTGTCCCAAGCCTTGATGAACCTACGACGCAGCTCGTCACTATCCACCTGAAACTCAAAACTGATGTGAGGCACCAACATCTCATGGGGGCCTGCTCTTCTTGCTCTTCCAAACTGACGAAGTGCTAGACATGGATTGTAAGAGATCCCCCCTTGAGTACCAATCAGAGGAACATTAGGATACTCCCCGCATCGATCAATAATAGCTATCTCATCCAAACCTCTGCAAGTCCAAATGATGTCTTTATCGGTGAGAGACATTAACCTATGAGCCCAACCTCTTCCTTCTTGGTTCTTCAGCACGAACTTAGGGAGGTGCGAAATAAACCACCTCACCAACAAAGGGATACAACACCATAGGGTTCCTCGTCTTCGGGTAGTACGGGCATGAAGTTGTTGCAAGATGTCACCCAAGAGAGTGGGCACTGGATTCTGAGACATAAAGATCTTAATGGAAGTGACATTGATGAAGTTGTCGGGATTAGGAAACAGGACTAACCCATAGATTAGGAGAGCCAAGATGTCTTCATATGCCCTAAAGTCCAGGTCATTCCAGAAATTGTTAGCTTTGCCAATTAGGAACTTGGCCAAGAAACCCTTAACTCCGCTTCTAGTTACCCAGTTGTCTGTTACCTCTTGATGGGTCAAAGGAAGAGCTACAGCAATGTCCTCAAGCCTGAGGGTCTTTTCCCAACCAGTAAAGGGAGTCTGATCCAAGATAGGGATGCCAAGTAAATCAGAGAACTCTTCCAGGGTAGGGACCAGCTGGAAGTCTTGAAAGGTGAAGCACTGGTACTGAGGGTCATAGAACTGGGTCAGAACACTCATCAACTATTGATCCCGCTTTGCAGTGACTAAACTGAGAAGGGAGCCATGCCTCTGAATGAAGGAAGTGGTGTTTGGAATTCTGCTAACCAATTCATCAAGCAACTCAGGTGAACGAACAAAGTTGAACCGGATAGTATTCCTTCGCACAGGCATCATAATGTCCTACAAAACAGAGCAAAGATGAAACCCTCTTGTCTTTGAAATGGTCAGTTCTTATGCAGGATGCATGCAATGCTCATGATGCTATGATGTTATGATAAAGCACACCACATACAGATACAAAGGCAAACATAGTAAGGCACACAAGTCACACAAGGCAAGCCCCTAAAGTTTAGGCCAGCATGAGGTCTAGGTACTACCCTCTTTCAGTTTGTTGGTTCATACCTGTCCTAATCAAAAGTAACCGGGTTCTTAGAGGATCCCAATATCATTGACTACCCTCAATCGGTCATAACTCCAGCATCGCAATCTTTTCTTGCGGCCAGAACCATCACGAGAGTTTAGCCTCAATGGGCGTAGCATACTGCTACAATTCTAAAGGCCAAGTTGTGTCAATTAAGGTTCTAAGGTTGTTGGTGCTTAATTACTCCTTAGAAGACCCATATTCTCCTCGTTGCGACACAAGGGATATCGGTACAGACTAAGGTGCCACACCAACGTAGCCACTGCTTCACCTGTGTCGGTCTACGCCGGACAGGTCCCTCACAGCTTATGCTACCTAAACAGGGTATCCCCAGATCCGGGTTAGGATCTATGTATCTCCGATGCAACCCACAATAGTAAAGCAAGCAAAACAATACAAGTGAAAACACAGTTATGACCTAGCCCTAAGGTACACCACACTTTATAAGATATCCCCAGCAGAGTCGCCAGTTCTGTGATCGGTGGATCTGGAACTGACTGTTTAACGCTGGTTCGCGAAATGTCGCGGAAGCAAGAGTCGCCACCGTCTTTTATTTTCTCCAAATGGAAAGGACAAAAGCACAGAAAAATTCCTTAAAGAGATTGCTCTCGGTTCGGGAGGTAGATTATAGAAAGGGAAGGTGTTAGCACCCTTTCTATCCATGGTTATCCATGGGCTCTTAGGTACTTGCTCAATGTGTTTTCAAAATTGTTTGCTTTTCAAGTGTATGTGGGTTTAAAAAAGTTTCTTTGAAAAATTTCAGTTCGACTCATACGTCAGAGTGTTTGAAAAATTTGTTTCGAAAGCTTTTGAAAAGTGTTGGTGTGAAAAGTCTTTTTTGATTTGTTTGAAATTAGAGCAAGTATCCTTGAGAACCTACCTACCCTAAGGATTTCGTCTGTGTAGATGTCCTTTAAAGTAGTGCCATCCCACCATTGAGAGGTAGGTAGCACCACTGTTGGAGGTGTTCGGGTCAATTCGAGGTTCGGGACATGGTGATCACCAGAGCAATGGGAAGACACCTTAGAAGCTACCCTCATGCCAGGTTCCCGGATCATGAGGACTTACTAAAACATCCTCTACTCGACGATCACCTTTCGAGGGGCAAGGCAACAGTGAGGCGTACCCTAGGGGTGGTGTGTGATTTGTGTGTCATGTTCAGTTATTTTGTCTTATTCATGTCAAGGTGATCTATGCTTTTGTTTTTATTTAGAGCCATTCATTCTTGCATGCTTATTTAACAGTTAATATTTGCGAGGAAAATAAATCTACAACTATTACAAATGACGCGGGTCCACATCGCCAAAATTAAACCGGACCCGATTTGACGGAAAATAAATAAAGCAAGAAAAATAAAGGTACGAAAAGTTAAATTGTTACAACGCTTTGGGACATGTACATAATTATAATAAGCGACATAAAATAAATGCGCGAAATTAACAGTTAAAAATATGGCCGTTGGACCCTCTTGCAAAGAATTAAAGTTAATGAGAAATTAAAAATTAAAAGAAAATGCTTTTTTAGTATTTTTGTATTTTTTAAGATTTAAAAGAAAAAAGAAATTGATTGAAATTAAAATAAACCCTAATTCTAATTATTTTTAGTTATTAAGAAAATATTGAATTTTTGACCTAATTTAAACTTAAATTATTTATGTACAATTTAATTTATGAAAATAAATAATAATATTATGATACAAAGGAAAAACTAAAAGGAATGAAAATTGTTAATTAAACCTAATTCTAATTTTTATATTTAATATGAAAAGAGTTAAGATTGCAAAATTCTAATTAAACTAAATTTATTTACATGCATTTATTTATAAAAATAATTAAAATAAATAAATATTATATTTTTTTGCCTTTTCTGATTTTATGATGTTTTTGTATTTTGTTAAAAAATAATTAATTAAATAAACGATAATTAAAATAAAAATAACAATTAAAACAAGAATAAAAAATAAAAAATATAGTGAAGGCAAACCAGGGGGGGGTAGACCCAAATTGGAGGTTTTGATGGTAAAGCCTGGCCCATTAAGATTCAGCTTCGCTGACTTTTCCAAGCATGATGTGGCATGTTGACTGGGATGTAGGGTGTTCTTTGATTCTTGGCCATGGATCTGGATTCGTTTAGCACGTGGCTGGCTGGATGAAGTGGAATATGGTATACCCACAAATCAAACGCTGCATGGGATTAATTGATGAAAAATAATATGGAACATGTGAAAGACCTGGGGTTCGAACCCAGGTCAAGGGAATTACTAGCGCTTGCATCAACCACCTGTGCCAATGGACATTATTGATATATAATTAAACAATGAATATAATAAGAACAAACAAGAGTTAGTGCTCCAAAACGCGCGCAATTTCAAAATGGCCAATGGCTGATGGACACGAAATCATCTTCTTCCTCATCCTGTAAAACAAAACACTATGGCAACGGTTTTCGTAGCGTTGTATTAGGCAGCTTTTAGAAAAATAGCGAATAGCTCAATTTTAATCATAAATTAGGCGCGACTATCTCAATTTCTTCGTCCAGATGTACTGATTGCAATGGTGGTACTGGGGGCGTCCAATTTTTCCTCTAGTAAGAACCCCTAATTTGAAGCTCAGGAAACCCTAATGTTCAATCATGGTATAATCTCGTATAGCATAGAAAAACGCAATTAAAGGTGTTAGTTAGCTTCAAAAACTCACAACAAACATGAATCAATAAATAAAAATGGCAAAGGATGTATGAATCATGATGTACGATTCCAAAAATTTTGAGATACAGTCTGAGTTTTATCTACCAATTCCTGGAGCTTTGTTTGTTGTTTGTGATTGGCACACGTTCAGAGAATCACAATGAAGCTATTGGGAGCAAGAATAGGGCTTCAATCGTCTTGTAACCTTGAAATCAGATTTGAGTTTTTATGGAAAATTTTCAATGTTTCAATGGCTTTTGGGGCGCAGCTTTTTGTGTAATCTCATTAGGTTTGTATTCCTGATTATGTATAGAAGCTTTTAGGTCAACAAAATTGCACAAAATCCATGGCATTCAATGATTTGCATATTTGATTTTGTAAGATCTTTTTGAATCCTTTTCACATGGTTCTTTGTGTCAATTAGCTCCAATCACACCAATTCTTTCCATAATTGAACAAGCACGAAATATTGAGTCCAAATCATGCATAAAAAGATTGGTTTTGTTAGGTTAGATATTTTTCATGTATTTAAATAATTTAAATGAATTAATATTAATATAAATTCAAATAAATAAATAAAAATTGAGAAAATACTTCCCTTTGGGCCAAGTGGTCGTGCATAGGCTTAGAATGATGAATCATGGAAGAAAAAATGGGCCCATTAGCAATTTTGGATCATTTGCATCAATGTCGACTTTTCAAAATTCCCAAACATTTCCCAACTTCCACAAGGCATAACTTGCTCAATTTTTAAGCTTTTCACATGTTCTTGGACATCTTGGAAAGGTCTTTGAGTCCTTTAATCAATGCCTTTGGTCCCATGTCATTTTGATTTACCAATCTCAAGTTATGGCCTTTGACTTAAAGTCCCTTTTTGTTGACTTTTGAAAATGACCTATAATGTTGAAATTGATAACTTTTTGTGAGAGCATTTCTTGGACTTGAAGTATGAAGATGAGTTGTAGGAAATGTCTTTCTCTTCAAAATGAGCATTGGATGGAATTTTTCTGATAATCCATGTGAAAGTTATGCCCTGGTCAATTTCAGTTGACTTTTTCAGCTGTCCAAATATAGTAACTTTTGCATCTTTGATGATTTCTGAGCCAAATTTTGAGAATCATGATCAAGCATTGATCAAATGATGTTTGTGGCTTCAAAATGATATGTTGACCAAAAATTTGAACTTTTGACTGCCAAATGACCATTTTGCCCCTACAGTTGACTGTGGTGCAATCTAGGGTTTTGACTGTGCAATTTTGAGCTGAATGCCTTGAAACTTGATATGAGGATACTTGACCATCTTTGTAGGCATATGAGGCTTGATTGGGCTTTTAAAACTTCATTTTCTTGATCAGAATACAAACCCTAGTTTTGACTGTATAGGAGACAGTTGCACTGCACAACCCTTGGGGGAATTTTGTGACTTGGCTTGGCAATTTCTTGAAGAATATGGGAGGGCAAATTTTGGGGTACAACAATAAGGCACACAAGTCACACCAGACAGCCCTTAGAGTTTAGGCCAGCATGAAGTTTAGGTACTACCCTCTTGAAGTTGGTGGGCTCAAAACCTGTCCTATCAAAAGTAACCGAGTTCAAAGGAGCCCAATATCATTGGGTTGTTTTCTATGTTCATTGTTTTGATTTAGCCACTTAACTGGCAATCAAAATATTCCAATAAAACAACCCTCAATGAGTGTAGTGTCGAGTATCTACCAACTTCGGACTGCACCAAAGTCGGTCATCTCACTACCCCTAAAGAGGCCAGGATGGTCAAGTAAGGTTCCTAAGGTCAGTTGATGCTTCACGACACCACGCGACAGCCCCGTACTCTCCTTGACTTGACTCAAGGGTTACCGGTACTCACCAAAGTGCCACATCAACGTAGCAACTGCTTCAACCGTGTCGGTATACCCTGCACAGTTCCCTCACAGTTTGTTACTACTTCTAAAAGGGTATCCCCAGATCCGGGTTAGGATCTATGAAACTCCAAAACAATCCCACAATATTAAAGCAATCAAAGAAAGCAATTGAAAACAAAAGTGGTCTAATCCTAAGGTAACCCCACTTTTAAATTAATCCCCAGCAGAGTCGCCAGTTCTGTGATCGGTGGAAATAGAACTGACTGTTTTGAAATGCTGGTTCGTGAAATGTCGCGGTATGCAAGAGTCGCCATCGTCTTTTATTTTCTCCAACAAGGAAAGGACAAAAGCACATCAAAATTCCTTTTCGAGATGTTTCTCGGTTCGGGAGGTAGATTATAGAAAGGGAAGGTATTATCACCCTTTCTATCTGTGGTTATCCACGGGCTCTTAGGTACTTGCTCACTATGTTTTCAAAAATTGTTTGCTTTTCTTGTGTTTGTGGTTTTTGAAAAAAGTTTCGTTTTGAAAACTTCTAGGTAACTCTTGTATCTGTCCTCAAGAGTGTATGAAGTGTTTGCTTGAAAACTTTTTTAAAGTGTAGGTGCAAAAAGTTGTTTTTGTTTTTGAAAGAGCAAGTACCCAGGAGAAATCTACCTACTCTAAGGAATTAAGCTGCGTAAGAGTCCTTTAGACAGTACTATCCCACTATTGAGAAGTAGGTAGAACCGTCGTTGGAGTTATTCGGGTCAATTAGATTATAGGGACATGTGGTCACTAAAGCAATGGTAGGACGCCTTAGCGGTAACCCTAATGTCCTAGATCCTTTTTTTATCCGAGGCAACCGTTTCGAGGCAACTTGGATCTTTAGACAGGAGGGCGACCTCTAAAACACCCTATACTCAATGACCACGTCGAGGCAACCAAGTGAGGCGTACCCTAGGAGTGGCATGTGCACGTGTGTCAGGATTCAGTTCATATTATCTTTGCACATGTATTATGGTGAGCTACAAATTGATTTTATTTTTCAGGCAAGTCTTGTCATGCATAGTTAACAGTTAATAATTGTGCGGAAAATAAATTGCGGAAAGTGAATCTACGCTATTACAAGGCGTCGGGTATTTACATCGCCAAAAACATAACCCTTGAAAAGTAAATGCGAGAAAATAAAGAAAGCGATAAAAGTCCTAATTATCTATTACATCCTCGGAGCAGTTACATAAATATGGTCAAAAATAATAATGCGCGAGAAAAATTGGAATTTTTTTTATTAATAACCATGTATTAAAATAATATTTCGCAAATAACCGAGTTTCGGAAAAAATTACGCAAATAACCATGTTTGAGATGGCTCCACAAAGGAGGAGCCATCTCAATTGGCGCATGCACCTCCTTTTTTAAGGGAGGCGCCATCTCACTTGGCGCCTAAGTGCTTAGGGCATGCCCTAAGCCAAGTGAGATGGCGCCTAAGTATAATTTTAGGGCAAAAATTTTTTTTTCCTGTGCGTTGCCTATTGGACAGAGATCAACAAAATGGACTTTTTATTAAAAAAAAAATTACATTCAACTGTATTACATTAAAAGAACAGTAAAAAAAATGGATACAAAAAATACTGGGAAAAAAAAAGATACATCAGTGATCCCCCGAAACCCGATAATGACCCCCGGTTCCGCATCCCCGTCCTCGCCTTTCTCTTGCTGGGTGCCGTCGCGTTTTCTGCTGCGGCAAGGTCGATGGCCCGGCGAAGTCAATGCGGTCTGAATCCATAAAATCAGTAAGATCTCCATATCTCGAAATCCGCTCTGGTACAGTCGGTTACCCATACCCTCAAAGTTTGGTCGTGTTGGCGGTGGGTGGGGTTCCATGGTTGGTCGGTAGCATTGGTCGTCTGAGTATGGGGGGTAGAAAGGAAATGGATCTTGGGGTGTTTGGTATTGTGGATGTTGGGTGGTTTGGTGATATGGTGGGTGATGGTACGTTTGGTCGGCTTGGTCATAATCTTCCGACATTCCCATATCAGGGCTAAGGCTGGATGTTGAGGGCGCCATATTGGGATATGTGGAAGACTGAAATTGTTTCTGGGGTATGTGGGTGTGCTGGCATTGGGGTTCGTATTGTGGTTGGGTTTGAGGCATATCCGGGTATTGGTAGTTTGGTGGTGATTGTGGTTGGTAGTACGGCATTTGATTGTAGTTGTGTTGTGGTGGGGAATGTGGTTGGGTGTTTGTGGGTCTGTTTCTTCTTGGGGGTTGGTTGGAGGTTGATGGGTTTTGGGTTTGTTGATGGGGAATCGAGGGTTGTGCCCATTGTGTGCGTGGGTCAACCAAGTACCTCGGATGAGACACGTGCATTTCTGGGTTACTAACCGACCTGTACCACGACATATATTGATCCGTGTGTCGCATGTTACCTTGAGTAAGGAAAACCGGGGATTGCAAGATGTAGCGGTGACGCCTCTGCCACATCTTACACCATTCCGGAGCAAAGTCTTTCCAGTTGGTAAGACCCCACTGGGCGTCGACCCTTTTAAGATGCCAGGGGGATAAATCTGTTGGATCACTTGGTATCTCTTGATGCATTCCGAACTGCATCTTCACACGGTCGCTGTGGTGCATCTCCACAATGTTGAACCGAATGAGTGCAGTCTTTGCAGTCCAAGTTGCTGCATCCTCTGGGTTTGGAGCATGGCCCAAACCCAAATATGGTCTCCAGACGAACTGCGATAAAATTTAAATCAGGTTAGCGCAAAAGTAATGTATAAATAATTAAAATGAACAAAAGTTAAAAGCTACGACGTACGTCATCTGGGCCTAAGTGATCCAACAGATTCCGGTAGAGTGCGACATTGAATCTTGGATTCTTGCTGTAATCCATACCCCTCACGCAGTACCTAAAGGAAATGAGAAACATGTTATTTTTAGCATATATTTTGGAAAGAGCAGAATAGTTATAAATGCTATAACTTAATGACTTAATTTGTTGCGTACGGGAAACCAAAAGTGTTGTTGTTGATGGGGTTTAAGGACTCCATCCTCCACCAACCCCAGGCTTGTAGTAAAAATGCGCACCCATAAAATGTACATTTTTCCTTGACTGCGTTTTTGCACAAGGAACTGTATAGGTGGGCTAATACTGCAGAACCCCAACTATATTTTCTAGTTTTTTCAAAATTTGTTAGTAAATGTAAGTACATAAAATTTACACTATTTCCCGTACTTTCGGGAAATAAAAATGTACCAAAAAGTATCATAAGATACGTTCTGGCTTTTACTACTCGGTCATTCTCTGAGGAATTTTTATTTAATTCCATACTTGCATAATGACGTTTCAGGTTAGTGAGTAGTATTCCCTGCCCTCTTGCTCCACCACCTTCTACCATATCCCTACCCAACAGTTCTTCACACTGTGAGTTGGGTTGTTGAACCGACCCGTTCACCGCCTTACCGTCGATAGGGAGGCCCAGTAGCATGTACACATCCTCGAGCGTGATGGTACATTCACCTATTGGTAGGTGAAATGTATGGGTCTCCGGTCTCCACCTTTCCAACATTGCAAGAATGAACTTTGAGTCAATGGTGCAGTTGGAGATCTTTATCACATGTCCAAAACCTGCATATTCCAGATAAGGGACGATAAATGGGTCGGGAGCCAGGTAGTTGTGCGAACGGATTCTGAATCTTTTTGTGTCCTGAGATCATAATTTAACAGGTGTAAGATTAATTAAGATGAACAACGCGTTATTTGAAGTATGAAAAATGTATAACCAAAGAAGAGACTTACAAATGCAGCAATGTTTTCCCTTGTGCCTCTGTGAGTATCGCCCATTGTTAGAAGAGCCATTGTTCAGAATGCTTGAGATTATGAAAGACTTAGGAAGAGATAGAGTGTATGATAGACTTAAGAAATATTTCGTAGCAGAGAGTGAGAGTTGTGTGGGTGTGAGAGATGTTTCATAAGGTATGTATTTATAGGCAAATAAGTTTGATGTAGTGGTTGCTTGTGCTTGCATGCTTGCGAAGTGTCACATTTGCATGCTTAGGGGGTTACACATATGCATGCATGCATTTACAAAAAATGTAAGGTGTCACTCTTGCAGGCTAGGTGGCAGCCCATGCATGTATCACGATTGGACAGTAAGGGAGGCGCCATTGGACTTGGCGAAAGAGTACAAAAATGAATGGTGTCGCCACCCCATTTGGCGAATAAGAGGTGTCATTTGTTACAGCATAGGCTCAGGCTACGTGACAGCCTTTGGGATTCCTTTCTTTATTGCATGCAAGGCCATTGGAGTTGATGGGTGGAGTCTTACACAAAACATGTATGTGTGCAGAATAGGGCCAGGATAGGTGGCAGCCTATGGGGTTTCATAAGCCCATGCATGTATCACGATTGGACAGTAAGGGAGGCGCCATTGGACTTGGCGAAAGAGTACAAAAATGAATGGTGTCTCCACCCCATTTGGCGAATAAGAGGTGTCATTTGTTACAGCATAGGCTCAGGCTACGTGACAGCCTTTGGGATTCCTTTCTTTATTGCATGCAAGGCCATTGGAGTTGATGGGTGGAGTCTTACAGAAAACATGTATGTGTGCAGAATAGGGCCAGGATAGGTGGCAGCCTATGGGGTTTCATAAGCCCATGCATGTATCACGATTGGACAGTAAGGGAGGCGCCATCTCACTTGGCGAAAGAGCACAAAAATGAATGGTGTCGCCACCCCATTTGGCGAATAAGAGGTGTCATTTGTTACAGCATAGGCTCAGGCTACGTGACAGCCTTTGGGATTCCTTTCTTTATTGCATGCAAGGCCATTGGAGTTGATGGGTGGAGTCTTACAGAAAACATGTATGTGTGCAGAATAGGGCCAGGATAGGTGGCAGCCTATGGGGTTTCATAAGCCCATGCATGTATCACGATTGGACAGTAAGGGAGGCGCCATCTCACTTGGCGAAAGAGTACAAAAATGAATGGTGTCGCCACCCCATTTGGCGAATAAGAGGTGTCATTTGTTACAGCATAGGCTCAGGCTACATGACAGCCTCTGGGATTCCTTTCTTTATTGCATGCAAGGCCATTGGAGTTGATGGGTGGAGTCTTACAGAAAACATGTATGTGTGCAGAATAGGGCCAGGATAGGTGGAAGCCTATGGGGTTTCATTATTGCATGTAATATTATTGGCAGCCTTGGGGGGTTGCATCCCTTACTTAATTGAAATTTTTAGCCTTACGTTTAACATAACATTGATTCACATAATCTGTCAAATCTTCCAACCTTCGAATCAGTCATCAAACCTTCAAACATTCCAGCATTCATACCTTCATACAATCAATAAACCTCAAACATTCCAACCTTCAAACCTTAAAACAATTCTACGCAATGGCCTCTTCACCATAATTTGTCGTCAAAGCACATTTCAACGGTGAGACATACATTTGTCCCACAGTTGGGTTTTTGTTTAGAAACACCGACAACATTCGATTTCTCTTAAACGGGAAAGCCAATTTCTCGTACTTCAAGAAAAGATTGGAGGCCAAACTTGAACGAGGCCCGGTATCCCAGATATTTTATCAGAATCCAGTTTTTTTTGGAAACAACCAAGTAATTTTTTATAAGGTTGAAGTTCAAGATGACGAGGATCTCCAGAACATGATATCCAGCCATGTCTATTCTGGATACGACTCTATTGAGTTGTACGTTTTGCTTCAAGAGCCTCCGGTGACACAGGAGGTAGAGCCTCCGGTGACACAGGAGGTTGATCCTTTGGAGAATGAACAAGATGAGGTAGATACAGTTGATGATGAAGAAGAAGATAACGAGTTAGAGTTTGATGAAATGGTGAACGATGATTCTGATGATGATGGCATCCCAAGTATTCCTACAGACAAAATCTACACACCACCTCCGCACATGACAAACTTCATCATGGGCGGAGATGAACCTTCTACTGACTTATTTTTCAAACCGTATATGCAGTCGGATGAAAATTTAAAAGAGAAGGAAAAGTTTCGTAACAGAGAGGAATGCATCAGGGCCATTAAAAAATTTCACATGCTCAACTCGGTTGATTTTAAGGTGGATCGTGTCAACCCGGAAAGGTACAAGATCAAGTGTGTCCACCCTGACTGTATGTTCAAGCTGACCGCATCATACAGATTAAGGGGTGACTGCTGGGTCATAGGTTCCATGACTACCCACACTTGTGTAAGTTCCACTCAATCACAGGACCACCGAAAACTCAACCATGATCTAATCTGTCAAGAAATCCTACCCCTGGTCAACAACGACCCATCTTTGAAGGTGAAAACAATCATCTCCCACATCACCACGGTTTTTAACTACACTCCGTCTTACCGTAAGGCGTGGTTAGCAAAGACTAAGGCGATTGAAAGGGTGTACGGAAACTGGGAGGAGTCATACCGAGAACTTCCCCGCTACCTGAATGCACTCAAGACATATTCTCCAGGTAGTGTTTATGTTCTGGAAACATTGCCAGCATACGCCCAAGATGGTAGTCTACTGCATGGCAACAGAATATTCAGTCGCGTGTTTTGGGAATTTCAACCATGCATCACAGGGTTTGCATCATGCAAACCAATTCTACAAATTGACGGGACTTGGTTGTATGGGAAGTACAAAGGCACGCTATTGATGGCAGTTGCACAAGATGGCAACAACAACATTTTCCCCGTTGCGTTTGCCCTTGTCGAGGGGGAGACCGGTGGTGCTTGGAGCTTTTTCCTGAAAAATCTTCGGACACACGTGGCTCCTCAACCAGATCTCTGTTTGATCTCGGACAGACATGCCTCCATTGAAAGTGCCTACAATAATCCAGCAAATGGTTGGCATGACCCTCCTTCTACGCATGTCTATTGCGTCAGGCATATCGTCCATAATTTCTCGAGGGAGGTCAAGGACAAAACATTGAGGAAAGCGTTTATGAATGCGGGATATGCATTGACACAACCCACATTCAAATATTACCGCAACGAGATCAGTTTGTCTAATCCAGAAGCCGGTACGTGGATCGACAATATTCCGGTCGAAAAGTGGACTAGGTCATACGACAATGGCCAAAGATGGGGGCATATGACAACGAATCTTATTGAATCAATGAATGGGGTATTCAAGGGCATACGAAACCTCCCAATCACTGCCTTGGTAAAATCCACGTATTTTAGGATGGCTGCGTTATTTGCCAAAAGAGGTGAAATGTGGTATGCGGTGTTGCAATCAGGACAACTATGGAGTGAAAGCTGCATGAAATACATTAAAGCTGAAAGTGCTAAAGCCAACACTCACATGGTTACACGGTTTGACCGACACAGCCATAACTTCATTGTGAAAGATACAATCGACCACAATGAAGGCCTGCCAAGATAAGAATACAGGGTCATTTTACCTTCTCAATGGTGCGATTGTGGCAGGTTTCAAGCATTTCGTATTCCTTGCTCTCATGTCATTGCCGCTTGTGCTCATACCCATCAAGACGCGCTTCAACTGCTGTCAAACGTTTACAAATCTGAAACGTTGCTCACTGTTTACAACAACAACTTTCCTTTGGTGGCAAAACCGGATTATTGGCCTGAATACAACGGCGATATAGTTTGGCACAATGACCAAATGCGAAGGAACAAGAAGGGTCGTCCCAAAAGTAGGCGCATCACAACAGAAATGGACGATCTTGACAGGTTAGAAAGAAAGTGTGGTTTATGCCGTCAGGTCGGACACAATCGCAAAAACTGTCCGAATCGGGCGTCTGGCTCGACCACATAAATATTGTAATACAATAAATCTTTTCAATATTTGTGTTGTAAACATTAGGGTTTTCCGTTAATAAAACTGTTAACACAATTTAGGAAATTCAATCTTGGAAATTACATTAGGGTTTTCGCGTACAACAATGATTAACGATATTCAATCTAGGAAATTACAACTGTTAACACAATTTCATCTGACCCATGCATCATCAGCATTACATCACTGTCTGTTTTGACTTCCTCCAACCATACATTAGGTCTTCCTGTCGCATGCAAGGTTGTTGTTCGTTTTCGCTGGATCCTTCGCATTTTTTCCCCCTCCGTGATGTCTCCATCTAGCCACCGCATCAACTCCCGCTTCAGACGCTCCATGGAGTGAATGTGCCAGAATTTCATTTTCATCGCAGGTTTCGTGGCGGAGAATATAACTTAACCATCTCTGCTAAAAATCATAGGTGACGTCATTATGCAAATAACGGAGTAGAAAATAAAAATACAGTGCGAGAAAGTGTGAGAAATTTCGAAGAAACGGACGGATTATTTATAAAATAGCATTTTGCCCTAGTTTTGCCCTAGGCGCCAAGTGAGATGGCGCCTCCTCTCATTTTTAAGGAGCATGCGCCATCTCACTTGGCTAAAAGCCAAGGGAGGCGCCAAGTGAGATGGCGCCTAGGGCAAAACCCTAGGTGCATGCGCCAATTGAGATGGCTCCTCCTTTGTGGAGCCATCTGAAACATGGTTATTTGCGTAATTTTTTCTGAAACCCGGTTATTTGCGAAATATTTTTTTAATACATGGTTATTAATAAAAAAAATTCGAAAAATTGAATCGGGAAAAGTCTTAGGGTTTTGACCCTTTTTGAGAAAAGAATGGAATTTTAGTCCTTTTGCATTAAACTAAACCTAATTCTAATTAATTAATTAATTAAAAGAAAAAAAGTATTTTTGTGTTTTTTAATGTCTTAATGAAAATAAAATAAAATAAATTAAAAAGTTAGTAAAAAAACCCTAATTCTAAGTTAATTTTATTTATTGTAAAAAAGTTAAAATTTAAACCTAATTAAACTAAATTAATTTGTTAGAATTTATTTACAAAAAATAAAGTGAAATTAATAAATAATAATAATAATAAAATTTTAGGTTTCTGAATTTATTATGAAAATAAGTAATTTGTTAATTAAATACTAATAATAATAGTTAAAAACAATTAAAAGAAAATATAAAAGAGAAAGAAAAAAGAAAAGAAAAGAAGAACCCAGGGGGTGTACTGGCCCAATAAGGAGGTTAGTTCTGCAATTTTGAAGGCCCAACACGCTCAAGCCTGTTTGACCATTGAGATTGGCTAGGCGTTTGTTGACTGAGGAACATGATGATCCTTTCATCTGGACCATTAGATTTGAATTTGAAGCCACCTGGAGCGTTGGTAAGTGAGGCACACGGTGAATCACGTTGGGAAGCCTGCATGTGAATACGTTAGGAAAAATAATAGAAGCGTTTTGGGGGGGACCTGGGATTCGAACCCAGGTCCCAGCGCTCAATGCCTGTTCGCCCTTGCCACTAAACCACCAAGCCTTAATTGATATTAATATACACAACAAATAATATATTAGTTATCATTAACAATGCCTGGACAAAAAAATATAAAACGCGCGTTTTTTAAATGAACGAATGAGAGGGAGACGCGTCAGCGTCTTCTTCGTTGATCACTGGTTTTTTTACCTGCGGATTTTTATCCGCAGGAAGATCCGTGGGTTCTTCCTAAAATTGTCCCTAGGCTGCAAAAACTCCATCCAAGCCCATGGTTATGATCGTCCATGTCCCCTGAGTCCATCCATGCTCATGATTTGTTCTAATTTTACTTGGAAACAAAATGCCTAAAAACAACACAAACAAACCCTAGGCGCGGGTATCATCATATAAGCCCTAAAAACGAAATTGAATATTTCCATTAGGTTAGAAATCAAATAAGGAACACGAATATGCCAATGCTTTTGAGAAAAAGTGCAAGAATAGAGGATCACAATTCCATGTTCAGAGGTTCATTCGTGACAACTTACAGCGCTGTTCAGGGGGTCTTTGGACGTGGTATTGATGCGTTAGCTTCAGTGGACGGCAAGAAAGAGGGCTACGTGCTCCTTTGGGTCTGAAAACGCCTGCAATACTGTTCTTGATCTCCCACTTTTCCAACAATTTTTCAGTTTTGCCTTGGCCGTTTTAGCAATCCTTAGGTCATGTGCTTTGTTGGTACTACTTTCTTATGTATATGAGAACAAATTTAGGTCAAAAGCTGGGCCTTAATCCATGTATATGGGAGAATTAGGTTTACACTTTCCACCATTGACAAACTTTCCAAATTTGAATCAAATCTAAGATTTTGTGCACACGTAAGCCCTAGCACGAATTGTTTGGTTGGCACATGATATATGAAAGCTGTATAAATCATAAAGATACTATTCCATTGATTTTTAGATTTTATTTGAATTATTATAGATTTAAAATGAATTAAATCAATAAAAATTAAATAAAATAGAAAAATAAATGTTTGATCCTGAAATTAACCATGGGACACGTGTATGGCATGACAAGGCTGAATCAAGTGGAAGAAAGTGGGTCCTTTTGTCAAAAATTGAAGTTTTAAGGATAGTTGACTTTTGCAAATTCATAAAAATTTCCCAACTTCCCCAATGCATATCTTGCTCAATTTTGATCATATGAACATGTTCTTGGACATTTTGGAATGGTCTTGAAGTCCTCTAACCAATGCCTTTGGTCCCATGTCATTTGGATTTACCAATATCAAGTTATGGTCTTTGACTTAAAGTGCATTTTTGTTGACTTTTGAAATTGACCTATAATGTAGAAATTGATAACTTTTTGTGAGAGCATTTCTTGGACTTGGAATGTGAAGATGAGTTGTAGGAAATGTCATCCCCTTAAAAATGAGCATTGGATGGGATTTTTCTGATGAACCATGAAAAAGTTATGCCTTGGTCAAGATACAGTTTACTTTTTTGCTGTCCAAAAATAGTAACTTTTGCATCTTGATGATTTTTGAGCCATGCTTGTGGAATCATGATCAAAACTTGATCAAATGATGATTGTGGGCTCAAAATAAGATGTTGACCAAATTTTTTGACTTTTGACTGCAAAATGACCATTTTACCCCTGCAGTCGATTGTGAAGCAAATGGAGCTTTTGACTGTGCAATTTGACATTGTGAGTCTTGAAACTTGGTATGTAGATGCTTGAGAATGTATGTGGACCTATGAGACTTGATTGAGCCATTGAAAACCTCAAATTCCTTGAAAGAACCAAAACCCTAGTTTTGACTGGCTTAGGAGGATGTTTGGACTGTGCAACCCTTTGAGAGATCTTGATCCATTTGAAGATGATTCTTGACAAACTTTGAAGAATACGGGAGGGCAAATTTTGGGGTACAACAGACATTATAGTTCATTTTGAAAAGTCAACAAAAATACCTTTTTTGTCAAAGCTTCATACTTGAGCATGGAATATCAAAATGAGATGAGACCAAAAGGGTTGATTATAGGACATCTCAAACTTTCTAAAAAGTCCAAGAACACATCCAAAGAGTCAAAATTGAGGAAGTTATGCATTGGTGAAGTTGACCTTTTTTGCAAAATTCCCAAAAGTCAATTATCCCTAAAACTTCAAATTTTGCCAAATGGGCCCAATCTTTTTCACTTGTTTTGAATTGGAAACATAGCCCACGAGCTCTAGCCTTTTCCACTTGTCCATATCTTATTTTCATTATTTATTTTGATTTTTATTTGAATTAATTCAATTTAAATCAAAACAAATCATATAAAATCAAAAACATTGAAAAGAAAAGATATTTTGATTGTTTCAGGTCTTAAATTACAGCTAGCAAACATTCAAACTCGTGTAAAGGCATGTGTGCACAAAAAGATTGGATTTAGGCCATGTTTGGAAAGGTTTTAAAGGTGAATCAAATCAAATCAAAATCATTGAAGGAGGAAGATTTGGATCAGTTTTGGAACCCTAATCTATTCCTTGGTACATATTGAACAAAGCCAGACCATAAACGAGGTTAGAGGCATGCGCAACAAGCAAAGCAATATTCAAACGATCTCAATCGCAATCCCATTTGGAGGCAGTTTCAGGACCCTTAAACGATCTCAATCGACTCCTGGGACTCTCAGCAAGCCAAAGCAATCAAGAACCAAGCCATTCCGACCCTGTATTGCACTGTAAGTCCATCACGAAACTCATGAAATCTTGAATTCGAATAGCATGATTTAGGCATTGTTAGGATTAGGGGTGTTCGCGGTGCGGTTTGGGCGGTTTTGAAGCAAAAAATCACCCTAACCGCAAGAGAAAAAAACACGCGGTTCAGTTTGGTTCGGTTGGCTTTTAAAAATAAATCCGAACCAAACCAAACCAAACTAATGCGGTTTGGATTGGTTCGGTTTTTTACAAAAGATAATTATTAAGTCATACAAACAAATATAAAGGAAAATATAATTTTGTGTTTAATTGTTCGTACATTACCATAAAAAAATTTATAATTGTCAAAATAAGTTTATAATTTGATACATAAAATTGCGTATTATAATTTTATCTAAATCTAAAGAATGATATAAACAAGATTGCATTCTTAAATAAATATTATACAAAGAATACGATAAAATATAGTTTGTGGAAATAGTATTTATAAATGAATAATATTTTATTTTTTTATGATTTGAAAATTAAAATGAATATAATACAAGGTATGATAAAATATACACATAATACATGTTTATTTCTCTAAAGAATTAAAGAAATATATATTGGTTAGTAAGATTTTATAACATAATGCGGTTTTGTTTTGTTTGGTTTGGTTTTTAAAATATAAACCGCAAACCGAACTGAACCATGCGGTTCCGCGAGAAAATGACCCAAATACATCCGAACCAAATGCGGTTTTTTGCGGTTTTGGTTTGGTTCGGTTCGGTTTTGCGGTTTTCTATTGGGCCGGTTTGGTTTTGAACACCCCTAGTTAGGATGAATTAACCATATATTCTTGATCTATGGAACATATGCAAGCTTTCAGCATCATTTAATTTCATTTATATAGCCTATAGCGAATTTCACCATTGTTAGGGTTCAGAGCTTCGAATCAGGGTTTTTGTATATAGGGAAAATTGGCCTTGATGAAGGGTACCATCATGTTCAGGATGATGAGACGAACTCAACCATAGCGTTAGGTTTCATTTATATAGCTCATGGAGGGTTTTGGAACGAACACTGCCTATAGCGACAGACAAAATGTCCGTAGGTAAAAGTCTGGGACTTTTACCCACGGAGGAGGGAAGAAGATGACTTATGTGTCACCTTTCCATTGGCCCATTCAAATCTTCTGCGCGCATTTTTTTCCCTCCACTAACACGCTTTTTTATATATTATTATTATTTCTTATCCTATGTACAACAAAAAACAAATGGTGCAGTGGTGAGTGCAGCGCTGGAAATTGCCTTGGGGCCTGGGTTCGAATCCCAGGTCCCCCATTCCTTTGATATTATTTTCTTTTCACTAATCAGGTGCGCTTGCAAGCATAAAGACTATCATACTCCCTCTAGATTTGGTACGCCAAGTGGCCAGATGGCCAAATCTGAGGGCCATCCAGGAGAGACCACCATGAGCCAAGTCAAAAGCAATACATTGGATCCAAAGAGTCAATGTGGATCTCACCATTTTGGGCCTAGATCTGACTATTTGCACCCCCATTATTCAGGCCCATTCTATCTTTCTATTTTCTTTTCTATTTTTGTTTATTATTTCATTTAACTTATTTAATTTATTTACTAACCAAAAATTATTTTCTTTTATCAAAAAAATCACCAAAAATATTATTTTTCACCAATTAGATTTAGGTATTATTTTTCATCAATAAATTAATTAATTTAATTAGGTTTGTTAATTTTAGACAATTTTAATTTCCTTTTATAAATAACTTAAAAATAATTAGAATAAATAGGTTTTATCACTAACTTAATTATATTTTTAATTTTTTCCTAAAATAACCAAAAACCAAAAATAGGTCTTGTAATTATTTTTCATTAATTAATTTAATTAACTAATTAATTGCATATTTAATTTAGAAAACTTATTTCTTTTATTAAAAACAACCAAAAAAAAATTTTCCTTTTAATTAGGTTAGAAGGGTCAAAACCCTAATTTCTCGTCGATCTAATTTTCATCGCGCGCTTTATTATTATTTTTATCCATATTGATGTATCTGCTCACAGTTTGTAATAATTTTAATTAGGACTTTTACATTTACCACTTTACTTTTCAAGGGTTTGTTTTTGGCTATGTAAATACCTGAAGCCTTGTAATAACTTAGATTAATTTCCGCACTTTTAAATTCCGCAAGTTATTAATTGTTAGATGTATGATAATAGGATGCATGACAAGAATGTATGACTAATTTTAAAACAGTTAGATCACCCTAAATGTGCAAAGATAAAATAATCTAAAATTGAATCATTCGCACATGCGCACTCCTAGAGTACACTCCCACTTGGTTGCCTTCGGTAAACGGTCATTGAGTATAGGGTGCTTTAGTGGTCGTCCTTTTGTCCAAAGATCATAGTTGCCTCAGAAAGGTTGCCTTGGATATTGTTTCCTCGGATAAATGATCTAAGACACTAGGGTTATTACTAAGACGTCCGAACATTACTTTAGTGACCGTACGTCCCTTTCGAATTGACCCTCAAACTCCAACGACGGTGCTACCTACTCACTAATAGTGGGATAACACTGTCTAAAGGAAACGAATACAGAACGATTCTTTTTTCGAGTAGGTAGATTAGTTCTTAAGTACTTTCTCAATCAAACAAACTTTTTTTTTCACACTTACACTCCTTTACAAACAAGTTTTCAAAAACACTTCATTACACTCTTTAAGACAGAAGCAAGAGTTACATTGAAGTTAAAATAAAAACTTTTCAAAGCCCATAAACACAAAGAAAACAATTTTGAAAATAATGAGCAAGTACCTAAGAGCCCGTAGATAACTACGGATAGAAAGGGTGTTAATACCTTTCCTTTCTATAATCTACCCCCCGTACTCAGAAATATCTCAAAAAAGGAATTTTTTTGTGCTTTTTTCCTTTCCTTGTTGAATAAAATAAAAGTAGGTGGCGACTCTTGCTTACCGCGACATTTTGCAAACACAAACGCAAAACACAAACTAGCAAATTCCTTAAAAAATAGGGAAACACGTCCCGATTCTGGCCACCGTATCACAGAACTGGTGAATCTGCTGGGGACTTAATAAGTGGGGTGTACCTTAGGAATAGTTCATTATATTGTTTTCAATTGTTTGATCTGTATGCTTTATCTTTGTGGGCTTTGTATCGGAGTTACTATAGATCCTAACCCGGATCTGGGGGATACCTTTTAGGTAAGTAGCAATAGACTGTGAGGGAACTGTACGGCGTAGATCGATACGGTTGAAGTAGTAGCTACATTAGTGTGACAGATTAGTTGGTACCGATATCCCTTGTGGAGGAACAAGGAGAGTATGGGGCTGCTAATAGGTCATTAAGCATCAACTGACCTTAGAACCTATAATTGACCAATTTGGCCATAGAAAAGTAGCTGTATTCTACACTCATTGAGACCATACTCTCGTGATAATTCCAGCCGTAAGAAAAGGTTGCTAAACTGGAATTATGACCGATCGAGGATGGTCAGTGATATTGAGAACCTCTAGAACCCGGTTATTATTACTAGGACAGGTTGAACCAACTAAACTGCAAGAGGGTAGTACCTAGACTCCATGCCAGCCTGAAATTTAAGGGCTATTGTGTGACTTGTTTGCCCTTACCATGTTTGTTATCTGTGATACCTGTGGTGTGTTCTTATCATGACATCATACATCATGACATTGCATGTATATTTCATTAGAATAACCATTTCAAAGACCGAGGGGATTCATCTTTGTCCTGTTTTGCAGATCATGGCATCTATGTGCAGAAATACCATTCAGATCAGTTTCGTGCAGATACCTGCTCAGCTTAGAGATTTGGTTTCAAAGGTTCCTGATACTTCTTCCTTTGTGATAATACATGGTCATCTCCTTAGCCTGGTCACTTCCAAGTTAGACGAGCAAATGATGAGCGTCTTGTTCCAGTTCTTTGACCTGTTGCATCACTGTTTCACCTTCCCGGACTATTAGTTGGTCCCTACTTTGGAGGAGTTCTCTGATTTACTTGGCATATCTATTCTAGAGCAGACACCCTTTAATGGTTTGGAGATAACTCCTAGGCCAGAGGATATTGCTTCAACCCTCCATCTGAAAAAGGCTGACGTAGTATCTAACTGGGACACCCGGAGTGGGATGAAAGGCTTCTTGGCTAAGTTCTTGATTGATCAATCTCACCGGTTTTGGGATAGTTTGGACTTTCAAGCATTTGAAGATATTCTGGCTCTCCTCATTTATGGCTTGTGTTGTACCCCAAAATTTGCCCTCCCATATTCTTCAAGGTTTGCTAAGATCATGCTTCAAAATCTCCCAAAGGTTGCACAGTCCAATTGCCTCCTAACAGTCAAAAACCCTAAATGCTTCACAGTCAACTGCAGGGGCAAAATGGTCATTTGACAGTCCAAAGTCAAAATTTTTGGTCAACATCTTATTTTGAAGCCACAAACATCATTTGATCAATTCTTGATCATGATTCTCAAAGCATGGCTCAAAAAGTCTCAAGATGCAAAAGTTTCTATTTTTGGACAGCTGGAAAAGTCAACTGCAAATTGACCAGGGCATAACTTCCTCATAGTTTATCAGAAAAATTCCATCCAAAGCTCATTTTGAAGAGAATGACATTTCCTACAACTCATATTCACACTTCAAGTCCAAGAAATTCTCTCACAAAAAGTTATCAATTTCAACATCATAGGTCATTTTCAAAAGTCAACAAAAAGGCACTTTAAGTCAAAGACCATAACTTGAGATTGGTAAATCAAAATGACATGGGACCAAAGACATTGGTTAGAGGACTTCAAGACCTTTCCAAAATGTCTAAGAACATGATCAAAGCTTAAAAATTGAGCAAGATATGCCTTGTGGAAGTTGGGAAATTTTTGGGAATTTTGAAAAGTCAACTTTGCACAAAAGGCTTCAAAAATGCTAATGGGCCTCAATTTCTTCCATGAACCATTACCCAAAAGCTATGCACGACCCATTGACCTCAAAGGGATGTATGTTCTTATTTTTGATTAATTATTTGAATTATTATTATTATTAATTCACTTAATTAAATTTAAATATGAAAAAATAGCAAATAACACCTATCAAATCTTTTTGTGCAGCAAGTTCACCCATTATGAGCTCAATATCTCGTGTATCAATCACCAAGGACAAAATCATCCAAATTTGGCATAATTGGCATGAAAAAGATTGAAAAAAAGATATGGAAAATCAAATATTCAAAATCATAAATGGATGGATTATGGGCTGGTTTTCTTAACCTAATTCACTCACTTACTTATGTACAAGTGAAACCTATTCCATTAGACAAAAAAGCTGCGCAGAAACACCAAGAACAAAAGTGAATTTTTTCACAAAAAAGTTAACACTGAAATCCTAGTTAGAGGGCGATTCAAGGCTTGAAAAGTATCCCAAAACATTGCTGGACCATCAAGGAACGTGTTGCAATCAAGAACACATCTCCAGACCTCAAGAATTGGTAGAACAGTGTGACACTTTTCATGAACTTGTCAATTATCGTGTTTCAATTTACATGCATTTTTCATATGTTTTAAATGTTGATTTACACTAATATGAATATTCTGAAGCTAATGGTACCCTTGAATTGAACTAACCATGCCTGTATAAGAATTCACCATTAATGCATTTTAGGGTTTCAGAAACTTTGAAAGAGGGGTTTCTTCATCTGGAAAAATTGGACAACCAAATTGATACCATTGAAATCGTGACGGCCAAACGAATGGAATCCACACCTCGCGCCTTTTTTATAATTTCCCAGGCTCTAATCGCTATTTCTATGCATTGCAGTTAGTGGGGGTTTAAAACCCCCGCTATTCGTTTTTATTTACAGGCAGATGGAGAAGATGAAGCTGGCGTGTCAAAGCATGACTGGATAGTTTAAATGTTCGCGCGTGATTTTTGTTTTCTACCAATAGCGCTTGCTTCCTCTTATATTAATTATGCTCCATAATAATAACAGATGCGCGCACTAGCTCAGTTGGTTGGTGAGTTGGCTTGCAGGTATTGGGACCTGGGTTCGATTCCCAGGTCCCCCATATTTCTCAATAGTTTTTGTTATAACGTGTTCAGGTGAAATTTCTCTCCAGTGGTCCACCATGTGCGTATACGCTTGTGCCTGCCAAGGGTCCAGGGGCTTCAATCTGATGGCCAAAATGGGAAGATCATCATGCACGCTAGTCAACCCTTCCACACATAATTCCTGAAAGTCAAAAGGGCTTAGAACTTGTTGGGCCAAACTGCTTTCAACAAACCTCCCAAAATTGGGTCAGACACCCCCATTGTTTGTATTTTTTTTTCTCTCCTTTTCTTTTCTTTTAATTATTTTAATTTTTTTCTTTTAATTGACAAAATATAATTTTCATAATAAAAATCAGACATCAAAATATGTTAATTAATTTATTCATTAAATATTTTTGTAAATAAATTTTTAATAATCAATTTAGTAAAATTAGGTTTTAATTCTAATCTTTTCTTAATAACTAAAATATGTAGAAATAGGGTTTTAGCATTTTTATTCTTTTTCTTAATAAATAATTTTTTTTTCTTATTATTATTATTAATTATTAATTATTTTAAATATCCATGTAATTAATTAACTAGTGTAAATTAGGTTAAAACTTGAATATTTTTCTTTAATAATTAAAAATACTTAGAACTAGGGTTTTATTTAATTTCTAATTTTAATTAATTTTCTTTATTTCATAAATACCAAAAACCATAAAAAATAATTTCCTTTCTTTATTAAATAATTAATTAATCTTTAATTTCATTTAATTTCTTTAAAGGGTCCAACGCCCTCGAACATTCGATTCTAATTTCTTTTCGCACGTTTATTCTTATGTTTCTTTTAAATATTATGTAATTGCCCAAGCCTTGTAATAGTAATTAGGAAATTTATTTACTTTCCGCATTTTTATTCAAAACGGGTCTTTGTTAATTTGGCGATGTATAGACCCGCGCCTTGTAATAGCGTAGGACTTTATTTTCCGCACTTTAATTTCCGCACTTTTAAATTCTAAACTTCGCATGAAAGAATGAATGGCCTAAATTAAAAACAATGCGTAGCTCACCAAATGCATGACAAGATAAGACATAACTGAAAACAATACACAAATTCACACACCACTCTTAGGGTACGCCTCACTGTTGCCTTGCCCCTCGAAACGTGGTCGTCGAGTATAGGACGTTTTAGTAAGTCCTTATGTCCATGATCATGGCATAAGGGTAGCTTCTAAGGTGTCCTACTGTTGCTCTGGTGACCACACTGTCCCTACAAAAGAATTGACCCGAACACCTCCAACGGTGGTGCTACCTACCTCTCAATGGTGGGATGGCACTACCTTAAGGACATTTACACAGCCTAATTCCTTAGGGTAGGTAGACGACTCATGGATACTTGCTCTCTTCAAAAACAAACGAAAATCTTTTCACACCGACACTTTTCAAAAAGCTTTCAAAACAATTTTTCAAACACTCTTGAGGACTGATACAAGAGTCGATCTGAAATCTTTAAACGAAACTTTTTCAAACCCACTCACAATTGAAAAGCAAACACTTTTGAAAACACAATGAGCGAGTATCTAAGAGCCCATGGATAACCATGGATAGAAAGGGTGCTAACACCTTCCCTTTATATAAATCTACCTCCCGAACTGAGAAACTATTTCATAAGGAATTTTGTTGTGCTTTTGTCCTGTCCATGTTGGAGAAAATAAAAGACGGTGGCGACTCTTGCTTCCGCGAAATTTCGCGAAACCAGCTAAAAACAGTCAGTTCCAGATCCACCGACCTTAGAACCCTAAATGACCCAACTAGGCCAATAGAACAGTAGCAGTATGCTACACCCATTGAGGCTAAACTCTCGCGATGGTTCTGGCCGCAAGAAAAGATTGCGATAATGGAGTTATGACCGATTGAGGATAGTCAGTGATATTGGGATCCTCTAAAACCCGGTTACTTCTGATAGGACAGGTCTTAACCAACAAACTGAAAGAGGGTAATACCTAGACCCCATGCTGGCCTAAACTCTAAGGGCTTGTCTTGTGTGACTTGTGTGCCTTATCATGCTTGCCTTTGTGAATATTTGTGGTGTGCTTTATCATAACATCATGCCATCATAAACATTGCATGCATCCTGCATAAGGACTGACCATTTCAAAGACAAGAGGGTTTCACCTTTGCTATGTTTTGTAGGACATTATGATGCCTATGCAAAGGAACACTATCCGGTTCAATTTTGTTCACCCATCTGAGTTGCTTGAAGAATTGGTTAGCAAAATTCCAAATACTACTTCCTTCATCCAGAGGCATGGTGCTCTTCTCAGTTTAGTCATTGCAAAGTGGGACCAACAGCTGATGAGTGTCCTGACCCAGTTTTATGACCCTCTGTACCAGTGCTTCACCTTTCAAGACTTCCAGCTGGTCCCTACCCTGGAAGAGTTCTCTGATTTGCTTGGTATCCCTATCTTGGATCAAACTCCCTACACTGGTTGGGAAAAGACTCTTAGGCTTGAGGAGATTGCTGCAGCTCTGCCCTTGACCCACAAAGAGGTAATAGACAACTGGGTGACTAGAAGCAAAGTCAAGGGTTTCTTGGCCAAATTTATGGTTGTTAAGGCTAACAGTTTCTGGAATGACCTGGACTTTAGGGCATATGAAGACATCCTGGCTCTCTTAATCTATGGTTTAGTCTTGTTCCCTAATCCTGATAACTTCATTAACGTCATTGCCATAAGGATCTTCATGTCTCGGAATCCTGTGCCCACTCTCTTGGGTGACATCCTGCAACAACTCTATGCTCGTACTGCCCGAAGACGAGGAACTCTGTGGTGTTGCATCCCTTTGTTAGTGAGGTGGTTTATTTCTCACCTCCCTAAGTTCGTGCTGAAGAACAAAGAAGGAAGAGGTTGGGCTCATAGGTTAATGTCTCTCACTGATAAGGACATCATTTGGACTTTCAGAGGTTTGGATGAGGTAGCTGTTATTGATCGTTGCGGAGAATATCCTAATGTTCCTTTGATTGGTACCCAAGGAGGAATCTCTTATAATCCATGTCTAGCTCTCCGACAGTTTGGAAGAGCCAGAAGAGCAGGGCCTCATGAGATGTTGGTGCCTCACATCAGTTTTGAGTTTTAGGTGGATAGTGACGAGCTGCGTCGTAGGTTCATCAAGGCTTGGGACAAAATTCACAAAGCTGACCCACAAGAGTTGGGACCAAAGACTTCTCTACCTATGGAAGCCTACTACAAATGGGTCCGCATCCGTGCTCAGAAGATAGGTATGCCATATGAAGCTGTCAGACTCGTCATCCTTGAGTATCCTGATAGAGATGGGGTTCCTCCAACTGTTCTCCCTCCTCAGATACCTACTGATTATGATACACTAAAGAGGTCTTGGTCACAACTGCGAGAAGAACGCGATTCTTATCGGGAAAAGTTCAACGAGCAGGAATTGAAGATCCAGAAGCTGACAAAGTAGTTGGAGAATGAGCGAGCTCTGAATGACTACATCCGTACAGAGAAGAGGAGACCCTGGGATCAATGATGAACTTTGGATATTCTTTTACAGTTTTATTTCCCTTTTCAGTATTTCCATTTTTATGTAACACCTAAGGGCAACCTGTTGAACAATTTAAATTTCAAAGTTGAATCTAATGAAGTGTGTTCCTTTTTGTTTACAAAGTTGATTCCCGATTGTCTTTGAAAACATAAACCATACGCATTCCATTCATCATGTGCATCACAGGTACTCTACTTTTCAGGTTGCTTAATGTTCTTCGCTGTTTATTTCAGCATCATGAACCCTGAATCATCTACCGAGCAGTCTATCAAGGCCCTTCAGGCTCAGAACGCACAATTTCAAGAGCTGATCATGGGTTTGGCTCAAGGTCAAGAGGAGCTGAAGGCTCTGCTGGTCAAGAAGAAGAAGAAGAGAACTATTCTATTCAACACGGGCCAGAGGTTTGGTAACACACTGCAGAATGAGGAAGCTAGTTCTTCTGTAGGCAAGGACAGTCCCCAGGGGGGAAGGGCTCCAAGTCCGGTGGTCTCTGACAACGAGACTGATTTTAATGAGGAACAATATCCTCCGGCTGAAGACAGATACAAGCAGTTGGAAGATTGTCTGAATTCCATGGAAATTCAACAAGTGCCTGGTTTGGATTTCGGAGACTTGGGTTTATCTTCTGGTGTGATCATCCCGCACAAGTTTAAAGCACCATCTTTCTCAAAGTATGACGGGGCGTCCTGCCCTAAGTTACACCTCAGATCTTATGTGCGGAAGATTCAGCCGTATACAGTGGACAAGAACTTGTGGATCCACTTCTTCCAGGAGAGTCTTTCAGGGACTCATCTCGAATGGTTCTATCAGCTGGATGGAACCAAGGTTCGTAACTGGGAGGAGTTGGCTATTGCTTTTTTACAAGAAGTATCAATATAATGCCGACCTCGCTCCTACACGTACCCAACTCCAGGGTATGTCGCTAGGATCGGGAGAAGGTTTTAAAGAGTATGCGCAGAAGTGGAGGGACCTGGCTGGCAGGGTGCAGCCATCATTAACTGACCGTGAATTGGTAGATATGTTCTTGGGGACCCTATTCGGGCCGTTCTTTAATCATCTCATTGGCAATTCATCCGCAGGATTCACAGACCTTATTCTGACTGGGGAAAGGATAGAGGCTGGTATGAAATCAGGAAAGATTCAGAAAGGTGCGTCCTCAAGTTCTGAGAAGAAACCTTTTAAGAAGGAGGCCAGTGCTGTGTATGGGCCTAGGAGGCAAGACAAACCAGAACGCCGCCAAGCTGTCAATGCGGTGGTTATTGCTAAGCCTGTTGCCGCTCCTCGGCAACCTAACCAACCAAGGGCTGAGAGACCCAGAAGAGAATTCACTCGGCTGAGTATGACCTTGTCACAAATTTTGCCGCAACTGCTATCGACCAACTTGGTGACTGTCAGAGAGGCTCCGAAGGTTGTGAATACTGCATCTCCGAAGTATAATCCAAATGCCCACTGTGCTTATCACTCCGATAGCCCGCGGCATTCTACTGATGACTGCTGGGCCTTGAGGAATAAGGTTCAAGACCTTATCGATGCGAAGGAAATACAATTTGAGGCGCCTGAGAGGCCAAATGTTGTGACTGCTCCTATGCCCCAGCATGGAGTAAATGCCATTGATGAAGACTTGTATGCCGTTTCTGTGAATGATGTAGCTACCCCTCTATGGACTGTTAAGAGGAACCTGCTGCTGGCCGGTTTATTTCCGGGTTGTAGCAAGGGTTGCCTTCTGTGTGCTGTTACCCCTGCTGGTTGTCCGTTGCTGAAGTTAGGCATCCAAAGCCTGATGGACAACAAAGAGATTCTGTTCAAGAAGACCGCTGTTCCTTTTGTTCCTGTGGAAGAAGTATCTGTCGTTATAATTTTCAACAATCCAATCAAGGCTCCCCCGAGGAAGCCAGTTAAAATCATGTCTGTTGCACCCATTATTATTACTGTTCCGGGGCCCCTCCCCTATGAATCTGACAAGGCTGTCCCATGGCACTATGGGGCAGATGTATATGTACTTGGAATAAAGCAAGAGTTCAACACCGGTACCAGTATCAGTAACATCACTGGTCCAGCTAAAGTTACCCGCAGTGGCAGGCTCTTCTCGCCTGACATTGCTCCACCAGTTATCCGAAGACCTCTCATAATAATGCATGCAAGTGCGCCTGTTTCCACTTCTGATCTAGTTTCTACCCCTGCTGCCGAGTCATCTAATGCTCGGGGCAAAGGGATTGATGATGAGCCTGCCCAGATGGAGGCACCAAAGTCTGTGAATGTTGAAGCCTCCCAGTAAGAGATGGAGGAAATTCTTAAGATAATCAAGAAGAGTGACTTCAATGTCGTTGAACAGCTGGGGCATACCCCCTCCAAGATCTTTATGCTCTCATTACTACTGTGCTCAGAGGCCCATGCCAAGGCCCTGATTTCATTTCTGAAGATGGCCCATGTGCCACAAGAGACCTCTGCAGATCAATTCACTGATTGTGTGGCCAATTTGACAGCTGACAATGGTTTGGGTTTCTCGGATGCTGACCTTACCGCCAAGGGAAAGAACCACAATGATGCCCTGCATGTCTCCATTGAATGCAGGGGCACTACTCTTGCTCACGTGTTGGTGGATACCGGTTCTTCCCTGAATGTATTGCCCAAGAAGGCCCTAGACAGGCTGGATTGTGAGGGCCTGGAGTTGAAACCTAGCAACATTATCGTTAGAGCCTTTGACGGGTCCAAGAGGATGGTTCATGGAGAGGTAGATATCCCGATTCGTGTGGGTTCTCAAGTTTTTGACTCAACGTTTTATGTGATGGATATTCGTCCATCTTATTCCTGTTTGCTGGGTCGACCTTGGATTCACAAAGCTGGGGCAGTGACCTCCACTCTACACCAGAAGCTCAAATACCCTGTCAGAGGGAAGATTGTTACTGTGCAGGGGGAGGAAGAATACATGGTTAGTCATCTGAATTCCTTCCGGTATATTGAGATGGACGGGGAGTTTATTGAAACCCCCTTTCAACATTTTGAAGAGGTACCTCCAACATTGGCAGCAGCAGAAGCGGTGACTGAAGAGAGTTCTCCTTTGAAGATGGCCTCCTTAAAGGATGCCCGGGCTGTAATTGAGAAAGGTGAATGTGCTAACTGGGGCAGGCTCCCTGATTTCACTCCTAAAACTGACAAGTTTGGACTGGGTTTTACTACAAAGGCTCAGAGGGTTGTGCGCAAAGCTAGGACCGGAAGACCTCCCGTGATCATCACCAACCCGGGAGTGAATGCTATTGGGGATGAAGACGAAGTGGAAGAATCAGAGTTCGATAGTTAGATCTACCCGACGACCGACAGTGGACTGACCAATTGGACCATAAAAGATCACATACCTGTTACTTTTGTTACGCAGTAATGAATTCCTTTGTTTTTTATTTGTAATAAACAATAAACTGAAACTTTATGGCCCGGTGTCTTACCCGGGGCACCGTTGGCTTCATTTGTGAGGGCTTATTACTCGTCATCTCCATATATCATGAATAAAGACCTTGGACGTTTTTTCGCATTTTAAATCTTGTGCTCCTTTTCTTTCTTTCTTTCTTTATATATTGCAAAACAGCTATATTTACACACACTCACCCATACAGGTTTCAACCCACTCTGGATCTCACTGGTAATGACTCTGCTACTGCCAGTTATGACTTTGAAAATTCGATCAACTTAGCCGAAGACGAAGGTGAAGATGATTGCGAAGTGCCTGGCGAGCTTGCAAGACTGTTACTCCAGGAAGATAGGGCAATTCAACCACATGAAGAACCAGTGGAAACGATAAATCTGGGTACTGAGACAGACTGCAAGGAAGTTAAGACTGGTTCCAATCTGGAGCTCAGCGTAAAACAACGGTTGATTCAGATGCTGCATGATTATGTGGAGATCTTTGCCTTGTCCTACGAAGACATGCCTGGGTTGGATACCGACATTGTGGTCCATCATTTGCCTACCAAGGAAGACTGCCCTCCGGTTAAGCAAAAGGTCCGCCGTATGCGTCCAGAGATGTCTGAGAAGATCAAAGCTGAGGTTATGAAGCAATTCGATGCCGGGTTTCTTGCAGTGACTTCTTACCCTCAGTGGGTTGCCAATGTGGTGTTGGTGCCGAAGAAAGACGGTAAGGTCCGAATGTGTGTTGACTACAGGGATCTGAACAGGGCCAGCCCCAAGGATGACTTCCCCTACCTCACATTGATGTTCTGGTTGATAATACTGCTCAGCACAAGGTATTCTCCTTCATGGATGGTTTTTCAGGTTATAATCAGATCAAGATGGCTCCTGAAGATATGGAAAAGACTACCTTTATTACTCAGTGGGGCACCTTCTGCTACAAGGTCATGCCATTCGGGTTGAAAAATGCTGGGGCAACCTACCAACGTGCCATGGTTGCTTTATTTCATGATATGATCCATCATGAGATTGAAGTGTATGTCGATGATATGATCGCAAGGTCCCAAACTGAGGAGGAACACCTTGACCATCTGCAAAAACTGTTTGACCGTTTGAAACTGTACAAGCTGAGGTTGAACCCGAACAAGTGCACCTTCGGGGTAAGATCGGGAAAGTTGCTAGGCTTCGTCGTAAGTGACAAGGGTATTCAAGTGGACCCTGCCAAGGTCAAAGCCATTCAAGAGATGCCAGTTCCTAAGACAGAGAAAGAAGTCAGAGGCTTCCTAGGACGTCTGAATTACATTGCTCGATTCATCTCACACCTAACTGCTACTTGTGAACCAATCTTCAAGCTGCTGAAGAAAGATCAAGTAGTATGTTGGAATGATGAATGTCAGGCCGCTTTTGACAGAATCAAATAGTATCTCTAAGAACCACCCATTCTTATGCCACCGGTTGAAGGGAGACCTCTGATACTATACTTGACAGTACTTGACAGCTCAATGGGATGTGTGTTGGGGCAGCATGGCGAGTCTGGCCGAAAAGAGCATGCCATTTATTACCTTAGCAAAAAGTTTACCGACTGTGAGACCCGATACTCACTGCTCGAGAAAACTTGCTGCGCTTTGGTATGGGCTGCTCGCCGGCTGAGACAGTATATGCTGACTCACACTACCTTGTTGATTTCAAAGATGGATCCAATAAAGTACATATTTGAAAAGCCTGCTCTGTCTGGGAGAATAGCAAGATGGCAAATTATCTTGACAGAATACGACATCCAGTACACAACTCAGAAAGCCATCAAGGGAAGTGTATTGGCAGATCACTTGGCACACCAGGCAGTAGACGACTATCAGTCAATGAACTTTGAGTTTCCAGACGAGAGCATCATGATTGTGACTGATTGTGAAGTACCTGGACCGGATGAAGGACCTGAGGAAGGATCCCGATGGTCTATGCACTTTGACGGAGCCTCCAACGCTTTGGGTAATGGTATCGGCGCTGTGATCATATCCCCTCAAGGCACCCATACTCCACTTACTGCCCGACTATGTTTCAACTGCACCAACAACATGGCGGAGTATGAGGCATGCATCATGGGTCTTCAAGCTGCGATTGACTTAAGGATCAAGTTTCTGAGTGTCTTCGGAGATTCCTCTCTCGTGATCAATCAGATCAAAGGCGAGTGGGATACGAACATCCGAACCTTATTCCTTACAAAGAATGTGTGTTGACATTGATCCCCCATTTCACAGAGATAACTTTTGAACATTTCCCAAGAGAGGAGAATCAGTTGGCGGACGCGTTAGCTACGATGTCTTCCATGTTCAAAGTCAAATGGGACAATGAGGCTCTCCGAGTCATTATCTGGAAACTGGACGAACCGGCATACTGTTGTGATCTTGAGGCTGAGGTAGTGACTGAAAAACCCTGGTACCATGAGGTGAAGAGATACTTGGAAGCTCAGGAATACCCTGAAGGTGCATCTGTCAACGACAAGAAGTTTCTGAGAAGGTTCGCAGCGAAGTTCTTCCTCAGCAATGACATTCTATACAAGCGAAACCATGATTCAACCTTACTGCGCTGTGTAGATAAGACTGAAGCAGAAAGGATCATGGCGGAGCTACATGAAGGTACCTTTGGAACACACTCCAGTGGACACACCATGGCAAAGAAAATCCTTCGGGCAGGATATTTCTGGTCCACAATGGAAGCTGACTGTTACCAACATTCTCGGACATGTCATAAATGCCAGATTTATGCAGATAAGGTGCACGTTCCTCCGGTTCCCCTGAATGTCTTAACAGCACCTTGGCCATTTGCAATGTGGGGCATAGATATGATCGGCGAGATTAAACCTACGGCATCCAATGGGCATCGCTTCATCCTGGTGGCGATTGATTACTTTACAAAGTGGGTTGAAGCAGCTTCTTACGCCACTGTAACCAAGAATGTTGTGGCACGGTTCATTCGGCATAACCTGATCTGTCGATACGGCATCCCAGAGAGAATCATTACGGACAACGGTATCAATCTCAATAACAAGATGATCACTGAGCTCTGCGAGCAGTTCAAGATACAGCACCACAACTCTTCTCCTTACCGGCCGAAGATGAATGGGGCTGTAGAAGCAGCGAATAAGAATATCAAGAAGATTGTGCAGAAGATGACGGTGACTTATAAAGATTGGCACAAGATGTTACCGTTTGCTCTTCATGGGTACCGTACCTCAGCAAGGACGTCAACCGGGGAAACTCCTTTTTCCTTGGTCTACGGCATGGAGGCAGTCTTACCGATCGAAGTGTAGATACCCTCTCTTCGGATAATGAAGGATGCAGATCTGAGCGAAGATGATTGGATCCAGACACGACTTGATCAGTTAAATCTAATCAACGAAAAGAGACTCACTGCTATTTGTCATGGTCAAACGTATCAAAAGCGGATGATCAGGGCATTTAACAAGAAAGTCAGACCACAAGAGTATCAAGTTGGGGATCTGGTAATCAAACGCATCATCCTTCCTCAGAGTGATCCCAGGGGCAAATGGACCCCCACCTACGAAGGGCCATTTGTGGTTAAACATGTGTTCTCAGGAGGAGCCATGATTCTAACTACCATAGATGGTGACGACCTTCCTCATCCCGCCAATGCAGACATAGTAAAAAGATACTACGCATGATAAAAGACCCGCTAGGTTGACATACCTAGGCAAAAATTAGGGCTTCCCGGCGAACCAAAAGGGTTCGGGCAAAATGAGGGACGAAATAAAAAAAAATCTGTACACCCGGCAAGTCGAAAACCTGAAAAGGCGGTTTGGGTAAAAATGGGTATCCCGGTGGACCGAAAACCCGAAAGCGCGGTCCAGGAAAAAGTTAGGGATAAAGCGTAATACTATGTCTCATTGGATCACCTTGCATCCAGAATCCGGTATCAACATCAAGTTCAAACGGCATCGATCAATCAGCTTCATCGTCAACTAAGCAGCAAAGTGATGAGACGCTCGAAGATATAAAGGCGATAGCAGAGTTGGAACCCAGTGGGATTATTCTTTTTTCACATAGTTGTTTTGTTTTCCCTTTTTCACAAAATTGTATAAACTCTTTTATTCGGCGGCGTTCTCCTACTAGGACGTCAGCCTCTTGTACATAAACGCCTATTTACAGGCAAATTCAAAAATCAATATAAATTCACTTTCAGCTAAAATTGCCAATTGTTTTTCCTTTTCTGTTTTGTTTTACGAAGAACGTCCAAGGTTCAATTTGTGATATATGCATTTGACAATAATTGCTAACTCATAAATATTTGCATACGAAACAAAGGATTAATTACAGGTAACACTAGAAACAGGGGCAATAATGAGTTGTATAAACGATCTAATTGCTCTGTCCACCAAGGTACCAAGGTAAGAATGTAACCATGATATCTTAAATCCCCAGAGAGTGAGCCAGCAAGACAACGTACTCTCCCCAAGCAAAGTCTACAGTCAGCCTTAAGGAAGTTGGGTATCCCCAGCAGATCTCAACATTCCTCAAGCACAATATACAAACATTCTTAACAAGCATCCCCGACAATCTGGATATAAGATTGTTCCCCGGCGGTATACCAGACATTCAGTGGAGCCACTTCCCCAGTGTATCTCAAAAATTTCCCCAGGAGAGTTCAATCAATCTCCCCAGAAGATTCTGGAAGCTTATCCCCTGCAGAGCGAACGCGTCTCCCCGGTTTTATTCAAAGGTTATTTCCCCACCAGGATATAACTGGGTTATCCTCAGCCAATCGCCACGGAGAGAACGTCCTCGGCAAAGTCTTCCTATCCCCAGCGGAGTTCATCCTCAACAAAATTTAGCAACGGTATCCCCAGCGGAGTTATCATCAAAATCCCAGCAAGGTACCTCTCTTCCCACAGAGTATTGTTCCCCAGCAAGGTCGCTAGAGTAATTTCCCCCCACAGAGTAATCTCCAAGTTATTCCCCAACGGAGTCATCTTCTCCTACCGGTATTCTTGCAATCATCACTCCCCAGCGGAAACAGCGAAGCTCTATTCTTAAACATTAGCCCAGGATTTAACTTCCCGGCACCCGTCAAGGATTTATCTTCCTAGACAAAAAACATACATTCATAAACATCGCATCTTCATACATACATAGCATGCACATACGCATCATGAACATACAGTCTCATTCATTCTAAAAACATAACGCACGTCATACAACATGACATCGCATACAACTAATGTTTTGTCTTTTCAGGACAAAGATCAATACAAAGATAATTACTATCAACGGTCGCAACTAAAGATCCGATTCCTGTATCTCGCCAGGGTGTATCTGTTGACGACTATTACCAGACCCGATTCCTGTATCTTGCCAGGGCACGTCTGAAGGGTTCAAAGATCTGATTCCTGTATCTCGCCAGGGTGTATCTGTTGACGACCAATATTACCAGATTCGATTCCTGTATCTTGCCAGGGCACGTCTGAAGGGTTCGAAGATCCGATTCCTGTATCTCGCCAGGGTGTATCTGTTGATGACCAATATTACCAGACTTGATTCCTGTATCTTGCCAGGGCACGTCTGAAGAGTTTGAGGATCCGATTCCTGTATCTTGCCAGGGTGTATCCGTTGACGACTAACATTACCAGACTCGATTCCTGTATCTTGCCAGGGCACGTCTGAAGGGTTCGAAGATCCAATTCCTGTATCTCGCCAGGGTGTATCTGTTGACGACCAATATTACCAGACTCGATTCCTGTATCTTGCCAGGGCACGTCTGAAGAGTTTGAGGATCTGATTCCTGTATCTTGCCAGGGTGTATCCGTTGACGACTAACATTACCAGACTCGATTCCTGTATCTTGCCAGGGCACGTCTGAAGGGTTCGAAGATCCGATTCCTGTATCTCGCCAGGGTGTATCTGTTGACGACCAACATTACCAGACTTGATTCCTGTATCTTGCCAGGGCACGTCTGAAGGGTTCGAAGATCCGATTCCTATATCTCGCCAGGGTGTATCTGTTGACGACCAATATTACCAGACTCGATTCCTGTATCTTTCCAGGGCACGTCTGAAGGGTTCGAAGATCCGATTCCTGTATCTCGCCAGGGTGTATCTGTTGACGACCAACATTACCAGACTCGATTCCTGTATCTTGCCAGGGCACGTCTGAAGAGTTTGAAGATCCGATTCCTGTATCTTGCCAGGGTGTATCTGTTGACGACTATATTCTCTAGACTCGATTCCTGTATCTCGCCAGGGCACGTCTGAAGAGTTCGAAGATCTGATTCCTGTATCTTGCCAGGGTGTATCTGTTGACGACTATATTCTCCGGACTCGATTCCTGTATCTCACCAGGGCACGTCTGAAGAGTTTTAAGATTCGATACCTGTATCCAGCCAGGGCACATCTACATAAAGGGTTTGAAGATCAACTCCTGTAACAGGCCAGGTATTTACTTTCTTTCTCAGGTACGCAAGTTCTCGCTAAGGAATCTCTTACGCGATCGACAAATTCCCGATGGCATCTATAAGCCCATCTCTCCCATCCATCAGTCTCCAAATGGCATCTGTAAGCCCATTCCCCGTATCATACTGCTGACACTCTACTATGTGAGTGCAAATTTCTGGGCACTCAAGTGTTCAATCATCTTCCACCTTCGGATTACGAAAGGCACGCCAGCCAATCTACACCCTCAGGTTTAAGAAGATTGAACAGGGGCAACTGTTGTACCCCAAAATTTGCCCTCCCATATTCTTCAAGGTTTGCTAAGATCATGCTTCAAAATCTCCCAAAGGTTGCACAGTCCAATTGCCTCCTAACAGTCAAAAACCCTAAATGCTTCACAGTCAACTGCATGGGCAAAATGGTCATTTGACAGTCCAAAGTCAAAAATTTTGGTCAACATCTTATTTTGAAGCCACAAACATCATTTGATCAATTCTTGATCATGATTCTCAAAGCATGGCTCAAAAAGTATCAAGATGCAAACGTTTCTATTTTTGGACAGCTGGAAAAGTCAACTGCAAATTGACCAGGGCATAACTTCCTCATAGTTTATCATAAAAATTCCATCCAAAGCTCATTTTGAAGAGAATGACATTTCCTACAACTCATCCTCACACTTCAAGTCCAAGAAATGCTCTCACAAAAAGTTATCAATTTCAACATTATAGGTCATTTTCAAAAGTCAACAAAAAGGCACTTTAAGTCAAAGACCATAACTTGGGATTGGTAAATCAAAATGACATGGGACTAAAGACATTGGTTAGAGGACTTCAGGACCTTTCTAAAATGTCCAAGAACATGATCAAAGCTTAAAAATTGAGCAAGATATGCCTTGTGGAAGTTGGGAAATTTTTGGGAATTTTGAAAAGTCAACTTTGCACAAAAGGCTTCAAAAATGCTAATGGGCCTCAATTTCTTCCATGAACCATTACCCAAAAGCTATGCACGACCCATTGACCTCAAAGGGATTTATTTTCTTATTTTTGATTAATTATTTGAATTTTTATTATTATTAATTCACTTAATTAAATTTAAATATGAAAAAATAGCAAATAACACCTATCAGATCTTTTTGTGCAGCAAGTTCACCCATTATGAGCTCAATATCTCGTGTATCAATCACCAAGGACAAAATCATCCAAATTTGGCATAATTGGCATGAAAAAGATTGAAAAAAAGATACGGAAAATCAAATATTCAAAATCATAAATGGATGGATTATGGGCTGGTTTTCTTAACCTAATTCACTCACTTACTTATGCACAAGTGAAACCTATTCCATTAGACAAAAAAGCTGCGAAGAAACACCAAGAACAAAAGTGCATTTTTTCACAAAAAAAGTTGAACACTGAAATCCTAGTTAGAGGGCGATTCAAGGCTTGAAAAGTATCCCAAAACATTGCTGGACCATCAAGGAATGTGTTGCAATCAAGAACACATCTCCAGACCTCAAGAATTGGTAGAACAGTGTGACACTTTTCATGAACTTGTCAATTATCGTGTTTCAATTTACATGCATTTTTCATATGTTTTAAATGTTGATTTACACTAATATGAACATTCTGAAGCTAATGGTACCCTTGAATTGAACTAACCATGCCTGTATAAGAATTCACCATTAATGCATTTTAGGGTTTCAGAAACTTTGAAAGAGGGGTTTCTTCATCTGGAAAAATTGGACAACCAAATTGATACCATTGAAATCGTGACGGCCAAACGAATGGAATCCACACCTCGCGCCTTTTTTATAATTGCCCAGGCTCTAATCGCTATTTCTATGCATTGCAGTTAGTGGGGGTTTAAAACCCCCGCTATTCGTTTTTATTTACAGGCAGATGGAGAAGATGAAGCTGGCGTGTCAAAGCATGACTGGATAGTTTAAATGTTCGCGCGTGATTTTTGTTTTCTACCAATAGCACTTGCTTTCTCTTATATTAATTGTGCTCCATAATAATAACAGATGCGCGCACTAGCTCAGTTGGTTGGTGAGTTGGCTTGCAGGTATTGGGACCTGGGTTCGATTCCCAGGTCCCCCATATTTCTCAATAGTTTTTGTTATAACGTGTTCAGGTGAAATTTCTCTCCAGTGGTCCACCATGTGCGCGTACGCTTGTGCCTGCCAAGGGTCCAGGGGCTTCAATCTGATGGCCAGAATGGGAAGATCATCATGCACGCTAGTCAACCCTTCCACACATAATTCCAGAAAGTCAAAAGGGCTTAGAACATGTTGGGCCAAACTGCTTTCAACAAACCTCCCAAAATTGGGTCAGACACCCCAATTGTTTGTATTTTTTTCTCTCTCCTTTTCTTTTCTTTTAATTATTTTAATTGTGTTCTTTTAATTGACAAAATATAATTTTCATAATAAAAACCAGACATCAAAATATGTTAATTAATTTATTCATTAAATATTTTTGTAAATAAATTTTTAATAATCAATTTAGTAAAATTAGGTTTTAATTCTAATCTTTTCTTAATAACTAAAATATGTAGAAATAGGGTTTTAGCATTTTTATTCTTTTTCTTAATAAATAATTTTTTTTCTTCTTATTATTATTATTATTAATTATTAATTATTTTAAATACCCATGTAATTAATTAACTAGTGTAAATTAGGTTAAAACTTGAATATTTTTCTTTAATAATTAAAAATACTTAGAACTAGGGTTTTATTTAATTTCTAATTTTAATTAATTTTCTTTATTTCATAAATACCAAAAACCATAAAAAATAATTTCCTTTCTTTATTAAATAATTAATTAATCTTTAATTTCATTTAATTTCTTTAAAGGGTCCAACGCCCTCGAACATTCGATTCTAATTTCTTTTCGCACGTTTATTCTTATGTTTCTTTTAAATATTATGTAATTGCCCAAGCCTTGTAATAGTAATTAGGAAATTTATTTACTTTCCGCATTTTTATTCAAAACGGGTCTTTGTTAATTTGGCGATGTATAGACCCGCGCCTTGTAATAGCGTAGGACTTTATTTTCCGCACTTTAATTTCCGCACTTTTAAATTCTAAACTTCGCATGAAAGAATGAATGACCTAAATTAAAAACAATGCGTAGCTCACCAAATGCATGACAAGATAAGACATAACTGAAAACAATACACAAATTCACACACCACTCTTAGGGTACGCCTCACTGTTGCCTTGCCCCTCGAAACGTGGTCGTCGAGTATATGACGTTTTACTAAGTCCTTATGTCCATGATCATGGCATAAGGGTAGCTTCTAAGGTGTCCTACTGTTGCTCTGGTGACCACACTGTCCCTACAAATGAATTAACCCGAAAACCTCCAACGGTGGTTCTACCTACCTCTCAATGGTGGGATGGCACTACCTTAAGGACATTTACACAGCCTAATTCCTTAGGGTAGGTAGACGACTCATGGATACTTGCTCTCTTCAAAAACAAACGAAAATCTTTTTACACCGACACTTTTCAAAAAGCTTTCAAAATAATTTTTCAAACACTCTTGAGGACTGATACAAGAGTCGATCTGAAATCTTTAAACGAAACTTTTTTAAACCCACTCACAATTGAAAAGCAAACACTTTTGAAAACACAATGAGCGAGTATCTAAGAGCCCATGGATAACCATGGATAGAAAGGGTGCTAACACCTTCCCTTTCTATAAATCTACCTCCCGAACCGAGAAACTATCTCATAAGGAATTTTGCTGTGCTTTTTTCCTGTCCATGTTGGAGAAAATAAAAGATGGTGGCGACTCTTGCTTCCGCGAAATTTCGCGAAACCAGCTAAAAACAGTCAGTTCCAGATCTACCGATCACAGCTTGGTTCTGTTCCCAAATTCAGATTCTTTTGTCGACGTGAATGTAGTCAAGATCTTCATGTCCCGTAACCCAGTGCCTACACTCTTGGGTGATATTCTGCATGCTCTTTACACCCGTACTGTTCGGAAACGGGGAACTCTCATGTGTTGTACACTGCTGCTGGCGAGGTGGTTTATTTCTCACCTCCCCAAATCTGTATTGAAGAATCAGGAAGGTATGGGTTGGGCTTACAGAATCATGTCCCTGGCTCATACGGACATCCTTTGGAGTACTAAAGATATGGAAAAGGTAGCTGTCATCGATCGGTGTGGGGAATACCCCAATGTTCCATTACTGGGAATTAGAGGAGGGATAACCTATAATCCTTGTTTGGCCCTACGACAGTTTGGACGAGCTCGAAGGGATGGTCCTTATGAGTTGTTGCTTCCAGACATTGTCTTTGACTTCAAGGGGGATGTTGAGGGACATCGCCGTAGATTTATACGAGCTTGGGATAGGGTGAACAAGTCTGATCCACATGAGCTAGGAATGAAGACTTCTCTCCCGATGCAACCATATCTCCAGTGGGTTCGAGCCCGTGCTTAAAAGCTGGGGATGCTATACGAAGCTATTTTACCGGTAATTATGGAGCGTACTGATGAAGAAGGGGTTCCTTATACGATCCTCCATCCTCATATGCCTACTGATCTGGGGGCATTGAAGAGGTCTTGGATCCAGCTAAGGGAAGAAAGGGATACTTACAGAGAGAAGTATCATGAGCAGGAACGAAAGATCCCGAAGCTTACAGGGCAGCTGGAGACTGAGAGGACGATCAACAATTATGTCAGCACAAAAGGAAAATGACCATGGGAACGCTGATTGTTTTTTATTGTTTCTAGTTTAGATTTTCTTTTCAGTATTTCTTTTGTAACGCCTTAAAGGCATTTGTTAAACATTGTTTCAAGTTTTTATCTAATAAAGTGTATTCCATTTTGGTTTACAAATTTGAATCTCCCTAAAGTCTTTGAAATCATTTCATACGCATTCCATTCCCATACACCTCATTACAGGTACCCTTACAAGTTTCTCATCTTCTTTGCTATTTATTTCAACACATCATGTCTTCTGAAACATCTACTGATCAAGCTATTAAGGCTCTTCAAGCTCAGAATGCTCAGTTCCAGGAGATGTTCATGAACTTGGCCAAGAGTCAACAAGATCTGAAGACTCTTATCTTGAACGATAAGAAGAAGAAGAAGAAGAAGAAGAAGAAGAAGAAGAAGATGGTCCTCCTGAATATGGGTCATAGATTTGGGAACAGGTTGAGACAGGATGTTGATTTATCTCATTCATCTGGAGGGGGAGAGAATCAAGAAGAAAGGAAGGGTCCTAGCCTTGTGGTTTCTGACAATGACACTGACTTTGATGAAGACCAGTATCCTCCTGCTGAGAATAGGTATAAGCAACTTGAAGACTGGTTAAGCGCAATGGAGATCCAAAAAGTCCCTGGTCTGGACTTCGGAGATTTGGGTTTGGCATCTGGGGTGGTGATTCCCCATAAGTTTAAGGCTCCTGTCTTTGCTAAGTATGATGGGGTATCTTGTCCGAAGTTACACCTCCGCTCGTATGTTAGAAAGATTCAACCATATACTGCTGATAAGAACCTTTGCATTCATTTATTTCAAGATAGTCTGTCAGGGACTCATCTTGAATGGTTCTATTAACTGGAAGGAGCTAATGTCCATAACTGGGAGGACCTTGCCGCTGCTTTTTACAAGCAATACCAGTATAATGCCGACCTCGCTCCCACACATACTCAACTTCAGGGTATGTCTATGGGTGTGAGAGAAGGTTTTAAGGACTACGCTAAAAAATGGAGAGACCTTGCTGGAAGAGTACAGCCCCCTCTGGCTGATAGGGAGTTGGTGGATATGTTTCTTGGGACTTTGTCTGGTCTGTATTTCAATCATTTGATCGATAGTTCATCGTCTGGGTTCACTGAATTGATTATGACTGGGGAGAGAGTTGAGGCTGGTATCAAGAGCGGCAAGATACAGAAAGGTGCTTCATCAAGTACAGAGAAGAAGCCTTTCAAGAAGGAGTCTAGTGCAGTTTACAGCTCGAGAAGCCAAAATCGACCCGAACGCCGCCAATCAGTTAATGCGGTGGTTATATCAAGATCAACTATTGCCCCACAACGCAACAATCAACAAAGAGAAGAAAGACCGCAAAGGCAGTATACTCAGCTTAGTATGACATTATCTCAAATTTTTCCGCAACTTTTGAAAACCAACTTGGTGATTCCGAAGGAGGCTCCAAAGAATCCTAATACTACATCACCTCTGTATAATCTAAACGCCCGTTATGCTTATCACTCTGATAGCCCCGGGCATGATACCAATAATTGTTGGGCTTTGAAGAATTAAGTGCAGGATCTGATTGATGCTAAGGAGATTGAGTTTGAAGCGCCAGAAAAGCCTAATGTCATGATTGCTCCTATGCCCAAGCATGGAGTGAATGCTGTGGATGATGACTCGTTTGCGACTTTCGTGAAAGACATTTCTACTCCATTGATGACAGTGAAGAAGAACTTATTGTTGGCCGGTTTATTTCCGGGTTGTGGCGAAGGTTGCCACCTGTGTTCCATCCTGCCTACTGGTTGCCATCTATTTAAGCCAGGAGTCCAACGCCAGATGGATAACAAAGAAATCTTGTTCGAGAGAACTTTGGTTCCATTAATTCCTGTTGAAGATGTTTCCATAATCTCCATTTCTGCCAATTCTTCCAAGGCTTCCTCGAGAAAGCCTGTTAAAATTACATATGTTCTGAGAGTTGCTCCATTGATCATTACTACTCTTGGACCTATCCCTTACACATCGGATAAGGCTGTCCCTTGGAATTATGGGGCCGATGTGTATTATCATGGGATTAAGCAAGATTTAAAGGTTGAAGAGGCTGATACTGATGTCAGCAATATTGTTGGATCTAGCAAGGTCACCCGCATCAAAAGACTTTTCTCTCCCGAGATCTCCCCACCAACTGTTCGAAAGCCTGTTGTTATTACACGTTCCAGTACATCTGCTACTGTCCCTGTTCATGTTCCAATCGTTACCCCTGTCGCCGAGTCATCTGACGCTCGGGGCAAAGAGATCACCGGTGAGCCTGCCCGGACGGAGGCACCGAAGAAGATTATTGTTGAAACCTCTAGGCAGGAGATAGAGGAAAATTTAAAGATCATCAAAAAGAGCGACTACAACGTAGTCGAACAGCTGGGGCAAACCCCGTCGAAGATCTCTATGTTGTCTTTGTTGTTGTGCTCAAAAGCCCATGCTAAGGCTCTGATTACTTTCCTTAAAACTGCACATGTGCCGCAGGAAACATCTGATGATCAATTCAAGGACTGTGTGGCTAGTTTGACAGCTGACAACGGGTTGGGTTTCTTCGACGCAGATTTGACCGCCAAAGGAAAGAATCACAATGACGCTCTACACGTTTCAATTGAGTGCATGGGCACTACTCTGGCTCACGTATTGGTGGATACTGGTTCCTCGTTAAATGTTTTACCCAAGAAAGCGTTAGACCGGTTGGACTGTGAAGGGTTGGTGCTGAAGCCAAGTAATATTATGGTTAGGGCCTTTGATGGGTCCAAAAGGATGGTACATGGAGAGGTGGATGTTCCTGTCAAGGTTGGTTCCCAGACTTTCGCGTCTACATTCTATGTGATGGACATTCGGCCATCTTATTCCTGTTTGCTGCGTCGCCTGTGGATTCACAAAGCTGGGGCAGTAACTTCTACGCTTCATCATATGTTAAAATATCCAGTGAAGGGGAAAATTGTTACAGTACAAGGAGAAGAGGAGTACATGGTGAGCCACCTTAACTCTTTTCGGTATGTGGAGATGTACGGGGAGTTCATTGAAACCCCGTGTCAAAACTTTGAAGAAGTCCCCCAGACTCTGGCATCGACTGAAGCTGTTGCTGAAGATCCTCCAATGAAGATGGCTTCCCTCTAGGATGCCCGAGCTGTTATAGAGAAAGGTGGTGTGCGAATTGGGGTCAACTCCCTGACTTTGCACACAAGACTGACAAGTTTGGTTTAGGTTTTACTGCAGAAGCTCAAAGGGCTGTACGGCGTGCGCGGATTGGAAGACCTCCCTTGTGTATCACTAATTCGGAAGTGAATGCAATTGAAGATGATGATGAAGAGTCAGATTTCGAAAGCTGGATTTACCCGACTATCGATGGTGGATTAAGCAATTGGACGGCAAAGGACTTCGTGCCCATTTCTTTTATTACACAGTAATAGACTTTTGTTTTGGATTTGTAACAGACAGTTTGAAACTTTTATGGCCCGGTGCCTTGCCCGAGACAATGTGGCTTTGTTTATGAGGGCTTATTATGTGTCATTTCTATATATCATCAATAAAAGCATTGGACGTTTTCTTGCATTACAAATTTTATGCTCCTTGTTTTTCTTTTCTATCTTACAAAACAACTATTTTACATACTCACATATACAGGTCCACATCCACTCTGGATCCCACTGATAACGACTCTGCTACTGCCAATTATGACTTCGAAAGTCCGATCAACCAAGCCAAGGACGAAGGCGAGGATGATTGTGAAGTGCCTGGGGAACTTGCTAGACTGTTACTTCAGGAAGAGAGGGCCATACAGCCGCATGAAGAGCCAGTGGAATCAGTGAATCTGGGTACGGAGGAAGACCAGAAAGAAGTCAAGATCGGTGCAAATCTGGAGCCTAGTGTTAAGCAATGGCTGATTCAGATGCTGCGTGACTATGTTGAGATCTTTGCCTGGTCTTATGAAGATATGCGTGGGTTGGATACTGATATTGTAGTTCACCGCCTGCCCACCAAGGAAGACTGTCCTCCAGTGAAACAGAAAGTTCGTCGAATGCGCCCAGAGATGTCTGAGAAAATCAAGGATGAGGTTATGAAACAGTTTGATGCCGGTTTTCTAGCAGTTACTTCTTACCCGCAGTGGGTTGCCAACGTGGTTCCAGTGCCGAAGAAAGATGGTAAGGTTCTAATGTGTGTTGACTATTGGGATCTGAACAGGGCGAGCCCCAAGGATGATTTCCCTCTGCCTCATATCGATGTTCTGGTTGACAACACTGCACAACATAAGGTCTTCTCCTTTATGGATGGTTTCTCCGGTTACAATCAGATTAAGATGGCTCCCGAAGACATGGAGAAGACAACGTTCGTCACATAGTGGGGTACCTTTTGCTACAAAGTCATGCCTTTCGGATTGAAGAATGCTGGGGCAACGTATTAGCACGCCATGGTTGCTTTGTTCCACGACATGATTCATCATGAGATTGAGGTATACGTTGACGACATGATTGCAAGATCCCAGACTGAGGAAGAGCATCTTGACCATCTTCAGAAGCTATTTGACAGGTTGAAGTTGTATAAGCTAAGGTTAAACCCGAACAAGTGCACCTTCGGGGTAAGATCTGGTAAGCTGTTGGGCTTCGTCGTTAGTGATAAAGGCATTCAAGTTGATCATGCGAAGGTGAAGGCTATACAGGAAATGCCATCTCCCCGAACAGAAAAAGAAGTCAGAGGATTTCTGGGACGGTTGAATTACATTGCCCGATTCATTTCACATCTGACTGCTACTTGTGAGCCAATCTTCAAGCTACTGAAGAAAGATCAAGTGGTGAAATGGAATGATTAGTGTCAGGCCGCTTTCGAAAGAATCAAAGAATATCTCCAAGAGACACCTATTATGATGCTTCCAGTTGAAGGGAGACCTTTCATCTTATACTTGACAGTACTCAATAATTCAATGGGGTGCGTGCTGGGGCAGCATGACGAGTCTGGCCGAAAAGAGCATGCTATTTACTACCTTATCAAAACATTTATCGACTGTGAGACCCGATACTCACTGCTTAAGAAAACTTGATGCGCTTTGGCATGGGCTGTTCGCCGGCTGAGACAAATATGCTGATTCACACTACCCTATTGATATCAAAGATGGATCCAATCAAGTATATCTTTGAAAATCCTGCTTTGTCTGGAAGAATAACGAGATGGCAGATGATACTGACTGAGTATGACATCCAATACACGACCCAAAAGGAAATTAAGGGAAGTGTGTTGGCAGATCATTTGGCACATCAGGCAGTGGACGATTACCAGTCTATGAACTTTGAATTCCCGAATGAGAACATCATGTTGGTGACCGACTGTGAAGAACCTAGATCGGATGAAGGACCTGAGGAGGAATCCCGATGGTCTATGTACTTTGATGGAGCTTCAAACGCTTTAGGTAATGGCATTGGCACCGTGATCATATCTCCTCAAGGCTCTCATACTCCGTTCACCGCCTGACTATGTTTCAACTACACCAACAATATGGCGGAGTGTGAAGCGTGCATCATGGGTCTTCGAGCAGCAATTGACCTAAGGATTAAGTTCTTGAGTGTATTCAGAGATTCCTCTCTCATGATCAGTCAGATCAAAGGCGAGTGGGATATGAAGCACCCAAATCTTATTCCTTACAAAGAGTATGTATTGACGTTGCTTCCACACTTTGAGGAGATAACCTTTGAACACTTCCCTAGAGAGGAGAATCAGTTAGCGGACGCGCTAGCTACAATGTCTCCTATGTTCAAGGTCAGGTGGGACAACGAGGTTCCCCATATTACCATTGAAAGGTTGGACGAAACTGCACATTGCTGTGACATTGAGACTGAAGAGGTAGCAGATAAACCCTGGTTTCACGAAGTAAAGAGGTATCTTGAGGCTCAAGAGTACCCTGAGGGTGCATCTGTTAATGATAAGAAGTTTCTGAGGAGGTTCGTGGAGAAGTTCTTCATCAGTAATGGTATCCTTTACAAGCGTAGCCATGATCCGACCTTACTGCGATGTGTGGATAAGAACGAGGCAGAAAGAATTATGGTAGAGTTATATGAAGGTACTTTCGGAACTCATTCCAGTGGATACACCATGGCGAAGAAAATCCTTCGGGCAGGATATTATTGGTCCACCATGGAAGCCGACTGTTATCAGCATTCTCGGACCTGTCATAAGTGCCAAGTCTATGCTGATAAGGTGCACATACCTCTAGTTCCTCTAAACGTCTTGACAACTCTTTGGCCTTTTGCAATGTGGGGCATCGACATGATCGGCGAGATCAGACCTACTGCGTCCAACGAGCATCGTTTCATCCTGGTAGCAATTGATTACTTTACAAAATGGGTTGAAGCAGCTTCCTTTGCTACAGTAACCAAGAACGTCATGGCACGGTTTATGCGGCATAATCTGATCTGTCGATACGGTGTACCAGAGAGGATTATTAAGGACAATGGTACAAATCTCAATAATAAGATGATCACCAAGCTCTGCAAGCAGTTTAAGATACAACATCATAATTCTTCTCCCTACCGGCCGAAGATAAATGGGGCTGTTGAAGCGGCTAATAAGAACGTGCAGAAGATGGCGGTGACATATAAAGACTGGCACAAGATGTTACCATTTGCTCTTCATGGGTACAGTACCTCAGCACGGACATCAACAGGGGCAACACCCTATTTCTTGGTATATGGTATAGAGGCAGTCTTGCCCATTGAAGTTCAGATACCCTCTCTTCGGATTATGAAGGATGCAGGTTTGAGTGAAGATGACTAGATTCAGACCCGGCTTGATTAGCTAAACTTAATAGACGAAAAGAGACTTACTTCTATTTGTCATGGTCAAACGTATCAAAAGTGGATGATCAAGGCATTTAACAAGAAAGTTAAACGACAAGAGTATCAAGTTGGGGATCTGGTGATCAAGCGTGTCATCCTACCACAAGGTGATCCCAGGGGAAAATGGACCCCTACGTATGAAGGGCCATTTGTGGTTAAGAACATTTTCTCAGGAGGACCTATGATTCTAACCACCATGGATGGTGACGACCTTCCTCACCCCGTCAATGCAGACATAGTGAAAAGATACTACGCATAATCAAAGACCCGCTAGGTTGACTGGCCTAGGCAAAATTAAGGGCTTCCCGGCGAACCAAAAGGGTTCGGGCAAAAATAAGGGATGAAAATGAAAAAAACTGTACACCCGGCAAGTCGAAAACCTGAAAAGGCGGCTTGGGCAAAAAAGGGTATCCCGGTGGACTGAAAACCCGAAAGGACAGTCCAGGAAAAAATTAGGGATTAAAGCGTAACACTATGTCTCATTGGATCATCTTGCAACCAGACTTCGGTATCGACTATCAAGCTTGGACAACACTAATCAATCTGATCTACCTTCAACTGAGTAGCAAAGTGATGAGATGCTCGAGGATATAAAGGCAATAGCAGAGTTGGAACCCAGTGGGATTATTCACATAGCTATTTTTTCTTTATTTTTTACAAATTGTATAAATTCTATTTGTTCGGCGGCATTCTCTTACTAGGACGTCAGCCTCTTGTACAAAAACGCCTATTTACAGGCCAGACTTCAAAGTCAATACAATTCTTTTTTCACAAATAAATTTCAAATGGTTTTTCTTTTTCTGTTTTATTTTGCAAGAACGTCCAATGTTCACTTTTGATATATGCATTTGACAATAATTGTTGTTCATAAATATTTACATGTGAAACAAAAGACGATTACTCGTAATATCAGGAACAGGGGCAAATGAGAATTGTCCAGACCTTACAGTTGCTCTGTCCACCAGGTACAAAGGTAGATTTAGCTTAAGAATATGGCTAAGGTACATTCACTCTCCGCAGAGTAAGAGAAAGACAATAGTGTTAACTCTCCACAACTGAGGTTCAAAACCACGAATGAATCGGTAAAATTCTCCCCAGGTAGAGTTTATCTATCATCAGCACTGGAAGATTATCCCTAGTGGAGTTCGGAGAATCATCCCCAGTGGAGGCTGGAGGATTATCCCCAGTAGAGCCTAAAATGTTTTCCCCAGTAAAGTCGCAACTGGAAAATCATCCCCAGCGGAGCTCATTCCTTTCACAAACAGAAATTCAATCCCCAACAGGTTTCATTGTCACCAGCAACGATAATTCATCCCCGCCTGAGTTTATTCTTCCAAATCAACAGATTCTCTAGCAAGGCATTTCTTCCCCACAGAGTCATTTCCTCATCAGTTTATTCCCCAACGGAGTTATCCTCTCCTGCAGATTTATTCTCACAATCATTTTCATTCACTATCCCCGGTGGAAATGAAGAATTCAATTATTTTCTCCAAGCAGTAATCTGGGATTTATTTTCCCCAGCTAAAAACATCACATTTCCATACATCATGACATGCATACGCATCATACAACACAATGTTATTTATTTTGAGAACATCATTGCTTGATACATATCATGCATTACATACATCTAACCTTTACCTTTCAGGAAAGATACAATCAAATTCTCACAAAATTCAAGCTATGAAGCTTTTACCTCGGTTGAATAACAGACGACCGAAGTTCCTAAATGTCAACAGAGATGTTTTCCTCAGTTGAATAACGGATGACTGAAGTTCCTAAATATCAACAGAAATTTTTTCCTCAGTTGAATAACGGATGACTGAAGTTCCTAAATGTTAGCAGAGATGAATCCTCAGTTGAATAACGGATGACTGAAGTTCCTAAATGTTAGCAGAGATGATTCCTTAGTTGAATAACGGATGACTGAAGTTCCTAAATGTCAGCAGAGATGATTCCTCAGTTGAATAACGGATGACTGAAGTTCCTAAATGTCAGCAGAGATGATTCCTCAATTGAATAACAAATGACTGAAGTTCCTAAATGTCAACAGAGATGATTCCTCAGTTGAATAACGGATGACTGAAGTTCCTAAATGTCAACAAAAATGTTTTCCTCAGTTGAATAACGGATGACTGAAGTTCCTAAATGTCAGCAGAGATGATTCCTTAGTTGAATAATAGATGACTGAAGTTCCTAAATGTCAGCAAAGATGATTCCTCAATTGAATAAAGGATGACTGAAGTTCCTAAATGTCAGCAGAGATGATTCCTCAATTGAATAACGGATGACTGAAGTTCCTAAATGTCAACAGAGATGATTCCTCAGTTGAATAACGGATGACTGAAGTTCCTAAATGTCAGCAGAGATGATTCCTCAATTGAATAACGGATGACTGAAGTTCCTAAATGTCAGCAGATATGATTCCTCAGTTGAATAACGGACGATCGAAGTTCCTAAATGTCAGCAGAGATGATTCCTCAATAGAATACGGACGACTGAAGTTCCTAAAATTCAAACAGAGATAACTCACCAGCAGAATAACGGATGACGAAGCTCCTAAAATTCTACTTCTCTCAACAAAGATCAGCCTTTCCTAGCGGAATCTTCCTCAACGACAGGTGTACAAGCTCTCGCTAAGGAATCCCTTATGCGATCGACACTCCTTCGGATGGCATCTTTAAGCCCATCTCCTGTCAGCAATTTCCAAATGGCATCTGTAAGCCCATTCCCGACATCACAAGACAATTACCACTTCATGCGAGTGCAAATTTCTGGGCACTTTAGTGTTCAATCATCTTCCACCTTCGGATCACGAAAGGCACGCAAGCCAATCTATATCCTCAAATTTAAGAAAATTGAACAGGGGCAGCTGTTGTACCCCAAAATTTTCCCTCCCATATTTCTCAAAACATTTCAAGAAAGATCTTCAAGTTTCTCAAGGTAGTCCAAGGGTTGGCCAGACAAGCTCCCTCATAAGGCAGTCCACCTCAAATTAGGGTTTCATGTTGCATCAAGATACTTGAGTCCAAGTGATCCCAAATGCTCACCAATGTCCTAATATGTTCTCAAGATCATCCATGTCAAATTTCAAGCCTTGCAGAGGAAGTTTGCTCAGTCAATTGCTCAAAGGCCTGAAAATCGACTATGCTAGGGCAAAAGTCAATTGTGGTCCACGTACAGTCAAACTTCAAGATTTTTGGTCAGCATCCTCATTTTGAAGTATATTTCATCATTTTATCAAGGGTTGATCATGATTCATCAAGCATAACTTTGTCATACTTTATGAGAAATGACCCATCCAAAGCTCATTTTTAAGAGGATGCGATTCCCTACAATCCATCTTCAGCTCCCAAGTTCAAAATATGCACTCACAAGAAGTTATGAATTTGGACATTATAGGTCATTTTGAAAAGTCAACAAAAACACCTTTTTTGTCAAAGCTTAATATTTGAGCATGGAATATCAAAATGAGATGAGACCAAAAGGGTTGATTAGAGGACATCTCAAGCTTTCTAAAAAGTCAAAGAACACCTCCAAAGAGTCAAAATTGAGGAAGTTATACATTGGTGAAGTTAACCTTTTTTACAAAATTGCCAAAAGTCAGCTATCCCTAAAACTTCAAATTTTGTCAAATGGGCCTAATCTTTTTCACTTGTTTTGAATTGGCAACATACCCCACGAGCTCTAGCCTTTGCCACTTGTCCATATCTTATTTTTATTATTTATTTTGATTTTTATTTGAATTAATTCAATTTAAATCAAAACAAATCATATAAAATAAAAAACTTTGAAAATAAAAGATTTTGTGATTGTTTAAGGTCTTAAATTACAGCTAGCAAACATTCAAACTCGTGTAAAGGCATGTGTGCACAAAAAGATTGGATTTAGGCCATGTTTGGAAAGGTTTTAAAGGTGAATCAAATCAAATCAAAAATCATTGAAGGAGGAAGATTTGGATCAGTTTTGGAACCCTAATCTATTCCTTGGTACATATAGAACAAAGCCAGACCATAAACGAGGTTAGAGGCAGGCGCAGCAAGCAAAGGAATAATTGAAAAAAATCAAGAAAAGTGCAAGATCGAAATCCCATTTGGAGGCAGTTTCAGGACCTTTGAACGATCTCAATCGACTCCTGGGACACTCAGCAAGCCAAAGCAATCAAGAACCAAGCCATTTCGGCCCTGTATTGCTCTGTAAGTCCATCACGAAACTCATGAAATCTTGAATTCGAATAGTATGATTTAGGTATTGTTAGGATGAATTAACCACATATTCTTGATCTATGGAACATATGCAAGCTTTCTGCATCATTTAATTTCATTTATATAGCCTGTAGCGAATTTCACCATTGTTAGGGTTCGGAGCTTCGAATCAGGGTTTTTGTATGCAGGAAATATTGGCCTTGATGAAGGGTACCATCATGTTCAGGATGATGAGACAAACTCAACCATAGCGTTAGGTTTCATTTATATAGCTCATGGAGGGTTTTAGAACGAACACTGCCTATAGCGACAGACAAAATGTCTGTAGGTAAAAGCCTGGGACTTTTACCCACGGAGGAGGGAAGAAGATGACTTATGTGTCACCTTTCCATTGGCCCGTTCAAATCTTCTACGCGCATTTTTTTTGTTTCCTCCACTAACACGCTTTTTTGTATATTATTATTATTTCTTATCCTATGTACAACAAAAAACAAATGGTGCAGTGGTGAGTGCAGCGCTGGAAATTGCCTTGGGGCCTGAGTTCGAATCCCAGGTCCCCCATTCCTTTGATATTATTTTCTTTTCAGTAATCAGGTGCGCTTGCAAGCATAAAGACTATCATACTCCCTCCAGATCTGGTACGCCAAGTGGCCAGATGGCCAAATCTGATGGCCATCCAGGAGAGACCACCCTGAGCCAAGTCAAACGCAATACATTGGATCCAAAGAGTCAACGTGGACCTCACCATTTTGGGCCCAGATCTGACTATTTGCACCCCCATTATTCAGGCCCATTCTATCTTTCTATTTTCTTTTCTATTTTTTTTTATTATTTCATTTAACTTATTTAATTTATTTACTAACCAAAAATTATTTTCTTTTATCCAAAAAATCACCAAAAATATTATTTTTCACCAATTAGATTTAGGTATTATTTTTTATCAATAAATTAATTAATTTAATTAGGTTTGTTAATTTTAGACAATTTTAATTTCCTTTTATAAATAACTTAAAAATAATTAGAATAAATAGGTTTTATCACTAAATTAAATATATTTTTACTTTTTTCCTAAAATAACCAAAAACCAAAAATAGGTCTTGTAATTAATTTTCATTAATTAATTTAATTAACTAATTAATTGCATATTTAATTTAGAAAACTTATTTCTTTTATTAAAAACAACCAAAAAAAAACAATTTTCCTTTTAATTAGGTTAGAAGGGTCAAAATCCTAATTTCTCGTCGATCTAATTTTCATCGCGCGCTTTATTATTATTTTTATCCATATTGATGTATCTGCTCACAGTTTGTAATAGTTTTAATTAGGACTTTTACATTTACCGCTTTATTTTTCAAGGGTTTGTTTTTGGCTATGTAAATACCCGAAGCCTTGTAAATAGCTTAGATTAATTTCCTCACTTTTAAATTCCGCAAATTATTATCTGTTAGATGTATGATAATAGGATGCATGACAAGAATGTATGACTAATTTTAAAACAGTTAGATCACCCTAAATGTGAAAAGATAAAATATTCTGAAATTGAATCATTCGCACATGCGCACTCCTAGGGTACACTCCCACTTGGTTGCCTTCGGTAAACCATCATTGAATATAGGGTGCTTTAGTGGTCGTCCTTTTGTCCAAAGATCATAGTTTCCTCGGAAAGGTTGCCTCAAATATTGTTGCCTCAGATAAATGATCTAAGACACTAGGGTTATTACTAAGACGTCCTAACATTGCTTTAGTGACCGTACGTCCCTTTCGAATTGACCCTCAAACTCTAACGACGGTGCTACCTACTCACTAATAGTGGGATAGCGCTGTCTAAAGGAAACGAATACATAATGATTCTTTTTTCGAGTAGGTAGATTAGTTCTTAAGTACTTGCTCAATCAAACAAACTTTTTTTTCACACTTACACTCCTTTACAAACAAGTTTTCAAAAACACTTCATTACACTCTTGAAGACAGAAGCAAGAGTTAAATTGAAGTTAAAATAAAAACTTTTCAAAGCCCACAAACACAAAGAAAACAATTTTGAAAATGATGAGCAAGTACCTAAGAGCCCGTAGATAACTACGGATAGAAAGGGTTCTAATACCTTCCCTTTCTATAATCTACCCCCCGTACTCAGAAATATCTCGAAAAAGGAATTTTTCTGTGCTTTTTTCCTTTCCTTGTTGGATAAAATAAAAGTCGGTGGCGACTCTTGCTTACCGCGACATTTTGCAAACACAAACGCAAAACGCAAACCAGCAAATTCCTTAAAAAATTGGGAAACACGTCCCAGTTCTGGCCACCATATCACACTCATCATCAAACAACCCAACCTCCTGATACATTACGGATACGCACCAGACACGGATGCCATTCTGATACTCATTCAAAGACACCTCCTGATACAGTTCAGATACGTTCCAGACACGGAAGCCATTCTGATACTCATTCAGATTCAACCTCCTGATACATTTCAGATACGCTCCAGACACGGAAGCCATTCTGATACTCATTCAAAGACACCCTGATACGGTTCAGATACGTGCCAGACACGGATGCCATTCTGATACTCATTCAGATTCAACTTTTGTTACAAAACAGATACGCTCCAGACACGGACGCTATTCTGATATTCAACTTACAGATTACATCTCAACAAGCATTTTCGGATGGCATCTACAAGCCCATCTCCAACAAGATTCTATCACCTCTCCAAATGGCATATTTAAGCCCATTCCTCCTATCATCATCGAGTGCAAATTTCTGGGCACTTTAGTGTCCAATCATCTTCCACCTTCGAGTCACGAATGGCAGAATTACCAATCTAACTCCTCAAGTGTAAGAAGATTGAACAGGGGCAGCTGTTGCACCCCAAAATTTGCCTTCTCATTTCTCAAGGAGTCACCTTGGATCCTCAAGTTTACCTTCATCCAATTCCAAGCCTTGAACTGCAATTTTTCAAGGAAATCATCCATAAGGGCAAAATGGTCATTTGTATGCTAAAAGGTCTAACTTTGACTTTTGGATCAAAACCAAGTTTCAAGAATCATATTTCATCAAGACATGTTAAAATGTGAAATTTGTTTCATCTAAAAATTCAAAAGTCAAATTTACTTTGGAAAAGTCAAAATTCTAAATACTTAGATCTTTTCTAAAGTATGACACTTCAGAACTTCTGAGCCAGCCTCCATGCCAATGCAGTCAGAAGTTGCAAACATGGTTCAAAACATAGCCTTCAATCAGAACATGGTTCTTCAGCCTCAACACAAGCTCAGTCAGAGTTTTCCAGGGTAATTCAAAGAAGGCTAAGAAGCATGCTGCAAGCATTTCAAGAAAGTCTGAAATCTCCTTTAGAACATGGTAGAGCCAGAAGATAAGAGGATCAGAAGATGGGATGCTACGCTAAAGAAGAACTTCTGATCCAGAACAAAGCCTTGGTGTAGAGTTTCACATTGCAAGATTTCTATTTGTGATGAGTCTCATCACCATTTAATGCTCATTTAATGCTCACAACCACTTGCTTAGTCTTTATCCAAAGGATCTTCACCACGTGTACCTCTACTGTCTTGGGATAGCAACTTTGCTTTTGCTTTTCCTTAATTCCTGCTGACAGCCACCATGCTTGCTTCAAAGACAAGGCAACACTTCAGCACATGAAGGATATTTTCAACGCTTTGGTCAGAACTTGACCAAATCCCAAAACCTTGCTTATACAACTTGCTGCAGACCTATGGCCAACAACTGGTGCACCCTACGCCTGCATCCTATGATTACACCAAAGTAGCATACGAAAAATGTGATGAAAAAGCAAAATAACAGGATTCCAAAACAGGTTCAAATCCCACTTGATTTTCCCCCAAAATCACAGCAAATTCATCTATAAATACTTGGCTCCATCACACGTTCAAGGGGCTGGCTTTTAAAGAGAGATATTGGCCAAAAGAGAGAAAAGGAAGTTGTGAAACCTTCATAAAAATCCAGATTTCTCATACATAAAAACAAACCTATGTTCTTCCCTTTGAACAAAAGGACATAACCACTCTTCCGTCTCTCTTGCTGACTCAGAACATCCAGAGGCAGCCACTCAAAGCTCCAAGCACGCTCCAGATAAGTCTTTATGACTTTACCTGTTTTTCATTCTGAACATCATTAACATGTAAATATCATAGTATTGATGTTGTACATATCATTGCAAGAACTGAAAAACTATGGATCAGAACTTCTAGAATAATGCTAAACTCATACTTAGGATTAGAACTTCTATGAACTGTTGTGTTGTTATTCTTCTGATTTGTTGTTTTGTCAAAAATGAATGAGTTGCTGACGTGCTGATTAATATGAGAAAAGAGTTGAAATTTAATATAGAACTTCTGGTTTTCACATGCTGATAACACACATAACTTTTATGATTTTTTCTCACTATTAACACACACTGAACTTCTGATTCTCACATACTGATAGTGCACTAAACTGCTAAGGTTCATTCACTGGCTCAGCACAACACTGAACTTCTGATGACTCACTCACTATTCTAACACAGTACATAACTTCTGAGTTCTCCTTATATGTCAAATACACTGAACTGCTGACGTTCGCTCACTCTTTAATGTAATACAGAACTTCTGAATTTTGGTTCACTGGATGAACACCACCCAGAACCTCTGTGTTTTCCGTCTAATGTTTTTTGTAGGACTTTAGAGTGTATCAATCCAGAACCTCTGTTCCCTTTCCCTATGATGTTTTTGCAGGACCTCAGAGTGTACCGACTCAGAACTTCTGATACCCACTGACGTCTCCTGCTGAGTCACGCGCCTGGCTTCAGAACTTTTTATCCTTGTTTCTTTGTTTGCAACAACACGCTGTTTCTACCTTGCATTTATTTTTCCTTTTCATCTTTTTTATTATTAATATAAAAAACATAGAAATATTTTCCTTTTAATTTATTTCCTTAAGACAAAAACATTCTTTTAAAACAAGTCCATTTCTTTCTTATGTTATGCATTTCAATATGGTTGTAATAATAACTTAGGACTTATGTTTATTTGCAATCCCCATTTGTACATATGTACCCCCATCCCCTAAATATTGTAATAGCATAGAATTTTATTTTTCACAATTTACTGTTTTCCTTATACTATATAGTAATTAGGCGTGTATGGCAAGATAAAACCAACAAGTAGACAACCAAAAATCAAAGACAAATGCATGCAATCAAACACACTTGCACACATGCACCCTTAGGGTAATCTCACTTGTTGTCTAAAAATGGCCATGTTATGCATGTGGGATGTCTTAGCACAAACTAATACAAGATCATAGTCCCTCGATGACGCTATCAAAGTTGCCTTTCAAAATGATCTTAGTCCCTAAAGGAAAGCGCTAAGTCATCTCACAACATTTCTATCATGGTCATACGATGACCTAACGCCCGTCCCTTCACGTCCAACAATGAGGCTTCTTACCAAGTCAATGGTAAGATAACAACATCTAAATGAGGAGGAAAAGCACATCTAAGACCTTTTGAGTAGGTAGATTACTTTTAGTTACTTGCTCACTCTCAAAACAAATATCCTTTCTATTTTCAAAACAATCACATACACTTTCCAAACATCTTTCCAAAAACTTGAAATATTTTTAAAAGTTCAACACTTTGCATACATTCTTACGAACGGGAATCATTGCAAAGTTTGCCTAAACGATGACGCCTTTTCAAAATACTTTCAAAACCATAAAAAAGTGCAATTTCAAACAAAAAGCAAGTGATATAGCAAGTAACTAAGAGCCCATGCAAAACCATGGATGGAAAGGGTGCTAATACCTTCCCTTTTCATAATCTACCCCCCCCCCCCCCCCCCCCCCCGAACTCAAGAAACAATCTCAAAGGTCTTTCCTGTGCTTTTTTACCTTTCCTTTTGGATAAAAGAAAAGTCGGTGGCGACTCTTTCTAATTGCAACATTTGCGAACACAAACGCAAAACCTCAAGTTAGTTCTCTCACCGTATCACAATGTCTTTTAGATATTTTTCCCTTCCCTCATCGCTTCCTTAGTTTCAAGTTAAAACCCTGATTTCCCAAATCAGTTATGAACTCTAAAATCAAAATTGTTCATGAAAATCCCTCACTTCCTAACCACAAACATTTTCCCCATCTTCTCTCGCTATCACATGGGCATGATCAAGAGAGTATAGAAGAACAACCATATGATGCTCCTGAAGTTACTCTGAATACAAATTTGGACTCCTTAAAAGTTATCTATGAACCTTTGATAGATTTTCAAAACATCAAAGATAATGGCTTTGATCTTTTGGCTAATGTTACAAATCAAGGAACGGAAAACTACTTCAACCTTCTCAATGGACCCGTTCTTCTTCACCTTGTGAAAGACTTCTGGCTACATGCTAAGTCATCAACATTCCAAGTAGTTTCATTTGTTAAGGGGAATAATATTATCATCAATGAACAAATCATTGCAAAATTCTTTAATCTCAATGGAAAAGGAATAAGGTGTTATTAAGCAAACAATAGATGGTCTGAAATGGCATAAATCTATCAAGTTATATTCAAATCACAAAAATCCTCGAAGAGTGATGGTCTTCATGATTATCTAAGAATCTGGGCCAAAATCTTTGAATCATCAATAATCCAAGTACCACAAAGGAAGCATGCATCGATTATTCCTGGAGATCTATCATACATACTGTACTTTATTTCCTCATGCGTTTGTATAAGTCTCCCTTCTCTTATTTTCCATCTTCTGAGAGATAATGTAAGAATGATAAGAGATGGAAGTGATAGAATGAAGAGTTAGATTCCTTTTGGAATACTCCTATCCAGTATCATCACTGAGAGCATTGATCTGAGAGATCTAGATGAAAAAGATCTTAAGATGGCCATTGGTGAACCCTTCAACTCTGTAAACCTGGTAAAAATGGGAATTCTGGAAAAGGCACCCAAACCACTTGAAGAAAAGGCTATGAACGTCAGTCTACCAAGAACATCTCCTCAGTTCACAATCCATAATCAAAATGAAATCCTAAGGGTAATGTTTTTTAGAAACTCCAGTATGGAAGAAGATAGTGAAGAAGAAAGAAAACGGCATTGTAAGAAACCACATCTCTTTCCTCTAGACAAAAATATATCTAGAAAGAAAAGATCAGCCATAAAAGTCATGTTTCAAAAATCTAAAACATCTCAAAGGAAAAAAAAGAAAAATAAAAGCATAGATTTATCCATGGATACTAATGAAGTAATCTATTCCTCTTACTCATCTTCTTCATGTGAGCTGACTACTTCCCAGTCTAATGCCCCTTCCTCTAGCTCTGATCTTAGGAATATAGTCTTGCCACTTCTTACATCCATGAAAGTGTACTACACAACAGTTGTCTCCTTCCCACTCCATTAAATAACCGCATCTCTAGAAACTCCCTCACTGATTTCGTATTCAGAAGCTTTCATATCAACTACCACTATTCCAACCCTAAAAGTCTCAACATATTTAGAAGTGTCTTATTATTCCTCACCTAATCTTTTCAACAATCAAAACATAATTGAACCTGAAGAGACTCGTAGCGAAAAAATCTCTCTTAATCATCAAAGTTTGGATATACCAGATATGGATCTTGAAGAAACCATATCGCTTTTCAAAGAAGATGCCTTGTTAAAAAGCGAAAAACTTTATAACTTATATGGCTTAATCATTGATTCATCTCTTTTGGGTAACAACTAGGAAGAATTTGGCAGATGGAGGAATGTTGAACTTCTAAGGATACATAATTTGTCTGACCAGCCTAAGGAAAAGTATTTAACTAAAGCCAAAGAAAAATCTCTAGCTCTGGAAACTCAAAAAACAGCTGAAAAAGGAAGCAACTGAGAGGGAGGTCGCAGAAAGAGAAGTTGCCAGAAAGGGTCAAACTAATATAGAAGAACTATCTAGAAGTAGTTCTAGATTATTCCTTAAGCTTCTAAATTCTATAGAAGAGGTGCAGAAGGAACAAGAAACGATTAAAGAGTTGTTGGCAAATCAAGTGAAGTTCAATAATATGATTAAGGAGTTTATTAGCAAGTTTGAACAAAACAACTAAGACAATCTTTTACCTTAAATTTTTGTTATGCATGTTGTGTTGTTAAGATAGGTTGATTAGTTTGATCCTTTCATCATAGTCGTTTTCCTTGTGTTGTGATTACTATTATGTGTTCTTCCATTTTGTTATATGTTGTCCTTTAAAATTAGGGTATGTGTATTTTGCTTTCATACCTCTTTGCAAGAGTTCTCTTTGAACTCTTCACTAGGGCTAAAATTATTGGATCCATTCGCCACAATGGTCCCGAGGAAGCTCAATGTATAGTTCTCGAAGCTTAGGATTTTAGGGGTTGTTTCCTCTTGTTTTGTGTCATGTTATGTCGTACTTATTATTCCCTGTTCAATAAATTAAATGTTATTGTGATACGGTGGCAGAACCGACTGTTAATACTGGTTTGCATTTTTTTTTGCAAATGTCGCGGTAAGCAAAAGTCGCCACTGACTTTTATTTTATCCAACAAAGGAAAGGGTGAAAAGAACAAAAAAAAGACCTTTTTCGAGATTTTCTGAGTAAGGGGGGTAGATTATGGAAAGGGAAGGTATTAGCACCCTTTCCATCCGTGGTTTTCCATGGGCTCTTAGGTACTTGCTCATTTTTAAAAATTGTTTGTGTTTGTGTGTTTTGAAAGATTTTATTTGCTTTATGGTAACTCTTGTATCAGTCCTCAAGAGTATGATAAAGTGTTTTTTGAAAAGAAGTTTGAAAGTGTGCAAATGTAAAAAAATTAAGTTTGAGCAAGTACTTAAGAACAGTTTACCTACTCGAAAAAGGATGTTCTTTTCCTCCTTTCCTTTAGATAATGCCATCCTACTATTAGAGAGTAGGTAGCCCTATCGTTGGATGTTGAGGGACCATCAAAAGGGATGTTATGGTCATTGAAGGAAACATGTAAGGATATCTTAGCGTTTGAAGGGACTGTCATCATATAGGAAACATCGAGGGATAAGATCATTTCTCATAGGCAACTCAAGGGACAGTAAGGGACCATGATATTTTATTACGGTTTTTATACCGAGGGTATTTGCTAAGATATCCCTACGTTCAAGGGACATGACCATTGTTTTCTGAGGCAACCAAGTGAAGTATACCCTAAGGGTGCAAGTGTGCAATAGTGTGCTTTTTCAGTTATGTTTATCTTGCAATTAGTGATCTAATGATTAATTTGATTAATCTTGTCATGCACGCCTAATTTAATAGCAGTAATATTATACAAAAAATATAAAGTGCGATAATTTAGATCCTACGCTATTACAATGCTTCGGGACAGTTACATAAAAAAGGTGCAAGAAAATAAAGTGCAGAATTTTAAATCTAGACTATTACATCCCATAATCAATTACATTATTATATAAATTGCGAGAATAAAAATAATGTGTGCGAAATGAAATATTACGTCTAAAAAATCCTAAGAATGAAAGTCTTTTTTGGGTTTATTTTTATTTAGGAAAATACTTAAAATGAACATCCTAAAGTCTATTTAAAAAATTAAAATTAATTAAGAAATAGTCTAAGTTCTTTTTTTGATTAGTTTTTATTATGAAAAGAAAATGATTAAACCTAAATTAAATCCTAAGTTCTAATTCAATTTTAATTAAAGAAAAAAATGGTTAAAATAGTTATTAATTAATTCAAGAAATTAATTATTTAATATAAAAAAATCTAATCCTAATTTTTTGTGATTTTTTTTATTATTTGGATAATTAAATGAATAATCAATAAAAACAAAATAAAAAAAGAAATAAAACAATACAAAAAAATGCAAAGTGGGCCTGGGTGATTAAAAAAGTGTGGGGGTGCATTGTTGAATTTGCTAGCCCATGAAGGGAGAAGCCCAGATTTGCTTCTGGATCCAATGTAGATTGTTTCTTGATGGCACATGGTGAGCCTGCAGATGGAGTGCGCTAGATCTGATCAGATGGATATCTGATGGTGCAGGACTGATGGTGTATGATGCACATCTGGCTACAAGGAGCACCAAATTTGTATGAAATAAATGTTAGAAAATAAAATGTTGGACCTGGGATTCGAACCCAGGTCCTCCCCCTCACACACACGCTTCCCTGCCAACTGAACTATCACACCATTCTTTACATAAAGTCAATTAATAATATAATATACAAAAAATGTCAATATTGAAAAAAAAAACGAAAAAAAACATGCGTGCTGATTCAAACAGGACAATTATAGGCTACCACGCATTATCTTCTCCCCCCTCCGTCGTGTTAGGTAATAAGACCTGTAGTGATAGTTTTTGTTTGTCACTATAGCACCTGCAATTCAAAAGAAACTACAATACGCAAAATAAATTCAATGTGAGGTCATGGATTGATTGGCCTCAACCGCCTGAGCACAATGGTACCCTTGGTTGGGCCTAATTTTGGCTATTTCAAGAAACCCTAATTATGAGGTGTAAACCCTAACAATGGCAACGTACGATTCCTGCACCAAAACCTCAATCCAACTATACAGAAAGCTTGCAAATATTTAAATGATTAGTAATGCATGGCCAAAATGTATTTATATTACACGAATTAAGCAAAATAAAATGGACAAGAATTGCAAACCGTGCGAACTGGTTGGATAGTTTCATGGTGTTTTAGGACTTGGTGATGATCGCAAATGCTTTAGGGAAGCTCCAGGAATATGTTTGGATCTTTGGTTTGGATTGAGTAAGGCTGGAACTGCACTCTTGGATTTCACAATTTTGGAATATTTTTTGTGAATTTCGTGTACTCTCTTTAGGTTGTATTCGTGTCTGTTTGGCTTGCAAGGAGACAATATTTATAGAGTAAAAGGAGGAGACAAGGTTACATGGAAAGAATCTCAACCATAAACATTGTTTTCAAACCATGATCAATATTTGAAAAAATGCCATAATTGGAGATTTCATGCCATGTTTGATGCTGAATGAACCTGGACACCCCTTGCACGAATTTATAGGCTTGAAATCAAATCAAACCAAAAGCCTAATTGTCATGATCCATCATTTACTATTTTATATAATTTATGTTATATTTATGTGAATAAAAACAAAATAAATATGAATAAAATAGCTTAAAATGCAAGGTAATAATGAAATTATAGGTCCTCTATAAGCTTAGGAAGATAATTCAAGCCTAAAAAGTTAAGCCCTTGACTCAAAAGTTCAAATTTGCTCAATGCACTATTCTTGAAATTTCCAAAGTTATCCCAACTTGGGAAAGCCATAACTTGCTCAATTTTGATCTCATGATGATGATATTTGACTTTTTGGAAAGCCCAAGATGTCTACTTCAATCCCTATTTTGATCAATATTTCATTTGAAGATGTTATCTTAATGTAAAAGGTCTTGGAAAAAAGTGGCTTTTCTTGACTTTTTGAAAATGACCTGTAATGTCTGAGCTCATATCTTTCAAATGGTGCATTTATTGATCTTGGAGGCTGAAGAGAAGTTGTAGGGAATTGGATTCTCTTAAAAATGAGCTTTGGTTGGAAAATTTATGATAAAGTATGAGAAATTTATGCTTCGTCAGAATATGGTTGACTTTTCCTATGAAAACCCTAATTTAGCAATTCTTGACTTTTGATGAACTAGGAGAATTTCTTGAGGAATCATGATCAACCCTTGATCAAATGATGGATATCACTTTAAAATGTTGATGTTGATCAAAAATCTTGAAGATTGACTGTACATGGGCCACAATTGACTTTTGACCTAACATAGTTGATTTTCCAATACTTGAGCAATTGACGGAGCAAACTTATTGTGCAAGGCATGAACTTTGGCATAGATAATCTTGAAGGAATATTAGGACCATGGAGAACATTTGATACCTTTGGAGCTCAACCATCTTAATAAAAATTGGAACCCTAGTTAGGGGTTCATTGCCTTAGGAGGAAAAATGCCTGGTCAATTCTTGGTCAACCTTGAGCAATTGAGGTCCTCTAGAGGCATGTCTTGAGTGAAAATGGGAGGGAAAATTTTGGGGTACAACACTTATGTTTTGTTATGATTGTATTCTATTGAATATGTGTGCGTTGTCTCAATATTTTCATCTCCATAAAAATCTTACCAAACATCTCTTTTAAACCTTATGTTTCAAGACGAAACATAAATCTTGTTATAAGTAAATCTTCATGAAAAATTCAAAGTATTAGCAAACTCTAATCATATGAAAATTCCATCCAAACAATTCTTTGTTATGGATTTGTTATGTGACAGATATCATTTCTCTATCTTCTTTATTATTACCTTTTTGATTTCTGACAAGGGGGGTGGGGAATTAAAATGATTTTGATCATATTAAAACATATAAAATGTTGTTACTACTAACTATGTGTTTGATGTTTCAATCCAGGAACTTTGAACAAGTTCATTGTGTATTCTAAAGACATGTTGAATATGAAGATCCTGATGTCTAAGGTTGAGAACCTTATGGATGAAGTCAACTCTGATTTTATATATAAAAAGTTGTACACTTTCTGAATATATGAATATTCAAACAGATGTACCAAAAATAATTCAGAAGTTATGAACTTATTGAAAGTAAGGTAGTCTTGCTTGATATCACAGTGTTCAGAAGTTATGAACTTTCTGAAAGTATGGAATTCAGACTTAAAGCTTTAGAAGTTGTGCTCTCCTGAAAGGAAGTCAAGTCAACATTTTGATGCATGCTCTCATACAGAGATGCCACTCAGAAGTTCTACTCTGATACATGTGCTTCTGCAACGTATGTTCTATTCAGAAGTTGCGAACTGTATAAATGTATGATATATTGGAAAATATCATGTCAAATGTTGATACTTAAGAAGTAGTGAATTTCTCCAGAAGTATAGTGTTTTGGTTTTGATATCAGAATCATGAAATAGAAGTGTTGATATATGATGCATGGAATTATTCAATCAAGCTCATAATCAAGTTTTGATTATTCATCAAGTGTTGATAGTAACCAAGTTCTGAGATGAATACTAGGTTCTCTAGTCAAACTCTGATGAGTTATTGTAGGGAAGTGTTACTTCTATATCTCTATGCTCTGAAAACTAAAAAAATATTGAGTCTTGGGCTTAAGGGAGACTTTGAACAAGCATAAATGAAATTTTGGAATCAATAAATTTAGGGGAAGCTGTGAGCTTAACTCTGAATTTGTTGGTTACGGTGATTACCTTGTATAAATTGTTCTATCAAAATACATGGTTTTGCCATCATAATAAAGGGGGATATTGTAAGAATAAGAAGTGTCTCTACATTCGGCCTTAAGATTTTGATGATAACTTTACATGCTATCACAAAGAACAATTGTATACTCTAATGGTTTTGTTCTAGTGTGTAGCTGCTGCTGTAATGTCCTAACTCTGATATCAAGGCGTGTGACATCATTAGGTTCTGAACATACCCTACTAGAAGAAAATATGTTGTTACGTGTTACTGTTGAAGTCAAGATTCTGAATATGTCTTATGCAATGTCTCTATGGAACGTTAGTACACGAGGTTTTGATTGTGACTCGGTGGTTAAGCTTAGGATGCCTTCTAAAGCTTTGCTTCTGTGTTTTACATGTTCTGAAGATTATGAAGGCGAGGTTCTATTGAACAATTTATGATGATCTGAAGAAAAGCAAGTTCTTAAAACCAAGTACTAAAGACTCTGAAGACAAGGTTCTGACAGGACAAGTTCTGAAGACTCCAAGACTTAGGTTCTAAGACTTCAGAGTGATTCTTATACAACAAGCTTCAAACATTCAAATTATCTGAAGCCTATGAAGATAATAAGAGGTTCAAATGGTTAACGTGTGATGGTTTATAAAAGGTACATAAAGTGTCTGTTACCTCTACCCTTTAGGGTAGCGTAAGGATAATCCTTTTGCACCGTATTGTCAATCATTCTCATTGTGACTGTTGGGAACAAACGACTGGATTTCTAGCTATCTTTCTTTACTTAACGGATCTTTGTTTACAAGCTTATTAGAAAAATGTTATTCAGAGAAAAGATGGAAAGTTATCATTAAATAGCGACAGGATACAAAAAATATTATTTTATATTATCTAAACTCTTACACCTTATTATCCGTTGAAAAACTAACTGTTGGTACAGGAAAATACTCTTCTATCCTCACAACGTCTCTCTCTTTCAAGGCTATAAAATAAGATCAAAGATTCGTAGAAAAGTTCTCATGGCCACAAAGCTGAAATGTTGTGGATGCTGAAGCTGTCAAACCTGCAATGCTAAACACGCTGAAGACCACTATACTGAAATGAGAGAAAAGAAATAAATATAAAGAATAAAACTTCAAGATGCTACTCCAACTATCATCATATACATCTTGGTAGATCTCAGAATAAGCAAGGAGTTGTTGCTCGTAACTTGCTCAACCAGAAGATGAAGAAGAAGAACACTACAAGATCCTACCCAACTTCTGATCAAATACATCTTGATAGAATATTGTAATGTACACAGGATTTGTTACTTGTATTATGTTATAATTCTAATATCTTCGTGTAAATTGTTGAACACTAGAGTTGTTTCTCGAAAATGTGTTAAACAATATGTGCTTAAATCTTTTGTGTAATACGCTTAGAAGAAGCAAACATGTAAATACAGAAACCTTATCAACTGTTGTTGATTGATTCCTTGATTGACTTTGTGAAGGTCTGATCTCTAGAAGATAATGGTTGCGGTCATTATAGGAAATCCTAACAGGAGACCTTAAGTGATCAGATTCTGTTGGCTCAATGATTGTTATATTTGTTAAATCGGACCACTGAACATATCATTGAAATGTTCCTTGAGTGACTTGTGAAGGTATGATCTCAAGAAGACAGAGGATAAGGTCATTGTGGGAAATCCTAACAGGAGATCTTAAGTGATCAGATTATGTTGGGTCAATGATTGTTATATCAGTTAAATCTGATCACTGAACAGATCATTGAAAGGTTCATTGAGTGACTTTGTGAAGGTCTGATCTCAAGAAGATAGCGTATGCGGTCATTAAGGAAAATCCTGATGTGAAATCTTAAGTGATCAGATTCTACTGGGTCAATGATTGTTATATTCGTTAAATTGGATCATTGAAAAGTTCCTTGAGTGACTGAGTGAAGGTCTTATTTCAAGAAGACAGTAGCTGTTGATCATTGTGAAATCCTGGTATGAGATCATGTTTCATCTGATCTTATTGGGTAAATGAATGTTATATCCAGTTGGATCACTGAATATGTCATTGGTTGTTAGTCACCGGTCGTTGCTCGTGCATTTTTATTCAGTTTGGTTATAGTGGATTAAGTCCTTGTTGAAGGAGAAATCATCCTTGAGGGGTGGACACGATTAACCTTGTTAAGGTAAACACAAATAAACCACTTATGTCCTTTACTCTTCATTGTATTTATTATTATTATAACTTGAGTGCTTAGAATTTATAAAGTGGAATGTTTTCTATAAACCCAATTCAACCTCCCCCCCCATTTCTTATGTTTTATCTACCTTCAATATGGTGTTACCTACGTACTAACCACTGACTTTTCTTTCCTGCCTTCGACTTACCTTTATGGATCTATGTGCTTGCAGGTATGGAGATGATTATTCTACCGATAACCTTCATAAAGTTTTCATGACAATAACACCAATGACAGTTTAAGTCGGTAAAGTTGGTGGTAAAGGTTCTCCAACTCTCTAATGATGGTGATCAAACTTAAGGACATATCAAGCCTCGTATAAATAGGAGAATCAAGACTTCATTAAAGTGCATATATGATCAATATATCTAGAAAATAATATTAAAGGCATCAGAGTTGTGAAAAGAGAGGAAGTGTGAAAGCTCGTCTAGTCGTGTTTGTCTAAGTGAACAGAGTTTTGTAGAAGTAAGGAAGTAACTCCTAATATATTAAGAAAACTCACGCACACACTTTAAACCTCATTTATATATATACATTCTTTAAAAAAATTCAAATCTAAGCAAGTGATTAAGATACCGTCAACTTTATTTTGTAAGCCTATTTTGAATTAATCGATCGATTGGGACCTTAAAACAATCAATTGGAAGATATTTTTGAATCACCTAATCGATTAGAATCTTAATACAATCCATTAGATGATTTTTTGAAGTATATAATAAATTAAAACCTTAAGCTAATCAATTAGAAGAAGCTCAAATGATTGTACAAGTAATTATGATAGTGTCTTAATGACTGGCAACAACTCCTTATCAAATCTTTCCATTTTGGGCCAAGAAAAATATATTTTTAGATTATTTAAGTGATTAGCAAATTAGTCTAATAAATTAGGTTAGTAAGAAGGCCCAAGGACAATTTCCTTTTTTGTTTTTTCCTTCTCCAGTATAAAGGAGGGTCGCCTCCTATTCATCTCACACCAATCCCATAAGTTTTACAATTTCTTTGGAATTTTTCTCTCTATTCTCTCTCTCTCTAGAGACATTTTTCTTCATGTATAGTTTCCTTGGTGATTTTGAGTGAACACTACTATTGAGAAAATATTTTTGTAAGTGGTCATGTTGGTCGTTTAAATTCTCAAAGCTGTGATACCTTTGAGAGATCAAGTTTTTGGTTTTTGAGATCAACCTGTGGTAAAATCTCTATTATTGGTTTATTAAGCTTTGGCAAAAAAAGCTTTATTTTGGTTAAAGAGATCAATCATAAATCTCTAATTGGTTTGATATCATAGCCCAAGGTAAAAGTTGTCTTTTAGTTGGGGATAATCCTGTCAAAATCTCAAGATTAGATTGTAATAAGGGTCAGGGGCATAACGTGTTAAAATCTTATAGTCTATAGTGAAACTCTCGAGAAGGCCTCTTGGGGACATGACTAGGCCAACGTTTGTCCAAACCTGTATATATCTCTAGTTCGATCTTTATAACTTTATCTATTTACTTTCTGCAATTTACTTTTCTGTATTTTATTTTCGCAGCGACTACTCACTTAAAACCAATATTATCTTAATCAAGAAAGGTTAAAACTAATCATGAATTTTAAATACCACAATTCACCCCCTCTTGTGATTAAGGTCACTTGTCCAACAAGTGGTATTAGAGTCTAACTCCTTTTAAGGACTAATCGTCTCAGGAGGAAAGATAACTTCAAGTTATTCACTAAGCAAACCCCTAATCTTTAATGGAGAACGATATAGTTTGAGGAAAAAGAAAATGAAGTTTTTCATAGAATGGATGAATCATGGTATTTGGAAGACTGTGAATGAAAGTCCATTTGTTCATACACATATAGTTAATGGTGTTGTAGTAAACAAACATGAAAATGATTGGACCAAAGATGATAAAGAAAATGTGCAACACATTTTGAAAGCAAAAGTTGTCATCACACTACTCTCAGTCTTGATGAGTTTTTGCGAGTTTCTCATTGCGGATATGCAAAAGAAATATGGGATATCCTCTAAATCACCTATGGAGGTACTATTGAAGTTAAGAGAGGAAGGTTGAGCACATTAACCCATGATTATGAACTCTTCAAAATGAAACCTGAAGATAGCATTAATCTGATGCAAACACAATTTACCCATATTGTGAGTCATATGAGAACTCTGGGAAAAACATTTTCAAGATAAGAATTGGTTATAAATATTTTTAGATGCCTAAATCGTAGTTAGAAACCTAAAGTCAGTGTGATTTGTGAATCTAAGAATTTAGCAACCATTGACATACACTCTCTTTGGTAACTTGTAGGAACATGAGTTGGAGCTGAAAAGACTTAATGATGATGAAAAAGATAACAAAAAGAATAGGAAAAGCATTACGCTTAAATCTACCAACATCAAAGATATGAAACCAGAAGATGAAGACTTCCAAAGTGAGATTAATAAATTAGTGGAGCTCGTGTTTCAAAAATTCAGGGAGTTCCTATGGTACGAAAAACAAATTTCGAGACTCCAAAAGAAAAGTGAAGAAATTTCATCATCCATTCCTACATGTCATCAATGAAGATAGAAAGGGTAAATAAGACCAAAATGTCCTTAAAACCTGAGAAGAAACCAAAATTAAAGAAAGTTCAAGAAATTCAAAAAGAAAGCATACATATCCTGGGATAACGATGATATGGAATCTTTAGATAAAGAAGAAGAAAACTTTTTTCTCACGGCAAATCATCAAGACGATGAAGTAACCTCGCGCTTTTCATATCAAGGTTTATTCCGCCTTTGTAAGAAGCTGACAAAAGAAACAAGTAAATTAGAACAAATTATCTCTGCCTCCAAAGACACTATCTCTTCCCTTGAATTGAAAAATAAAAATTGTTGGAATAGACAATATGATCTAATCTAAAACTCTTCGTCATTTAATAAGAATTTAGACGAATCTATCTTGAAATGTGACATTTTGACATTTTGAAAAATAAAATTGATGATCTTGAAAATACACTTGATAAATTCACTTAATAAATTCACTAAAGGAACTGACAACTTGAATCTTTTGTTAGGAAAACAAATGGAGTCTTACAATAAGTTTGGTCTCAGTTATGAATCTAAGAATAATAGTAAAAGTTTTAGCAATATTTGCAATGCCCAACCAACATCTAAATGTAAAAACCTAAAATGTAATTACTGTAATGAAGAAAACTATATTTTCATGTTTTATTTTATCAAAATGAGTCTTGAGAGTAAATAAGGACATTCTCCTTCATACTTTTACAAAGAACATTGTGAACATAAAAATAGAAAGATGTATACTCTTAATATGTATTCCACTAACATCAAAGGACCCAGAAAGATATAGGTACCAGAGGTAGAAAATTTAAATTGTGATGCAGATGATGATACCAAAGGTCAACTTAAGAGAATTAATGTCTAAAGAATTGAGGGCCTTCAAGGACCATTTTATTCTGAATGTTAATGGAGATATTTCTAAGGAAAATACATCTCAACACTCTTTTAAAGACGTTTTTGATATGATTCAGATTAAAATAAAAAGATATGAAAGCTTTCTGATGTGGCATTTTCCTGGATGCTCTTTATGTTGATGATATACCTCAAGAAATGTAATCAAGGTGTTAACATTGATGGTATCTTTTACATAATTAAGTGTCACATGCAAGCATACATGTATGTTTTAATTGCATCAAGTGATAAAAATAAGAGTATCGTACCCACAGGAAGAGAAATTGTTACTTAAGTTGATTTTGCAAGAAACTATATTTTGAGATTAAGTATGAGCAAAGAGAGAAATAATAGTTAATTGTGACAAGTTCAGTTATCTCTTTAGAACAAATCTAAAATAATGCAAGGGGAGAGTAAAAATATATCAAGAGTGAATCAGTTAAGCTAGGAACCATTAATATTATAGAAGTAAATATGTGTTCATGATGTGATGTGTCATGTCAGGCAAGGTCATAGTGATATTTAGGTGTATTTCTACAACATCAAAGCATGCACAAAAGAGAAAGGGAACAAATCTCTAAGTCTCACTTATAACCGTATCATACGTCTGTTTGTATTATGAATTCCTTAATAGTTGTAATTCCTTATCTCTAAGTGAACTAGATAAGTGAATATCTCTATCCTACTTGTTTCAACTATTTTTATTATGAAGTCCACTTGTTGTTGGATCTCTCATAACAACAAGCTTTTATCTTTTCCTCGATTGATCAATCAAAGAAATGGATTTATAAACAAGTTATATCATATTAAAATGAGACACTAAACCACACATCATTTAACATAAAAATAACTTAATATTAAAATAACATTGCTCAACTACAAAAGGTTTAACTCATAATGAACTGAGTACAAACTATAAGCATGTTTCACAGAAGCAACATCATATAACAAGCAATGAAAAAGAGATATAAACCTAAGAGAGACTTGAGAACTTCTTGAGACGGATAATTGTCAAGAGATGACTCCAGTCGCACTAGAACTCAATAATTGGTATAGGATTGGATGAGAAGAAGAAAACTCTCTATACTTTCCATTATTCTTACTCTATTATCTTCTGTATTTCTCTTGGAATTGTTGAACTATATTCTCATTCTCATCAAGGTCCTATTTATAGACTTGAGATATGGTTTATTGTGATGCATTAGATCATGGGCTCAATATGAGGAAATCACATCATGACCATGTAATAATCAGCTCTATCACCTCATTTATTCTACTTAGCAAACAAGGAATCAGGTAAGAGAGAACATTGATGGGAGACAAGGTGTCTTGTGGAAGACTTCCACAACAGGGTGCATGCGGCGCTACGCAGATTGTGCGGAGTACTATTATACTATCTTTTGTCTTTTAGTGCCTAATATTATTATCCACTTTGATTTAAATGAATATTCTTCTGAGCACAACAAAGATTTCCTCCAATGCTTTCATCCTTCCATGATTCACTATTATAAAAAGCACATACAACAACACCATAGTCACCACGATTATTCTAAACATCATAGTGACATCTCTAAACTCAGGGGATGGATTTTTTTAAACTTTTTAATTATAAATTTTTAGGATATAATAACGGTTGGTGACATAACTGTAATGATAAAATCAAGCTTTCATGGGTTCGAACCTCGGAGTTTTAAAAAGTTTTATTCCTTTAACGTTAAGGCTCTCCTTTTCTTTATTTATTTATTTTTAAGTAAAAAATAAACGGGATATCACTACAGTTGTTTTATTTAGCTGTTGTGATATATTTTTCTTTTATTTAAAATTTCATTATGGTTCTTCTTATTAGCCGTGATGAAAAGTAGTATCTTTTAATCTATAAACAAAAGTATCTGTCACCCAGTTCACAACAGTTGTTTCTCTCTAAAGAAAACTCTAACCAAAAAATATTAACACAACCCTCCTTTATCAGCCATATATCATGAATCTTAACCAATACTGTAACAAGGGAATTGCGAAAAGAAGCTTAAAGGATACCTGACCAGAGCAACATCCGGTGCAATCTTCAACAAAGACGGAGATGGTATGTTCGTATGCTCTCTCTTTCTATCTCTCTTTAATCTTCACTTTCTCTTTTCTTTCTACTCTTCTTCTGGATGTTGTTGATGCTTAGAATTTAGGATTATGGTTTTAGGGTTTTGTTTTAGGATGTCATGAAAAACATTTTGTGTATGTATGTGGGTGTGTAACAATGTGTTATTATAGCAATGGGATGATACATGGTGATGATGGTTGTAGCAAGCGTGTAGTATGCATTGGTGATAGGCAAGGTACATATGGTTTATGTTGTTATGGATAAAAATATAAGAAGTATAAAGTTATTGTGGAAACTTCATCCACCTTATATTTCTTCTTCATAGCATCACAAACTAGATGAACTTAATATATCTTGAGTTGTTATAGTTCCATGACTATTTTCAATAAAAGTTGCGTTCTTGACACAATGTATCTTTGTGTTGTTGTTAGATTGTGTATTATGATGATGCTCATGGTTGAAGTTTGTTGAGTTTCTTTGTAGATTATGGTGTTGGATGGTTAAGGGGATGATACATGGTGATGATGGTGGTAGCAAGCGCATAGTATGCGTTGATAAGGTATATATGGTTTGTGTAGCAATGGGAAAAAAGTACAAGAAATATGAAGTTATTGTGGAAACTTCATCCATCTTATATTTTTTTTATTTCTTCACAAACTAGATGAACTTTATAATTTGTTACAGTTTCACAATTATTTTCAATAAAAAGTGCATTCTTGAAACAATTCAATATATCTTGTGATGTTGTATGTTGTTAGTGTTTTTTTTCTAAAATGTATGTTTTTTTATATATTTTATTTCATGTATTTGTTGTGTTATTGTATGTTGTTGTTATTGATAAATATTCTCAAAACAAGAACAAATCATTGCTAAGTCACAAGAAAGAGGCTTCTTGTGACTTAGCAATATTTTGTTCTTTAAATTCTTATACAAGTTAACAGTAGATGAAGATTAGTTTATTATATTTTATATAGATTGTTTGTTTCACTAACCTTTTAATGAAAATACATTCATTTAAATTGACATAGAAACTTATAATCTAAAAATTAAGTTGTATTTGAAAACCAACTTATATAAATTGATGTTTTTCGAATTGCATGCGTCTCATCGTTTATTTCCATCTTTTTAACATATAGAATATGGTTCAACGACCTGATTCCTTCAACACACCTATATCTTATCTAGGGGTGTTCGCGGTGCGGTTTGGGCGATTTTGAAGCAAAAAATCACCCGAACTGCAAGAGAAAAAAACATGCGATTCGGCTTGGTTCAGTTGGCTTTTAAAAATAAATCCAAACCAAACTAATGCGGTTTGGATTGGTTCGATTGATTCAGTTTTTTACAAAAAAAATTATTAAACCACACATACAAATATAGAGGAAAATATAATTTTGTGTTTAATTTTTCATACATTATCATGAAAAAATTTATAATTGTCAAAATAAGTTTATAATTTGATACATAAAATTGCGCATTATAATTTTATCTAAATCTAAAGAATGATATAGACAAGATTGCATTCTTAAATATATATTATACAAAGAATACGATAAAATATATTTTGTGAAAATAGTATTTATAAATGAATAATATTTTATTTTTTTATGATTTGTAAATTAAAATAAATATAATACAAAGTATGATAAAATATACACATAATACATGTTGATTTCTCTAAAGAATTAAAGAAATATATATTGGTTAGTAAGATTTTATAACATAATGCGGTTTTGTTTGGTTTGGTTTGGTTTGTAAAATACAAACCACAAACCAAACTGAATTGCACGGTTCTGTGAGAAAATGACTCAAACGCATCTGAACCAAATGCATTTTTTTGCGGTTTCGGTTTGGTTCGGGTTGGTTTTGCAGTTTTCTATTGGGCTGATTTGGTTTTGAACACCCATAATCTTATATTATAGTTTAATTTGAATAAAATCTAATTATTGGTTAAGTCTACCTCATTGTCACTTATCATCATGATTTCTATGATGATAAGTCATCATAACAATGACGGTGATAAGCGACACTGATAAGGATTCAAAATAATTAGATTTTATTCAAATTAAACTAGAACCAAAGGAGTCGATGTAATTAAGGAATTAGACCATTGAACCATATTCTATGTGTTAAAGAGCATGAAATAAATGCAATTCAGAAAACAATATTTTGTTTAAGTTGGTTTTTAAGAATAATATAATTTTCAGATGATGTACTTCATCAATTTGAATGGTTGTATTTCTTTAATGAGGTGTATGGAAAAACAAGTAATCTACATATTATATAATAAACTATGGGTACTTTCTACAACGATTATCTATTATAACTGTGATAACTTGTAATTTATGTTCTAGATTGTCGATGCTGAGAATCGAACTTGGGACCTTTAGGTCTATCACAACGGTTGAGTTAACTAACTGTTGTGATATCGTGCGTGCTTTCTATTATACTACAACGGTTCCAGGACCGTGATTGCAAGTAACACATTTATAACAACACTCTATATAATAATGATCAGACCCGCGTGATTATATATCTTTACCAACTGTTGTTAAATGCCTTTTTTGCAGTAGGGATTACCCTAGAAACCAACTGACTTCATCATTATTCTCCCTTTTCTAAGTCCTACTTCTTACTTCAGGTTGTGCTCCCAGTTACAAACCACAACAGTCTTGCCTCAAATCGACATATCTAATCTTAATTTAAGCACAAAACACATTAAAACACAAAAGAGAGCACCTGTTATGCTCCAAGTAAATTACTATGAAAACAACTATAGTGCAATAAAATAACAACTAAAAGCAATCTAACAATTATTAAAGAAAAATATTTAAGGCATGTATTAACTCACAAAATATGGGTTAACACACCCCCAAACTTGAATCATTACCTGTCCTTAGGTGATGCGATAGGAAATGAAAGAGAAATGTATTCCAAGTAACCACGCTTTTAAACAGTACAATCTTATCGATAACTCAGAAATTATCTCAAGGGACTTGTTTCAAAAATTGGCACAACACATCCCTAAACTTAATCATAATTGTGTGTGTGCTCTTTATATCACTTAAACACATTATCATGTCATAACTCTTCAGTCAAGTTAGCCAGTCTAGTTTTAACTTTGATTATTTCATCCTATGGTCCAACAACTCAGTTTTCAGTTTCAACAGAGGGTTTTGACTATCTATTTTCATACCTTTGTACCTAGGAACATACATGCAAATATTAAAAAGAAACTTTTATAGATACCCCACCTTTTCACCTGATAGGATCTAACTTGTAATGAGTTCAACCTATTACTAATTGTGAGAAAAACTATTTTTCTTCCAGTTTAGGGTACAAGAACTTATTAAAAACATTTGCTTCTCCAGTCTCGGGCACAGGAGCATATTCCTCTAGTTTCGGGCACAAGAACTTATTATGAAGTGCTCTTTGACTTACTTCATTTACTACTTTGTTGCATTTATTCGCATATGCAATGTGTCTAGAGTAATCAAGTATTAAACAATAGTGTTATCCTTCCTATCTAAACCATATAGTGAGCTCTTATTCGATATTAAAAAAACAATTCAAATTTAATAAGAGGCTGCCTACTTTTCTAACTACTATAGGGGCATGACAAGGGTTATTAGAAACACAAGAAGGTACTATTGATTAGCATCAAGATCTTGTTTCCAATATTATCACAGTCCTAATCAGATTTTTCCTAAGTTCTCTGAAGTTTCATATCTTTATGGGGGTTACAATAAGTTTATTCCTCTATTTTATTATGTTTCTTTAGCAATTAAATTAAATAAACTAACAAACTATTAAACCAAAAGCATAAATAAGTTTAATTAATTTCAAAGCAAAAGGCTGCAAGCAACCAAAAATAATAAATCACAAAAAAAACTAGCAAAGACTTTATCAGACTTAATCAAAAGACAACATAGATGATATGCTATGATTTTGATGGGTTGATGGTCAGGGTCACGTCATAAGCCACCACTCCCCCATATCTAAAGTAAGGAAAATGTCCTCACTGTCAGCTGACGAAATGGGGGGCACCAGTGGTTGCCTTTATTCTTACCAGCTAGGCTTTCAGCCTGTTGCTCTTTCTCACTAGGTCTTATTTCTTTTTCTTTCTAGCCTTGTTTTGGGCAGGCTCTGGTAGGATTGACTTCTTATAAGTTTTTGATTCCTCTGAGACAACTGACGTCGAGACGGTTGTCTACACATGGGCTAACTTGATTGGAACTTTCTTTGGAGTGGAATTGGGCTTGGGCTTGGCAAGGGAAACCTTCTTCTGAACACCTTTTGCTGGGTGAGGAGTGCTGACCTTTGCAGGCTTTATTTGTCTTCTCAAGAGTGACCATTAGGGTCATATCAGCACTCGTCTCTTCACCAGACAACTCCAATTTGTGTAAGTTGTCAAATGAGTATTCCCCTTCTTCTACCTTTTCCTCCTCAACTTCTTCTTCACCTTCAACAATTTTTTATCAACCTCTTTCCCATACATGTCCAATTCAACCTCTTCCTCAATGTTATCTTTTTAAGCATTATCTTCCTCCTCATAGTCATCCTCAATCAAGCATGTACTCTCCTGCATATCTTCATCATTGTCTACCTTTATCTCATTAGCTTTCTCAACCTTCTTCTCTTCATCATTAATTTCTTGATTAATTTATTCCACCCCTTTCTCAATAACCTTGTTAACAACCTTTATTTTGTTTTTTACTTCTTATGATACTTAAACAACTGGTCCTTCTTTTCCTCCGATGCTTGATTCAATAGCTCATTTAATGTCTTATCATTTTCTTCTTCAGAATTCTCCTCATTAGTTATTTTCACTTCTTCCTTTTCAGCCTTTTTGGCAGTTTCCTTTGTAGGAACACCTCCTTTCTTCACTTGGGTTGGGTTCTCATTTTTCCTAGATTTCTTTTTGGGTTTTATAATGGTGTCATCCTTGGGCACGCCAAAAGTTGACGCCCCAACAGCACAAACAAACACATTCTTCACTTGCTTCTTACTATTTCCTTTCTGATAGTTGTTGTCCCCATCTTTCTTTTGTTTATATTTTTATTCTTCCAATTCTCCTAAAATATGATTTGGGAAAACTATCATTGGCCCATTATTGTAGTTCCACTAGTTAACCTTCAATTCTCATTGAAACTTTTTCTTTTCAAACTTGTGAAAATCACGTTGATCCTTGTGCATCTGTAATAGAACCCTTAACAAAACATTGTCACTTTCAAAGTTTGTTTCTGCTCTAGTCAACCCATGACATGCCTCTTCTTGTCTTCTTCTCACCTTTGGCTTCATCAAGGCTTTCCTGGCAACCTTGTTAAAAGCTTCTTGAGGGTTGTAGATTTCATCAGTTCCTCTTGCTTGCACACCATGCTTTTTACACAGTGTGATAATCATACAAGGGAAGTAAACCATTCCTTCATTCTTCTTGGAACAAGCTTGTATCTCTTGCACGATCGTCTTTCCAACATTGATTCCTTCTCCTGATGTGATGTAGTGAAGCAACACAAGTCTTGCCTTATTGACAGCTTCATTATGAGTAGTTGGTCTCAACGGATGTTTGATGAATTGGTACCACACCTTTGCCTATGGATGCATGTCCATTCTCTTAACAGTTTTCTCACCACCAGACTCTACCCAGTTGGTTCCAATGTTCCATAAAGACCCCATATAGACATCAAAGTCAACATCATTTTAAGCAGCCAAAAGCTCTTGATACATATCTTTAGGATTTCCCAGATTGAAAATCATGTTGATTGTTCCTTCAGAGTAAGATGCCTTGACTTCTCTGACCACCACTATTGAAACACTTTTAGAGGGAAAGCATTTTGTTTATCGTATCCACAGACATTGGGTGATATTACCACCATTCTATAGTTGAAATTATTTTATGCATGGGTTCATAAAAGGTTTTGGTATCACAAAGTTTCAATTGCATGAAAATTAGTTAACAATGGTAAAAAAAGTTTTGGTTTTAAAACAATTGGCAAAAGCATGTCAAGATTAGGATTCATTAACCTATTTCATACATATCCTAATGATCTAGCATGTGAACTTGTCGATGAGCAACATAATCATGTATCCTCTCAATACCGTTTATCTCTAAAGCGGTATTGTGACTATTATTGTGTTTATTACTAGATGATGTCTCATTCCAACAATCAACACAATAATCTTAAATCTTGATACATGTGAATATCAACTCACAAATCTATGTCTAGAGTTTATTCATTGATAGATGATAATCTTAGTTCAAGCTTCGAAAAATATCTTTCCATAGTGATTCAAATCAAAGAGACAACAAGAAGAGCAAAGATTAGCATTTATGTTGATCATAAATTTGTTCACATTCAAACACTGCAACAAATAACGCATTTCATGAAGGATCTTTCACATCATCCATAAAAACAACGAGGTATTAAGCCTAGGCGCGCCATACTTTATATTTTCTTAATTATAAAAATAATAATTTACCTCAGTTTCTAATATACCTGACGTGTAAAACTAATATGGACGCGCTTTGAGTCCAAACTTTTGCAGTTCATGTTTTATTTTGATTATAATTGTAAACTAAAACAACTAACCATTTAGTTCTTCAATATAACCGAGGAATCAACTAAACATATTTCACTATAAAAGAAAAAATATTTTACCCTAATCCTTACTTATTTGTAGCCACCCCAAACTCGCAAGCATCATTGTTTAGGATGGATTGCAAGATAGAAAAAACCTTCAATGTTCTTATAGAACAAAACATTTTTTCTGCCCTTGAAATCTATCTCGCATTATGGTGTTGATGTTGTTGTTGGTGTTGTTGTCGTTGTTGTTGTTGTATTTTTGCTTATTAGATAGATTGCAAGTGCAGAAAAATCATTTTTAATTCCAGGGGACAATGAAGGAAGCTCTCTTCTCTTTTTAAAAGTTACACAATGAATGGAGCTTAACTAATCGGATGATGGATATCAACAAAGATATTCATTCAAAAGAGAAAATATTTATTTTAAACCATTTATTTTAATATTCTGTGTAAACAATGAAAATTCCAACAAAAAAAAACCTTTTCACCTAAGTTTTTTTAAAAAATAGGTGATAGTTATAATCAGAAGATTTAATACCTCGTTTTTTTGCTAACGCTGAGGGGTAAAGTTATCATATTTTACTATAAATACCTTTGTGAAACAGATTTTACCCTAATTCTAGCTATAATCACTGCCCATTTCCATGAAATTTTTTGATTTATAAGTGAAAAAAATAAAATAACTTATCCGAAGTTAGATAAGTTATGGAGTGCTTTTTGGATATGCAACATAAAGGTATGCAACAAAATTTGGATTCCATCAAAGATGTGTTGTTGAAAACACTTTCTCCGTTGAATTTGTCTACTTGCCGATAGATTTCAAGTACGCTATCAAATTCCTTCTGTAGAATATTCAGTGTTCATACCTTTCTCTCAAAATAATGATGATTGATGATTGTGTGTTGTTTGCTCTTAATTTGCAGAATTGGGCTGAATAAAGGATATGATTTTGTTAATTTGACTAAGTCTAAATCAGAAGTGGAAATTTGTTATAATATTCTTTGTAAACAATATAACTTCAAAAATTAAAAATATCTTACACCTCGGTGTTCCTAGAAACCGAGGAGACATTTTAGCATTAAAGTTGAAAATATTTGTCATTGTCCTTAATCATATCCTTGTTGTCCATTTTATGACTATCAATGCTCAAGACACTATCATTAGTGATTTGCATGAAACCAAGGTTAACTTCCATTATAAAATCATTCGGAATATTAAAAATTGATAATAAAACATCATGAAGAGCTTGAATGAGTATCAGAATGGCGTCCGTGTATGAAGCGTATCTTAATTGTATCTAGAAGTTGTCTTTGAATGAGTATCAAGATGGCATTCGTATCTGGTGCGTATTTGAACTGTATCAAAAATTGAGTCTGAATGAGAATTAGAATGGCATCCATGTCTGGAGCGTATCTGAACTGTATCTAAAAGCTATCTTTGAATGAGTATCAGGATGGCATCCGTATCTGGTGCGTATCTAAATTGTATCAAAAGTTGAATCTAAATGAGTATCAGAATGGCATCCATGTCTGGAGCGTATCTAAACTGTATCTAGAAGCTGTCTTTGAATGAGTATCAGGATGGAACCCGAATCTGGTGCGTATATGAACTGTATCAAAAGTTGAGTCTGAATGAGTATCAGAATGGCATCCATGTCTGGGAGCGTATCTGAACTGTATCTGAAAACTTTGAACATTGTTAATGGTAGCTGTTAACCTTATCCTAAAAAGGGTAAAATGTTAGCTAAAATGCAAAGTCATGTTGTATGAAATGCATAGTATAATGCGTTTGTGTTATCAATGTTTATGATATATGGATGCAATGTATGCAAATGTGAGCTGATTTTGCGGTACTGCTATTGGATTGCGGAAAATAAATCCATCTCTGCTACTGAGGATATGGAGTATAAGTCTTCATGTTGTGAAGTTGAAGTGCCGATGAATTTCTCCTTAGAGAAATAAACTCTGTTGTAAGGGGAATGTCGTGTACTGTTTGTAAAACCCTATTGGGGAATCCTGAGAAATTTGACGACCTCTACTGGGGATTTGATAGCTGGGAGCTTTGTTCCGCTGGGGATTAAACTGCATACTGCAGGGACTTATGGAAATAGCATGGAGAGATTTCCCTACCCCTTAAAGCCAATCAGTGATTGTCTTTCTATTTTGTTTATTTGTAAACATTAATTATGTTTAAATGCATATGTTCAAAAATGAATCATTTGGATGTTTTTGTAAGCAAAACACAAAAGTAAAGAAAAATAGATGGTTTTGCACTTTCAAAGAGATATATTTGTATTGACTTTGAGTAAGTATTTATACAATGAGACAAGCATTCTAGTAAGAGAATGCTGTCGTAAAAAAAATGAAAATTTTGATACAAAGAAAAGATAGCTATGTGCAATGATCTCATGGGGGTCCCATTCTGCTATAGCCTCTGTATCTCCGAGCATATTATATATTTGTTGCCTTGTCCAAAGCTGATTGAATTGATCAGAACCTATGAGTTTGTCAGTTGAAGACAAAGGTTGTCTGTAAGATGATCCAACGGGACATAGTCATACACTTTAATTCCCTAACTTTTTCCTGGACCTCCCTTTTGGGTTTTCAGTCCACCGGGAAACCCTTTTTTTCCCAAGTCGCCCTTTTGGGTTTTCAACTAGCCGGGTGTATAGACTTTTTGTTTTATCCCTAATTTTTTCCCGAGCCTTTTTGGTTCGCCGGGATGCCCTTGTTTTGCCAAGTGTGTCAACCTAGCGGGTCTCTTATGCGTAGTATCTTTTGACTATGTCTGCGTTCGCAGGGTGTGGCAGGTCATCACCATCCATGGTGGTCAAGATCATTGCGCCACCAGAGAATATGTTTTTGATTATAAATGGTCCTTCATATGTAGGAGTCCATTTGACCTCGGGATCACCTTGCGGCAGTATGATGCACTTGATCACCAGATCTCCAACTTGATATATTTGTCATCTGTCCTTTTTGTTGAAAGCATTGATCATCCATTTTTGATACATTTGACCATGGCAAACAGCAGTAAGTCTCTTCTCATCAATCAAGTTCAGTTGATCAAGTCGAGTCTGGATCCAATCGTCTTCATTCAGCCCTGCATCCTTCATAATTCTCAGAGAGGGGATCTGGACCTCAATAGGCAAGACAGCCTCCATGTCGTATACCATAGAATAGGGTGTTGCCCCGATTGATGTGCGAGCTTGGTACGATATCCATGGAGAGCAAATGGTAGCATCTCATGCCAGTCTCTGTATGTGACTGTCATTTTCTGTATGATCTTTTTGATATTCTTATTTGCAGCTTCGACAGCACCATTCATAGAAATCTGACACTTGTGGCAGGTTCGAGAGTGTTGATAGAAATCTACTTCCATGGTAGACCAGTAATAGCCTTCCCGTAGGATTTTCTTTGCCATCGTATGCCCACTGGAATGGGTGCCAAAATTGCCTCCATGCAATTCAGCCATGATCCTTTCAGCTTCAACCTTATCTACGCACCGAAGTAACACAGAGTCATGATTGCGTTTGTAAAGAATGCCATTACTAAAGAAGAATTTAGAAGAGAATCTCCTTAAGAACTTCTTATCATTGACTAAAGCTCCTTCTGGGTATTCTTGAGCCTCGAGATACCTCTTGACTTCGTGGAACCAAGGCTGGTCCACTACTCCTTCAGTATTGATCTCGTGACAGTGCGCTGGTTCTTCCATTCGTTCGATGGTGATCTGGGGAGCCTCATTATCCCAATTAAGTTTAAACATAGATGACATTGTGGCTAGAGCGTCTGCTAGATGATTTTCTTCTCGCAGGAAATGCTCGAAGGTAATCTTATCAAAATGTGGGATCAATGTCAACACATGTTATTTGTAGGGGATAAGGTTAGGGTGTTTGGTGTCCCATTCCCCTTTGATCTGGCTGATGATCAAAGCTGAATCTCCGAATACATTTAAGGATTTGATCCCCATGTCTATGGCAGCTTTGAGACCAAAGATGCATGCTTCGTATTCCGCCATGTTATTTGTACAATTGAAGCAGAGTCTTGCCGTAAATGGAGTATGACATCCTTCCGGAGATATGAGTACAGCACCAATACCATTTCCGAGTGCGTTAGATGCCCCATCAAAAACCAGGGTCCATCGGGATACATGTTCAGGTCCGTCATATGGTCTGGATTCTTCATAGTCGTTTACCATCATGATATCCTCATCTGGGAATTCGAACTGCATGGACTGGTAGTCTTCTACATCTTGGTGAGCAAGGTGATCAACTAGTACACTGCCCTTTATTGCTTTTTGGGTAGTATACTATATGTCATATTCTATCAGGATCATCTACCATCTCGCTATTCTCCCAGAGAGTGCAGGTTTCTCGAAGATTTATTTTATTGGATCCATTTTAGATACCAACAAGATAGTATGGGTCAGCATATACTGTCTTAGCCAGCGAGCAGCTCATGCCAGAGCGCAACAAGTTTTCTCGAGCAGTGAATATCTTGTTTCACAGTCGGTAAACTTTTTGCTCAGGTAATAAATAGCGTGCTCTTTTTGGCTAGACTCGTCATGCTGCCCCAACACACACCCCATGGAATTTTCCAAAATAGTCAGATACATGATCAATGGCCTTCCCTCGATTGGTGGCGTCAAAATAGGAGGCTCTTGTAAATACTCTTTGATTTTGTCAAAAGAAAAAGGTGCACTCATCATTCCATTTGACTACTTGATCTTTCTTCAATAGTTTGAAGATTGGCTCACAAGTAGCTGTCAGGTGAGAAATGAATCTGGAATTGTAGTTCAAGCATCCCAAGAATCCTCTAAATTCCTTCTCAGTACGAGGAGCAGGCATCTCTTGTATAGTTTCACCTTGGCAGGATCTACTTCAATACCCTTATTGCTGACGACAAAGCCTAAGAGCTTACCAGACCTTACTCCAAACGTGCATTTATTTGGTTTAAACCTGAGCTTGTATTTCTTTATCCTCTCAAACAGCTTTTGTAAATGATCAAGATGCTCTTCTTCAGTTTGAGATCTAGCTATCATGTCATCCACATAGACCTCTATTTCGTGATGTATCATGTCGTGAAATAGAGCTACCATGGCACGCTGGTAGGTTGCCCCCGCATTCTTCAGTCCGAATGGCATAACCTTGTAGCAGAATATGCCTCACTGTGTGATAAAGGTTGTCTTATCCATGTCCTCAAGCGCCATTTTGATTTGGTTGTATCCTGAGAAACCATCCATGAAGGAAAACACCTTATGATGTGATGTATTGTCAACCAAAATATCGATGTGGGGAAGTGGGAAATCATCCTTAGAGCTTGCCCTATTCAAATCTCTGTAGTCCATGCACATTCGTACTTTTCCATCCTTTTTAGGAACGGGAACAACATTGGCGACCCATTGCGGATAGGAGGTGACGACCAAGAATCCAGCATTGAATTGTTTCATGACTTCCGCTTTGATCTTCTCTGACATGTCTGGTCGCATGCGACGGACCTTTTGTTTTACCGGTGGACGGTCTTCTTTTGTTGGTAGACGATGTACCACGATATCTCCATCCAGTCCTGGCATGTCTTCATACGACCGGGCAAAGACCTCAACATAATCATGTAGAAACTGAATTATACGTTTCTTGACACTAGGTTCCAGATTGGCACCCACCTTGACTTCTTTCTTGTCCTCTTCGGTACCCAGGTTAACTGTGTCCACTAGTTCTTCGTGGGGCTGAATGGTCCTCTCTTCTTGTTGTAGTAACCTGGCTAGTTCCCCTGGCCCTTCAAAATCTTCCTCACCTTCGTCTTCGACTTGGTAGATTATATTTTCAGAGTCACAAAAGGCCATAGCAGAATCGTTACCCATGGGATCTCAAATGGATGTAGATCTGCATTTTGAATGTGTGTAAGGGTATAGCTATCTTTGAATGAAAATGTAAAAAAGAAAAACAATGAGCACAAAGTTTGTATGCAAAACGTCCATGATTCATTGATGTCATATGGAAATGAGATAATAACCCGTACAAATGGACCATTGCGCCTCGGGTAAGACACAAGGTATGAATTGTTTTAATATTACAGATCCAACAAAATTTAAAGACAAATTACTGTGGGATAAAAGTAATCGCGACGAAATCTCTAGCCTCCCAATTGCTGAGCCCTCCACTGACAGTTGGGAAGATCCAATCTTCCAGGTTGCAACCATCTTCATCGTCCTCTACCGTGTTGACTTCACAGTTGCTGATCTTCAGGGGTGGTCCTCCAGCACGAGCGCGGCGTACAACCTTTTGAGCACTTGAAGTGAAACCCAAGACAAACTTGTCAGACTTGTATGGGATATCTGGGAGTTTCCCCCAGATAGTGCAACCTCCTTCTTCTATCAATGCTTTGGCATCCTTCAGAGATGACATCCGGAGTGGAGGCCTTGTGATCTTGGGAACAACCTTGGTTACTGCTATATCTTATGGGACCTCTTCAAAGTGTTGGAATGGAATTTTAAAAAATTCACCATTTAATTCCACATATCTGAAGGAATTGAGATGGCTGATGATATACTCATCTTCTCCATGAACGATGATGATCTTCCCTTGAATTAAATATTTCAGCATTTGGTGCAACATAGGAGTGACAGCGCCAGGATCGTGAATCCATGGTCGGCCTAGCAAGCAGGAATATGAGGGGCGGATATCCATTACAAAGAAGGTGGACCCAAAGGTCTGAGAACCCACTTTGACAGGGATGTCCACCTCCCCGTGCACCATTATTTTCGACCCATCAAAAGCCCTTACCACAAAGTTACTAGGCTTTAAACTCAAACCCTCGCAATCCAACTGGTCCAACACCTTCTTGGGCAGAACATTCAGCGAAGACCCAGTATCCACCAACACATGAGCCATAGTGGTGCCCCTACATTCAATCGAGACATGCAAAGCATCATTATGCTTCCTTCCCTTTGGTGTCAAGTCTGCATCTGAAAAACCCAGCCCATTGTCAGCAGTCTGGCTAGCCACGCAATCTTTAAATTGATCAGCTGAAGTCTCTTGCGGCACATGCGCAGTTTTGAGGAATGAAATCAAAACCTTTGCATGGGCCTCAGACACAACGGTAGGGATAACATGGATATCTTTGAGGGGGTCTGCCCCAGCTACTCAACCATATTGTAATCGCTCTTCTTTATGATCTTTAAAGTTTCCTCCATCTCTTTTCGAGAGGTCTCAGGAACAGCCAATGACTGAGCCTTTGTCTGGATAGGCTCAATCAAAATACTTTTACCTCGAGTTTCGGTTAACTCTGCAGTAGGAGTGTCAGTAGGAATGATAACAGGGGTTGTAACGACTTTGTCAGTTGGAAGATTGGTGGAGATGGCTGTAGGACCGGGAATGACCTTCGGAGGGGCAACGTGTTGTACCCCAATTTTTGACCTAAGATCCCATCTTCATTTGCATTTTTATTTCAAAGAAATTAAGGGCACGAAATATGGCCAGTTTTAACCTCTCAAACTTCTCCACAACTTCCTCAGAGCACATACAAGATTCCATCATCACTGGTTCACGTGTGCTTCAATGTGTCTTGGAATGCAAGAAAGGATCAGGCTATGTGAGATGATTTAAAGCACTTCGACCAAAATTCAACTTTTTGCAAGATCAAGTTCAAACGATCATAACTTCTTCATTATTCCATATTTTTGAGTGGTTCTTTTTTGCGTATGACTCTCCTTGATGTCATCTCCCACTCCTCTTTACAAGTCAAGAGTTGATTGTATGTGGAGGATTATCTAAAATTCGAATACTTTGGAGGTCTTTTTGCAAATTTAACCTAATCACAAGAAACTCTTGTCCAGATTTCGAGGCTCATAACTTCTCCAATTCTCAACGTCCCGAGGCAATTCTTTTTGTGAAGTGTCACAAATAGCATTGTCTATGAGATTACTTCAAAGGTCGAGGTCAATTTGTGCTTGGTTCAATTTATGCCACAAACGTTTTCTCAAAGGACGTTTGATTCTTATGTTAAGATAATTCATCAAATAAGTTGTTGAGTTTGAAGATTCATTGATCATCTATTGCTCGTAATTCAAGTCACTTGTGTTTGAGCGTTAATGATTAATGGAGCGAAGTTGGATTTTGATTAAATTTCTTAAGGCATTTGTTTGTTCATTAAAATTCATTTCATTAAAGTTTTAACATTTACCTTTCTTTCAATTCATACAAATTCCTTTTGATTTAAGGTCATTATGCCAAGATTCAAACATTCATTATTTTTAGTTGCACACCATTCAACTTTCAAGACAATGTTCAAAATTCAAATGTCAAGTTCAAATGCCATTCAAAGTTGCAAATGTTTTTCAAGAGAGTTTCGAATACAAGGGACAAAAGTTTCATCCAATTTATAATGCTTACAATTTGGAATTATGGAAATTTTGAATTCAAATATAACAAGTTACAAAGATCATTCAACCTTATTCACCATTTCAAGTCATTCAAACTTATCAAAAGTACATTCAAGATTCATATAAGTTTTGCTCATGATTCAAATTCATTCTTAGTCCATTTAGATTCCATTCAATTTTATTCTTTCTAATGGCAAATTAGAAGATTCATGGTTCACTTGCCACATAAATGACAACTCTATAAAGACATTCATACCATTTCAAATTCATTACCTAAATTGTCTGATCAAGACAAGTTCATTCAAAGGTTCAAGATTTCCATTTTTCAAGATCACTGAACAATGTTAAAGTCATCAAAATTTCATCAAAGATACATTCATGACAAGAGTTATTCATTCATAAGTTAGGAAATTTACAAGGATCACTCATCACTTCGAGATACTACAAGAAGATTACACAAGAGTTTACATATATTCCTAAGTCCTAATCCTATCCATTGTCCATGATTAAACCTAAACATTTTTCTAATCTTCATGCCAAGTTTCCAAGTTTACCTAAATCTCCAAACCCTGCATATCAGTCCAAGAAATAACAACAAAATAGCCATACAAATACCTGCACCAAAAAGCAATAAAACAGTGACAATAAAACCAACTTTTCCCTCCCAATTTCACAACCATTTCCCCCCCAAATTCATTTTTTTTCTTTCTTTCCTGGCTATAAAACTCAGACTTTGAAAACTGAACAGGACATCACAAAAACAAAAAACAAACAGTAATCTACTCTCTAACCTTTCTATTTATCTTCAATTTCTCCACAGCAAAAAACTCTCATCCTTACCCTATCCTTCACTCATTTCAAAAGAGTGAATAAATCTTATCTCTATAGAAACTATTGAAGAAACATAACATCAACAAAAAAAAACTAGAAGGAAAAAATGCAGAAACAATTCAATCACATTATTCACACCCTATTTTATCCTTTTCACACCTGAATAGTCAATATACACCTTCTCTTTTTTCAGTTTTACTTGTTGAATCAGTTGTAATGTTCTTATTATTCTAGCTGTTGTTTTGAACTATTTTGTTGTATAATGTGTGGTTGTTGATAGGGATTTCCTATTCCTCAAATCAGATGGCTTTTTGTTTCAGAAGTTTCAAGAGGGTGTGAAAACCCTTGCAAAAAGTCCCACTTTTGCTTTTGCTAGGGATCCAAGACAACTACAGTTTGAAGTTGATCTTAATCGTTTGTTCCTTTATACAAGCTACAATCGATTGGGGAAGAATGCTAGTGAAACAGATGCAGAAGAGATTATTGAAATAGCCAGCAAAGCCTCTGTTGTCGATCAACAAATGCAAGTACAAGAAAATGTTCATTCTCAAATTAAAACATTTTGCACATTAATGGATGAAATTCTTCTTACAAATGAAAAGACGAGGAATGACGGCTCGTTTGAGTTACTATCTCAACAAACAAATGTTTTACCTCGAAATAGTGAGCTTAGTTCCGCCAATGGTTTCCTGAAACAAAGACCGATAAGTCAAGCTGAGCTTTCGCAGAAGTTGAAGGAAGAACTTGGCTACACTCTCAATGTTAAACCTTCTCAAATATCTCACAAGGTTACTGGCATGCTTTTGGAGATAGACCAGCCTGAAGTATTACATCCGATTGAATCACTTGATGCTCTCAAGGCTAAAGTTGCTGAAGCCATGGATGTGCTGAGAAATGTTGCTCAACAAGATAATAGCCCGGCGGATCAACTAGCTTCACTATCTCTCAAGGATAATCTGAAAGATTCGGAGGACATTGAAGAAAAGGCGGCACGAGAGGAAGAAGGGAGAAGCGTTTCGAAAGCTGAGGTATTACAACCCGTAAACCTAATCTTCCTCACGTGTCAATTTTCTCTGTGTTTTTTTTTGTTTCATTTTTATTCAATCATTTTTAGTTTTATTTTAATTAAAATAAGCATGCTGAAATTGATGATTGGGTTTTGGGACTGAATAGTTCCATTAGGCCCATTCCATTTTATTTTTTTAAACATCCTAAAGTTTAGGGTAATTAAAAAGCACTTCTAGATTCAATCGTGATCGGGCCTTAGTTTCTCAGTATTACCTCTCTACACTCCCGATCAAATTTTGTCCCTATAATCTAACCTTGTACCCTTTTTCTTTCTTTCAATTTTAGTGCTTAAGTTAAGAGTTGATGAATTATTTTATTATCTTAGTTAGGTTTTCTTAATCACTTTAGTTAATTAGATAATTCCAAATTAACTAGTTTAGCTTTTAAAATAAATTTAGTAAAACTTGTGATTTTAATAGTATTTTAACTTAATTAACTTTTTTAGTTATTTCATTTAATTACATTTTCTCGTTTGATTTTCTTTGTCTATCTAAATTAGTCTCTTATTGATTATCTTGACCTGGTTGTTTCTTATTCTATTGAATTAATTTCCCCGTGATATTTCTTGACTGATGTTGTGATAATTTCGATTTAATGGGTTTCTCTTGTGAATTTTGTAGTGCTGATGCTTTAGTATTAATCTTTTATTGTTTATTGGTCAAATCCAAGGGAAAGCATTAATTTTTTGACTTCATGTCATCGACTATCTAATACGATTGTGCGAAACCCCCTTCATACTTTTTTTAGTTTTATTAATCTTAAGACAAATCTCCTACAAACCAATTTTTAAACTCACACCCCTTTTTAAGTCAAAACTTCAACACTAGGTCGTCGTATCTTCCAAATCTCATCCGCACCCATCTTTAGCCAAACAAACTATTTTAATCAAACAAACAATTTTAAAAACAGATATTTCAAAAGGTTCCTGCGGAGTACCGCAGATGCATTGGGTTCTAGTACCTTCCCATTGTATAACCAACCTCCGAACTCTCGATCTCTTTTAAAAACGCATTGTATTTTTATTACTTTTAAGTATTATTTTACATTGCATATTTTAGGGTTTTATTTCGCTCTTTTCCCTTTTCCCTTGGAAATAATAAAGCGCGGTGGCGACTCTTGCTTTTGTGAGTCAAGTTAATTAATAGCTTGATCTCTGATTTTCACCGCTACAGAATTGGCGACTCTGCTGGGGACAGATTGACCTCTTGCTGGTCCATCCCTAAGTGGGTTAAGCCTAATTTGTTTTATCTGTTTTATCATTATTTGATTGTTTGATTATATGTATATATTATGATTATTTGGGTGTTGATAATATTTACAAAGGACAAGTCCTATACCCGGACTAAGTTACACTTAGGAATAGGACGGGCGGTATAGTCATGTTAACTTTGAGGGAGTAATCCCGAAGAAGGAGGCATGAGATCCCCCACTCAGTGGAAGGCCCTTTTGAACATAATATTTGTTTACCGAGTAATCGGGAAGACATTATTATTTTCGACCTGGGAGCCAGAGAAGCTGGGAACCGTAGAACCCTAACCCATCTTGGCCTTTTAGATGTAGCGCGAAGATTATAACGGAGTAATCCGGAAGTAATTGTTACACGATGCTACGCTCAGATGAGTTTCTCTTGAGAATATTGCTGATTATTGAGTAATCAAGACGTTGGTAATATCCGAAGGAGGAATGTAGACTCCGGGAACTCTTAGAACCTTGTCTTGCAGGTGTGATTAAACCGTTAGTACATACCTTGGGGATGTTCTTTACCTTTGACTCCATGCTCGTGACGTTGAACCTTTCGACTTTATTTGTGACCTTGCTTGTGGTTTTTGCATAGCCATGCATTCATGCATCCATAAAACCCTTTTCACTTGACTTTGAAGGAATTTGGAGGTCTTTCTTTGTAAACATCACAAGTTTCGTCAAGCTCAATGGATCTTGGGTGTTGATAGGGCGAAAACCCTAATCCACCAAAATGGATGATTGATCTTGATGATAACTTGATCAATGTTTGGAGCCAATTTAAAATTCATCTCCTATCTTCATACTTTGATGTTTACAACTTAATATCTTGAGTTCCTTGAAAATCAAATAAAAACTCTCTTTTGCATATCATACATCATTCTACATTTTTTTTGTTTCACTTTCAAAGGTCTTTTTCCGAGTCTTATTTTTACTTTGGTCTCACCAGTACAACACTCGCACTAAGAAAACAATGGAGAATATCAAGCAAGAGGTTTCTGAACTCCGCAGAGAGATGACTATTTTGAAAGCTGGTATGGATCACTCGACTGTTTTGGGTTGAAATTTTGGTTACCGCCCAAGTCAATCCTTCTAGGATGGAGGAAACGATGATAAAAGTCTTCACTGAAACTCTAAAATCATTCTCTCATGAGAAGGTGATGATTAATGCGCCTAGTGACTTTCCTGACAAGGTGGATGTGGGAGTGCGTCTAGAAGAAGATGTCTGAAAGGGATGTTCATATGAAGATGGTAGCTCAGCTAATGGTGTAAAGAAGTTTGATAATAACTTTTCCAAGAAGAGAACCAGAGGAAGAAATAATCATTGTCAGAATCATCATGTTTCTCCTCTTCATCAACAAAATCAGCAAGTTCCTAACTAGAGGAAAACCCAGTTTGGCCCAATTCCAATTACCTATACAGAGTTGTTCCCTATCCTGATGCAGAGGAATTTGGTTCAGACCCGACCTCCACCGAAGGTTCCTGAGAAGATACATTGGTACTACAAAGCTGATTTGACATGTACCTTTCATCAAGGTGCTCCTGGGCATGACTCGGAGGGTTGCTTTGCTTTAAAGATCGAGGTTCAGAAGTTGGTCAGAAGTGGTGTCTTGTCATTCGAGGATGTTGGTTTTGAAGTTCAAATCAAGCATGCGCCGAAGAGTAAACACGATTGATAGTGACTTTGATTTTTGAAGGATGTTTTCAGTAATTCAAGTCCAGAGGGAAAGCCTTCCCATATTATTAACTTATTCATGCTTTTTGTAATTTTTCTTGTTTATCAAAACATTGTTTGCATGTAAGAACTTGTTTGCATCTGAATGATTATCTTAATACAATGGGTATGTTTGTCTTGAAGAAATTCATTCGTTTCACTCATATTTGTTTTCAAATTTTAAATTGATTTTGCACTATGACACCAAATTGTTGCTCATTCTCTTGCCTAGGCAGAGATTGAAGGGAGGATGATGATCTAAAGAACACAAAATCTCTGTTTGTTTGCTTTTGGATAAAATCTTGCTGATGATGTACATGCATTGTTTCAAATCCCTAAACATCGGAGATATAAGGAAGATAATCCCTTGCTAACCCCTTTTGAGCCTTGAAGTAAAAGTTTCTTTTCTATACGAAAAAACCTTGAATTTTAACCTGGGGCAGGGTAGTTTTTAGTTAATCTGACTGAGTGTTCGAAATTCATAAGGAAGATGTTTTTTGAAGAGAAACTACGAGGGCTATCTTTCATGTATAATGAAGCCAGAGGATGTGGAACCACAATGTTATCCCTCATTCATCAAGAAACGAGGCAATCACAATCCTCTCAACAAGCAAATGTCACACATTTTGTTCAAAAAGTCAAAAATCGAGAAAAAGAAAAAGCCTGCTAAGTCAAAAAACATGAAAACGTGTGACTTAGGTATCCCGCTGGACTATCAATTCAAAAGAATTAGTTCAGGCAAAAGTTAGGGAAAATAAAAATTGCAAAGAAAAGGACTGCAAAGAAAAGTCCTCAGCAAAGAACAAATTGGTGACTACAAACACGAAGACATGAGGGTGGTTTCTACTCCGAAAGCCTCGTCGTTTCCCTAACCGTCACAAAATCCTTTTGAGAGATGAACACTCATATTGAATTAACTGAACATAGGACTGAAGAACATCATGAAGAATGGGCGGGCACTTATAAATTTTGAGCCTTAAAAACCTTTTTTTTCTAAAAAAAACCCATGAACCAGACCACGTTACAACCTTCAAAAGTCCTAATTGAAGCAAGGTTATTTTGAAAGCATACTTCAAAGAGATAGTGTTCCTGACTCCCATGAATGTTCTAAATAGTTATATTGGTATCATGTGTTTTTCCTATACAAAAATAAATGGTGCTTTAACTCGCAAAATTTGTGCGATATCTTTCAAAATCTTCAAGACTTACATAACTGTTGCATTAGAATTTTCATTCTAATTGTAAACTTTTTCTAACTGCAAAACATTTGTTTGATATCAAGGAAGCTCACATATAAGCAGTAGTGATGAGTTTATTCTTTTAAGGCTTGAAACTATGTTGAGCAATTGGAGAATCATTTCAAGAAAAAATCATATTCAGGGGCATGTCAGCTGAAGACCTTAAGCACGAACATGTTGCTTCTCCCAGTTAATGCTTTCCCAACTTGTTTGCTCGTTTGGGGCAAAAATTCGAAGACTTTGTTGTGCCGACTACAGTCAATCCGGGGCAATCACATCGAGATCTATTGAATCTCTTTAAGAGTTTGAAGACACCAGAGCATGGTGAATGCCAGGTCTTTTGTAAAATCCTCTTGAGACGATTTCTCCCCATCAACCATATAGCTTGGGGCATTTTAGAAGTGAAGTTATTCGCAAGAATCGTCGTGCATCATGCAGCTTATCAGCAGTAAACTTGGGGCATCCAAAATTAGTCCCAGGGGCAATCCAAATTTGTCAAAATATGTTTTGCACACATTATTAGAGGGTGGTGTTCCCAGTATCTCCAGCTAAGCAAGACTTCTTTCCAGCTGAAGCATTGTTCGTGTTGTTATCCTTTCAATGGATTGTCGACAATAGAAGACTGGACTTTGGGTTTCCTACCTGAAAATATCTTCCTCTCCAAAGAGATTTAAGCCTTGTTAAAGGACTTTGCTCCAATGATGGCTTTTGTTTTTATCTCCAGTAATGTTCCCATCCTGTTGAGATTAGCCGAGTGTCGAGTTGTACTGTGATGTCTTATCATTTTCTGTCTATCTCCCCTGTCTGTTTTGTCAGCATATACATGACATTCATTTACACTTGCATCATGCATGCACAGTTGTATTTGTTGATATCTTTGAGTTCGTATACCTTGGTTATGTCTATTCAAATAACATATTTGATCTTTCCAAATAGAGTGTCAACTTAAGCAGAAAGTGCGCCTCTTTTCTAATTCTCGGCTGAGTTAACTCTCGTGGAGGAATCTTGCTTTAGCTTTCCTTTTCCATCTCTGGATAGGATAAATCCCCATTTGAGTTGTTTCCTCATTGGGTGGAGTCTTGCTTGACTATTTTCTCTCTAGTTTATTCCTGGATTGAGCTTTGTCTCTTGTGAACGATACCCTGTGGATCGCTCTAGGCTGTGAAACCTAGATGGAGAGTGCATTTATTTTGCAACATAAATACTTGGTCTCCTCAAGAAGGATTTATTCATGGTTCCCCATTGAAGATGAACTTTATTCCCCAGCAGTGTTATCACAACCTTCTTCTGGAATATCGACATGACAATAAGCGACTGACTCTTTATTTGAGCAGTTTGATTAGTTCTGATTTCTCTACGACAAATGGCGGTCTCTTCATGAGCAGTTTGTCCATCCCTGACGAAATTATTGATCCTCGTCTCCAGCAATATCTTCACGATATTTTATGGGTATCTTTTTGGGAAACAGCAAGTGGCGGTCTCTTCATGAGCAGCTTGTACGGAAAACGACAAGTGGCAGTTTCTTCATGAGCAGCTTGTACGTTAGTATTTTTGGAAGACAGCAAGTGGCAGCTTCTTTATGAGCAGCTTGTGGGTTTTTGGCAACAAGTGGCGGACTCTTCATGAGCAACTTGTGTGCTTTAATATTCTTCGAAGACAGCAAGTGGCGGTTTCTTCATGAACAACTTGTATGTTATCAACACCTTTTGAAAACGGCAAGTGGCGGTCTCTTCATGAGCAGCTTGTACGGAAAACGGCAAGTGGAAGTTTCTTCATGAGCAGCTTGTACGTTAGTATTTTTGGAAGACAGCAAGTGGCAGCTTCTTTATGAGCAGCTTGTGGGTTTTTGGCAACAAGTGGCGGACTCTTCATGATCAGCTTGTGTGCTTTAATATTCTTTGAAGACAGCAAGTGGCGGTTTCTTCATGAGCATCTTGTATGTTATTGACACCTTTGAAAAGAAGCAAGTGGCAGCCTCTTTATTTGAGCAGCTTGTGTATCCCCAACAATAATGTCTACTCAGCAAATGGCATCCCTTCGGAAAAGTCCCATGGGGAAGTTTGTTATTTTATCCTTTTCAAGCGATATCTTGGTTAAAGAAGAAATGTGTTACCGTTCTTGATAAAATTCAGAAATCAGAGATGTTTATCTCCAGCCACAATACTAATGTCAATCATTTTCCAGTCTCAGTACTGATGTCCATCATTTCCTTTTCCAGTCACAATACTGATGTAAATCATTTCTTTCTCCAGTCTTCGTACTGATGTAAATCATCTCTCTTCCAGTCTCAACACTGATGTAAATCATTCAAGAGTCTCTCATTTGAAGTCTATGAATTTGTTTCCCCAGTGGAGTTACAACCCCTTCCTCTGTGGGATTGCTGTATAATGTGCTTGGTTTCTCCAGCATAGTCTGTCTCATATGGCGTCATTCCCCATAAAATTCAGAGCATTACATTCATATCATATCATGAACATAATCGCGGCCAAAAATTGCGTATTCTGTATTTAAGTCCCTTCAATCTCGTCAAAATGAAGATCCCAATCTTCATATCTCCAGATAGAAGAAACTTAAATAGGGGCAGCTGTTGTACCCCAATTTTTGACCTAAGATCCCATCTTCATTTGCATTTTTATTTCAAAGAAATTAAGGGCACGAAATATGGCCAGTTTTAACCTCTCAAACTTCTCCACAACTTCCTCAGAGCACATACAAGATTCCATCATCACTGGTTCACGTGTGCTTCAATGTGTCTTGGAATGCAAGAAAGGATCAGGCTATATGAGATGATTTAAAGCACTTCGACCAAAATTCAACTTTTTGCAAGATCAAGTTCAAACGATCATAACTTCTTCATTATTCCATATTTTTGAGTGGTTCTTTTTTGTGTATGACTCTCCTTGATGTCATCTCCCACTCCTCTTTACAAGTCAAGAGTTGATTGTATGTGGAGGATTATCTAAAATTCGAATACTTTGGAGGTCTTTTTGCAAATTTAACCTAATCACAAGAAACTCTTGTCCAGATTTCGAGGTTCATAACTTCTCCAATTCTCAACGTCCCGAGGCAATTCTTTTTGTGAAGTGTCACAAATAGCATTGTCTATGAGATTACTTCAAAGGTCGAGGTCAATTTGTGCTTGGTTCAATTTATGCCACAAACGTTTTCTCAAAGGACGTTTGATTCTTATGTTAAGATAATTCATCAAATAAGTTGTTGAGTTTGAAGATTCATTGATCATCTATTGCTCGTAATTCAAGTCACTTGTGTTTGAGCGTTAATGTTTAATGGAGCGAAGTTGGATTTTGATTAAATTTCTTAAGGCATTTGTTTGTTCATTAAAATTCGATTCATTAAAGTTTTAACATTTACCTTTCTTTCAATTCATACAAATTCCTTTTGATTTAAGGTCATTATGCCAAGATTCAAACATTCATTATTTTAAGTTGCACACCATTCAACTTTCAAGACAATGTTCAAAATTCAAATGTCAAGTTCAAATTCCATTCAAAGTTGCAAATGTTTTTCAAGAGAGTTTCGAATACAAGGGACAAAAGTTTCATCCAATTTATAATGCTTACAATTTGGAATTATGGAAATTTTGAATTCAAATATAACAAGTTACAAAGATCATTCAACCTTATTCACCATTTCAAGTCATTCAAACTTATCAAAAGTACATTCAAGATTCATATAAGTTTTGCTCATGATTCAAATTCATTCTTAGTCCATTTAGATTCCATTCAATTTTATTCTTTCTAATGGCAAATTAGAAGATTCATGGTTCACTTGCCACATAAATGACAACTCTATAAAGACATTCATACCATTTCAAATTCATTACCTAAATTGTCTGATCAAGACAAGTTCATTCAAAGGTTCAAGATTTCCATTTTTCAAGATCACTGAACAATGTTAAAGTCATCAAAATTTCATCAAAGATACATTCATGACAAGAGTTATTCATTCATAAGTTAGGAAATTTACAAGGATCACTCATCACTTCGAGATACTACAAGAAGATTACACAAGAGTTTACATATATTCCTAAGTCCTAATCCTATCCATTGTCCATGATTAAACCTAAACATTTTTCTAATCTTCATGCCAAGTTTCCAAGTTTACCTAAATCTTCATGCTCCAAGTCTTGTAACTTTAAAGCTTGCAAATGAAAACTTTCCAAATCCTTGCTAAAACCTGCCCAAACCACTCAAAAACTATCCCTGCTATGCTGTTGTTCGGAACAGTCCAATGCTGCTGTCTATCTCTAAATTTCCCTGCAACAATAGACAAAAAAAACAATATCAAAACTTTCCCGAAATGTGCAAAAAAAACTGTTGTTGTATGCTGCTCCAAACCCTGCATATCAGTCCAAGAAATAACAACAAAATAGCCATACAAATACCTGCACCAAAAAGCAATAAAACAGTGACAATAAAACCAACTTTTCCCTCCCAATTTCACAACCATTTCCCCCCCCCAAATTCATTTTTTTTCTTTCTTTCCTGGCTATAAAACTCAGACTTTGAAAACTGAACAGGACATCACAAAAACAAAAAACAAACAGTAATCTACTCTCTAACCTTTCTATTTATCTTCAATTTCTCCACAGCAAAAAACTCTCATCCTTACCCTATCCTTCACTCATTTCAAAAGAGTGAAGAAATCTTATCTCTATAGAAACTATTGAAGAAACATAACATCAACAAAAAAAACTAGAAGGAAAAAATGCAGAAAAAATTCAATCACATTATTCACACCCTCTTTTATCCTTTTCACACCTGAATAGTCAATATACACCTTCTCTTTTTTCAGTTTTACTTGTTGAATCAGTTGTAATGTTCTTATTATTCTAGCTGTTGTTTTGAACTATTTTGTTGTATAATGTGTGGTTGTTGATAGGGATTTCCTATTCCTCAAATCAGATGGATTTTTGTTTCAGAAGTTTCAAGAGGGTGTGAAAACCCTTGCAAAAAGTCCCACTTTTGCTTTTGCTAGGGATCCAAGACAACTATAGTTTGAAGTTGATCTTAATCGTTTGTTCCTCTATACAAGCTACAATCGATTGGGGAAGAATGCTAGTGAAACGGATGCAGAAGAGATTATTGAAATAGGCAGCAAAGCCTCTGTTGCCGATCAACAAATGCTAGTACAAGAAAATGTTCATTCTCAAATTAAAACATTTTGCACATTAATGGATGAAATTCTTCTTACAAATGAAAAGACGAGGAATGACGGCTCGTTTGAGTTACTATCTCAACAAACAAATGTTTTACCTCGAAATAGTGAGCTTAGTTCCGCCAATGGTTTCCTGAAACAAAGACCGATAAGTCAAGCTGAGCTTTCGCAGAAGTTGAAGGACGAACTTGGCTACACTCTCAATGTTAAACCTTCTCAAATATCTCACAAGGTTACTGGCATGCTTTTGGAGATGGACCAGCCTGAAGTATTACATCCGATTGAATCACTTGATGCTCTCAAGGCTAAAGTTGCTGAAGCCATTGATGTGCTGAGAAATGTTGCTCAACAAGATAATAGCCTGGCGGATCAACTAGCTTCACTATCTCTCAAGGATAATATGAAAGATTCGGAGGACATTGAAGAAAAGGCGGCACGAGAGGAAGAAGGGAGAAGTGTTTCGAAAGCTGAGGTATTAAAACCCGTAAACCTAATCTTCCTCACGTGTCAATTTTCTCTGTGTTTTTTTTGTTTCATTTTTATTCAATCATTTTTAGTTTTATTTTAATTAAAATAAGCATGCTGAAATTGATGATTGGGTTTTGGGACTGAATAGTTCCATTAGGCCCATTCCATTTTATTTTTTTTAAACATCCTAAAGTTTAGTGTAATTAAAAAACACTTCTAGATTCAATCGTGATCGGGCCTTAGTTTCTCACTATTACCTCTCTACACTCCCGATCCAATTTTGTCCCTATAATCTAACCTTGGACCCTTTTTCTTTCTTTCAATTTTAGTGCTTAAGTTAAGAGTTGATGAATTCTTTTATCATCTTAGTTAGGTTTTCTTAATCACTTTAGTTAATTAGATAATTCCAAATTAACTAGTTTAGCTTTTAAAATAAATTTAGTAAAACTTGTGATTTTAATAGTATTTTAACTTAATTAACTTTTTTAGTTATTTCATTTAATTACATTTTCTCATTTGATTTTCTTTGTTTATCTAAATTAGTCTCTTATTGATTATCTTGACCTGGTTGTTTCTTATTCTATTGAATTAATTTCCTCGTGATATTTCTTGACTGATGTTGTGATAATTTCGATTTAATGGGTTTCTCTTGTGAATTTTGTAGTGCTGATGCTTTAGTATTAATCTTTTATTGTTTATTGGTCAAATCCAAGGGAAAGCATTAATTTGTTGACTTCATGTCATCGACTATCTAATACGATTGTGCGAAACCCCCTTCATACTTTTTTTAGTTTTATTAATCTTAAGACAAATCTCCTACAAATCAATTTTTAAACTCACACCCCTTTTTAAGTCAAAACTTCAACACTAGGTCGTCGTATCTTCCAAATCTCATCCGCACCCATCTTTAGCCAAACAACCTATTTTAATCAAACAAACAATTTTAAAAACAGATATTTCAAAAGGTTCCTGCGGAGTACCGCAGATGCATTGGGTGCTAGTACCTTCCCATTGTATAACCAACCCCCGAACTCTCGATCTCTTTTAAAAACGCATTGTATTTTTATTACTTTTAAGTATTATTTTACATTGCATATTTTAGGGTTTTATTTCGCTCTTTTCCCTTTTCCCTTGGAAATAATAAAGCGCGGTGGCGACTCTTGCTTTTGTGAGTCAAGTTAATTAATAGCTTGATCTCCGATTTTCACCGCTACACAACGGTAACAGGAATGATTACGGGTCCAGAAACATCCTTTGGGGGAGAAATTTCTAGAGAGAAGATCCTACCACTTCGGGTAATCTTACTAGTCCCTACAATATTACTGGCGTCAGAATCCAATTTCTCGGAACTTGAATCTTCGGCGGCTGGCCAGTCCTGCTATATACCATGGTAGTAGACATCCCCTCCATAATTCCATGGTACTATCTTGTCTGACGAATATGGGACTGGTCCAGGCATTATAATTATTAAAGGAGTTGTTTTCGGAACTGATGTAATTCTAACGGGTCTTTTGGTGGAGACCCTGGAAGAATTGGAAGAAATGGTAATGATAGAAACATCTTCAAAAGGAATAGGTGGAACAGAAGTCTTTTCAAACAAAATTTATTTGTCATCTATTAGGCACTGAACGCCTGCTTTCAACAACGGACAGCTGGTTGGTGAGGACAAACAGAAATGGAAAACTTCATCACAACCTGAGAACACACCGTAATTTAACAAGTTCATTTTAATAGTCAGAAGCGGGGTCATAAGTTCATCAACTGAAGTAACAAACAATTCTTCTTCAATGGCATTGGTATTATGGCATGTCTGGGCATAGGGGCAGAAATGACATTTGGCTTTTCGGGCGCATCAAATTCAATCTCGTTTGCTTCAATGAGGTCTTATATTTTGTTCTTTAGAGCCCAACAGTTATTAGTTTCATGGCCGAGACTTTCAGACTGGTATGCACAACGGGCATTGGGATGATAATGAGGAGATGTTGTGTTGGGGTTTTTTGGAGCTTATTTCAAGGTCACCAAATTGGATCTTAGTAGATGCGGTAATACCTGAGATAGGGTAATGTTAATTCTGGTGAATTCCATGACCGGTCTTTCCATCCTCGGTTGGTTATTTATTTGTTGATCGGGCACAGGTTTAGGAATCATAACAACCCCCACCATTGGACGACGCTCAGTCCTATCTTGGTTTTTTTGCGGATATACAGCAACCACTTCCATCTTTCCGATAAATGGCTTTCTTATAGCAGCAGAGGAGGATGTATCTTTTTGAAACTTTCCACTCTTTATCCCGGACTTTACCCTTTCTCTGGTCAATATCAGTTCAGTAAAACCTGTAGATGAACTTCCAATTAAATGATTGAAGAAGGGACCAGACAAGGTGCCCAAGAACATGTCTACCAACTCTCTCTCAGATAAAGGGGGTTAAACTCTTCTGGCTAAGTCTCTCCGTTTTTGCGCATAGTCATTGAAACCTTCATTGGAAACCATGGCCATACTCTGGAGTTGAGTATGGGTAGACGCAAGATCAGCATTGTATGGGTATTGTTTGTAGAAGGTTGCAGCAAGATCTTCCCAATTATGGACGTTGGCTCTTTCTAGTTGGTAAAACATGTCAAGTTGAGTTCCAGACAGACTGTCTTGGAAGAAGTGTACCCATAAGTCTTTGTCAGCGGTATGGGGTTGGATTTTTCTCACATATTACCGGAGATGCATTTTAGGGCATGAAACTCCATCATATTTGGCGAACAGAGGTGCTTTAAATTTCAGAGGAATAACAATCCCCGACACTAAACCCAATTCCTCAAATTCCAAGCCAGGCACTTTTTGGATTTCCATCGCACTTAATCGCTCTTCGAGATGTCTATACTTGTCATCAGCTGGAGGGTATTATTCTTCAAAATAGTCTTCTTCTTCCTCTTCCTCTTCTGATTCTGACGGGACAACTGTTTCCTTGCCTTTCCCATCTTGATTGTCTCTTTCACCGGATGTTGTTGCAAAGTTTAAGGTCCTTCTTATCTGCTCATGAAATCTTCTTCCCATGTTTAGGACTCCGGTTACCTTCTTTGTCTTCTTTTTCTTCTCCTTGGCCAACAAAGTTTTCAACTCTTCTTGTCCTTTGGCTAGAGTCAAGAGCAACTGTTGAAACTGTGTATTCTGAGCTTGGAGGTTATTCACTGTTTGCTCGAGATCCATGTTATTGAAATGAACAGTAGAGAGATGAGGGGACTTGTTGCAAAAGACCTGCTTATGTTATGATGAATGGTATATGCATATGTAATGATTTCAAGGATTTCAAAGATTCAAATTTGTTTTAGACAAAACGGAAACACACATTATATTAATAAGTTAAAGCTTGAGTACATCAATGTCTCTTGGGCTTATAAGGAAATACAAAGGCTCTAAGATAAAAAGGTAGTGCGCATCCTCTTTGGCGCGATGTAGGCATTGAGAGTCTGCTCCTCATGAAGTAGCCTAGTGAGTTCCAAAACCTTTTTCTCGCTTGCATAGAATTGGGCTTCGAAAGTATCTCGCTCTCCCTTGAGTTGTATCCAATATCTTTGTAGGTCTTCAAGAGAGGTTTTCATGTTAGGATGTAGGATAGTGTATGGAACATCTCCTTCCATGACAGGCTCAATGATTACCGGGAGAATGGAGGGGTGAGGCATCATAAGACTCTGAGCATGAGTTCGTACCCATTTGAGGTAAGGCTCAAGAGATATGGAATTATTATGTCCCAACGTATTGCTATCTACCTTGTTTAACATCCTCCAAGCTCGGATGAATCTCTGGCGAAGACCTTGATTATCGTTGTCGTAATCAAATACCAAACCTTGAATTAGCATCACGTGTTGGCTATCCCTTTGGGCGTAACCAAATTGTCTTAAAGCTAAGCAGGGGTTGTAGGTGATTCCTCCCCTAATGCCAAGTAAAGGAACATTAGGAAATTCTCCACAACGATCGACAATAGTAACATTCTCTATAGATCAGAAGCACCAATGAATGTCTGAATGTTTGAGCGTCATCAACCTATGTGACCACCTTGAACCTTGCTCATTCTTTAATACAGATTGGGGAAGATGAGAAATAAACCATCTTTCCAAGAGAGGAGTGCAACACATAAGGACACCTTCATCATGTCCTCATTTGTGTTGGAGGTGACCAAGTTGAGTAGGCGACCATGTCTCTCGGTAAATGGAGAGTTTTCAGGAATCCTTGAAGCTAGCTCATTGAGTTGTGGAGGGATCCTTACAAGGTTGACTTGAATAGTTTTCCTGCGAAGTGAACCCATATCCTACAAAACAAGAACAAAGATGAATCCTAAAATCCTTGAAATGGTTAGTGAATGTGTATGATGTTATGATGTTCATGATGTTATATACAAGTATGTATATGCAAACAAAGCAAACAAGTCCCTAGGTTTAGGTTTACATGGAGTTTCATAGGTAAGTACCCTCTTGAAGTTTAGTTGGCTCAACCTGTCCTAATAATAGTAACCGGGTTGTAAGGAGCTTAATATCACTAGTTTGTTTCCTTGGTCATTGTTACAGCTCAAGCCTTTTTGATTGCGACCAAAATATCCCAAGAAACCAAACCTCAATGAGTGTAGTATCGAGTATCTAGCAACTTCGGACTACACCAAAGCCGGTCATCTCACTACATCCTAAAGGCCAAGTTGGTCAAGTAAAGGTTCTAGAAGTTCATTAGTGCTTCATAACATCACTCAGCGGCCCCGTATTCTTTTTTATTAACTCAAAGAATATCAGTACCCACAAATATGTCAGACTAACATAGCTATTTCTTATACCATGTCAGTATACCCCGCACAGTTTCTACAACGTATTGCTACTTACCTACAAGGTATCCCAAATCCGGGTAGAGGATTCAAGCCCAAAAAAAGAACCATAATGTAAAGAATATAATTCAAACAATGAAAGCAAGTAAATATGATCTAACCCTAAGGTAACCCCACTTTTAGAATTATCCCCAGCAGAGTCACCAGTTCTGTGGTACGGTGGGAGAACTGACTTGGGTTTTTTGCGTTTGATCACAAATGTTACGGTTAGCAAGAGTCGCCACCGACTTTTCTTTTATCCAATAAGGAAAGATGAAAAAGCACAGGAAAGACCTTTAGAGATGTTTTTCTTGAGTTCGGGGGGTAGATTATGAAAAGGGAAGGTGTTAGCACCCTTTTCATCCATGGTTTTCCATGGGCTCTTAGTTACTTGCTAGACCACTTATTTTTTTTTTGAAATTGTGCTTTGTGTGGTTTTTGAAAGTATTTTGTAAAGAGGCCATCGTTTAGGAAATCTTTGTAATGATTCTCGTTCGTAAGAATGTATATAGAGATGTTTGATCTTTTGAAAATGTTTTCAAGTTGAGGGTGTTGGTGTTTTTTGAAAGTGGTTTTGAAAAGGTGTCTTTGTAACGATTCTCGTCTCTATAAGAACGCATAAAATGTGTTGTCTTTTGAAAATGTTTCAAATTGAGAGTGTTGGTTTATAGAATGTTTTTGTTGTGAGAAAGCAAGCAACTAGGAGCGAATCTACCTACTCAAAAGGTCTTAGATGTTCTTTTCCTCCTCCTTTAGATGTTGCTATCTTACCATTGTTTTGGAAAGAAGCCCCGTCGTTGGATGTGTAGGGACGAGCGTGGGACATTTGTATAGTCATAGAAGGAAACCTAAGGGACATTTTAGCAATGTCGTTTAGGGACTAGATCGTTTACCGAAGGCAACATCGAGGGTCATCGAGGGACTACAATCTTTTATCGAGGGTCTTTTCTAAAACGCCCATGTTTGAGGGACATGACTATTTTTCCGATAGGCAACAAAGTGAGATTATCTTAAGGTGTGCATATGTGTAACGTGTGTTTGATTGCATGCATTTTGTCTTGATTAGGGTTATCTATTTGTTGATTTCATGTCTTTCCATACACACCCTAACTATTAGCAATATATGAAAGTAATAAAATGAAAAAAAACCCTACATTATTACAATCATTAGGGGGGTGGGTTGTACAAATTTACAAATGAGGATTGCAAATAAAATTAAGTTCTAAGTTACTATTATAACCATATTGAACGGATAAGAATGGACAAGAAATGTAAAATGAACTTTGTTTTGTTTAAGAAAAGAGATCAGTTTTGTTTAAGAAAATATTTTTGATCTTTTTGTTTTAAGAAGTAAGATAAAGCATGTAAAATGTAAAATGTTTTTGGTGTTTTTGATTAGTGAAAATAAAAGTGATAGAAAAAATAGTAAGGAAAAGAAAATAGAATTAGCGCATTGCTGAACTAAGAGAGATTAGAAGTTCTGACTCTGGTGTGCTGCAAAAACAGAAATCACATTAGTAGAAATAAGTAAAGTCAGAAGTTCAGGGTCTGCTGAGAACAAAGAAGATTTCAGAAGTTTTGATGCCACTGGAAGAGCTTAGTCTCCCTCTCCATGCTAGTCAGAACATCATCAACTTATTCATTTCTCACTAGAACAGAAGATGTGTGTATCATAGTTATGGCAGGTTTCATAATGTTTCAGAAACAAGAGATATCAGAACTATAAATCAGAGGCAAGCATGAATTTTCTAATTCTAATTTCCTTAATATGTTCTGAACTAATTTACTTCCTACTTAGGCATATAAATACGTGAAACCTCAGAATACGTACAACATCAGAAACATGATATCTACATTGTATTTTGAATATGCAAATATGATAATACCTAAGTAATATGACGAGAGTTAGCAGAAGCTTACCTTGCAGCTGGAAAATAATCTGTGAGCTAGAGTCTGGTTCTGAACTCTGGTGATGTTATGAACAACTTCTTCACGTACTCAGCAGGCTTGGAAGCTTTCAACTTGGGCAGTGAATGATTATAAAAATTTTGGAACAGCCAAGGGCTAAAGTTCTAACTTCTTGAGATGGATGTGGATGGAGAGTGTGTTACAGTCTGAACATATAAGTTAGGATAGCTTCTAATATGTGAATCAGAAACTGTATGGACGGTTTTGGTCCAGAAACACTTTAGAAATGGGGAGTTTGAATGCAAGAAATCAAAGGTTAACAGGTTTTGTATTTTGTGTTTGCAGTTTTGGATTCTTGGAATTTTAGCAGGGGTTCAAGGCTTTTTCTTTCTCAATTTTTCGACCCTTTTACAGTTGCCAATGGCTTTCAATTTATAGGCAAAGATCTTGTAGCTTGGAGAGTAAAACCATCACATGCTAGGGTGCTGCCTTACTGTTGAAGCAAGTATGGTGGTTAGTAGCCTTAGCAGCGTCTAAGCTGGATTTGTAAGCAGGAATTAAGGAAAGGTAACTTCAAAAGCAAAAGCAGCGCATGGGCCTAGCACACTTTTGTACAAGAGTTTGCTTTTCCAAGACAGTAAAGGTACTTCTATGCCACACGTGGAGAAATCCTTTGAACAATGACCCAGAAGTGGTTGTGAGCATTAAATGATGATGACATTGATCAAACCAAAAATCATGCAACGTGATATACTGCATCATGGCTTAGTTCTAGATCAGAAGTTCAGCTTCAACGTGACTTAGAATAGACATCCAACTTCTGATCTTTGTATCTCCTTGCTCCAGTATGTTCTGAAGGAGCTCTCAGACTTTCCAAGAAGCTTGCAGCATGCTTTGTAACCTTCTTTGAATTACCCTTGCAAACTCTGACTGAACCTTTGTGAAAACTGGCACATAAGTTCTAACCAAACTTTGTCTTGAAAGTGTCCAGGATTTGCTGAGTGCTTTAGTTTTATGGACGTGTCTTTGAACATTTATAACTTGAAATTCCAGCATTTCCAGGAGAAGTTTTGTTCTATAATGTTTTAGATCTTATTGAAATCTAAAACTCTTGAGTTAGAAATCATTCCAGAATCAGCTTGCATCATGGTGATAATCTGATCAGAAGTTTTGAGCTTGTCATATTTCTTAACCACTTAGAAAAATTCTAAGTATTTAGAAATTTGACATTTCCAAAGTAACTTTTGACTTTTGAATTTCTAGATGAAACAAACTTCATATTTTAACATGTCTTGCTGAAATATGATTATTGAAACTTGATTTTGATCCAAAAGTCAAAATTTGACTTTTTAGCGTGCAAATGACCATTTTGCCCTCGTGAATGACTTTCTTGTAAAATTTGTAATGCAAAGCTTGAAATTGGATGGAAGCAAACCTGAGGGTCAGGGTGATACTTTGAGAAATGAGAGGACAAATTTTGGGGTACAACAGCGTACAGAGAGCTTTGTCTTTTGAAAATGTTTCAAATGAAAGTGTTGGTGTATAAAATGTTTTTGTTGTGAGCAAGCAATCAACTAGGATCATCCTACCTACTCAAAAGGTCGATGTTCTTTTCCTCCTCCTTTAGATGTTGCTATCTTACCATTGATTTGGTAAGAAGCCCCATCGTTGGATGTGAAGGGACGGGCGTGGGTCATCTTTATAGTCATAAAAGGCAACCTATGGGACATTTTAGCAATGTCGTTTAGGGACTAGATCATTTACCGTAGGCAACATTGAGGGTCATCGAGGGACTACGATCTTTTATCAAGGGTCTTTGCTAAAACGCACATATTCGAGGGACGTGACTATTTTTGAGGCAACAAGTGAGATTACCCTAGGGGTGCATGTGTGAATAGTGTGTTTGATTGCATGCATTTTGTCTTTGAATTTTAGGTTGCCTACTTGTTGGCTTTTATCTTGCCATACATCCTAATTACTAGCATTTGGACAAAAGCAATAAAAATGCAGAAAATAAATCCTACACTATTACAACCATATTGAATAGCAAGAAAATGTAAAGACAAAACAAAATAAAGAAAAGAAAAAAATGAGTGCTTCGATTTGGGAAACAGAACCCTTCCATTCTGCTCTTCCCGGCTTCCTTCGATTTTGCCTAGAAGTAGTAAAGACCTGTCTTTCGATTTCACCACTTTCCCGTTTCTTTCGAATGGGACTTGGAAGTCAATGTGGCCATTCTTTTGTCTACTTCATTCGTTAGAGGCCTGACAGTCAATGTGGACAATCTTCTGGCTGCTTCTTTGGATTGAGCTTAGCAGTTAGCGTGACAGGAAGCCTTCGATTCCTCCATCTGGCTACTGCTTTTGACTGGGCCAAGGAATCAGCGTGAACATATTTCGTTTCTCCCTTCTGACTCCTTCGTTTGGACTGAAGCAGTAAGGGGGTGAATCCTGAGACTTCGAATCACACCTCCTTCATCCTGTTTACCTTTGTTTGGGATTTTAAATAGCAACATGACCTGAGGCCATGCTAACATTATCTTATGGCCAGGTTAGTTCTTAAAGCATATTTAATAAACTAAGAAACAAAACCAAAAGGATTATCAATGAAAACAAACTAAAAGGGTGGAAATGAAAAGGAAAACAAATGTTATGTACATGCTTCAAACGAAGAGTTTAAGGTCAGAATGAATTACCTTGATTGAAGTTGGAACGTGTGTTTGACCTTGAGTGGTTGCTTTGGATGCTCCTAGATTCCAAGAGAAGAAAAGAAGGTGACGTTTCTAATGCTAGATTCAAAGGAGAAGAAAAGGTATGGTGTTCTTTCTACTGGATTCGAAAGAAAACAAAGTATGGGGATTGCTTCATATTCGAATGAAGCAAGTGTTTAGATTCTGGGTTTATGTTTAATGTTTGGGAATCTTAAGAGTTTGGAGAGCTTTTGAGAGTTTAATGATTTCTTGAAGATTCGTTCCACCACCCAAAAGTTTCTGGATGTGTTGTCCAGCCCCTTATACATGTTTTGGAGCTTCTTATTTATAGGAAAAGCTGGCTGAGATTTAGGAGGGAAAACAAAACAATTTGAACAAATTGAGAAAATTGTTTTTTGTAGTTTTTGAGGGGCAGTGTTTGTATGCCATTTTAGTGCAAGAATGGGGCAGTGTTTCAGGACTGCTGTGCAGCAGTTTTGGAGCGTTATGGCCAGTGTATCAGGCCTGAACTTGGAGCAAGCATCTTTTAAATATTTTATCTTTCGTTTTGACCACCTTCGACCAGATTCTCCTTTAAATAAAATTATTTGGTTTTTACTCAACAAGTGTCTTTCAAATGGGATCTTTTTGTGCACCCTTCGAAGGAGCCAAATGTGTGCCCCTTGAATGAGTCACCAAAAATGTCAATCAATTGGGACATCCAGGTATGTCCGCCAAGTCCTTCGAATGGGCCAGTAAAGTATATCTTTCGAAAGGGACCCCTATATATGCTCTTCAAATCCACCAATACATGTCCTTTAAAGGGGGCACCAACCATGTGTGTTGAAGTTTTTCAAGGGTGGAATTGAAGCAAACTATTCCAAAGGGAAATATCGTCCAATCGAAGCAAGTGTAAACCTAGCCAATGCTCTGTCGAAACCTGCATGTAGGAGGTCACTACTTTGTGACTCCAACCAAGCATACAAGAGGCCAATTGTTGTACCCCAAAATTTTCCCTCCCATATTTCTTAACACATGGCAAAGTGAGGCCCTCAAATTGCTCAAGGAAGTCCAAAAGTTGACCAGACAAACTCTCTCCTAAGGCAGTCTACCTCAAATTAGGGTTTTATTTTTCATCAAGATGCTTGAGTCCAAAGGATCTCAAATGCTCACCATTTTCCTAATATGTTCTCAAGATCATGCATGACATGTTTCAAGCCTTGCAGAAGAAGTTTGCTCAGTCAATTGCTCAAAGGCCCGAAAATCGACTGTGCTAGGTCAAAAGTCAACTGTGACCCACATACAGTCAAACCTCAAGTTTTTTTGGTCAATATCCTCATTTTGAGATATCATTCATCATTTGATCAAGGGTTGATCATGATTCATCAAGTATTTCTCACAATTCATCAAAACCCAAAAGTTGCTAAATTAGGGTTTTGAAGGAAAAGTCAACTCAACTTTGACTAAGCATAACTTCCTCATGCTTTATCAAAAATGACCCATTCAAAATCTCATTTTTAAGAGGATGCAATTCCCTACAATTTATCTTCAGATCCCAAGTTCACAATATGCACTCACAAAAAGATATGAATTTTGACATTATAGGTCATTTTGAAAAGTCAACAAAAACACCTTTTGGGCCAAAGCTTCATACATGAACATGGAAGACTCAATTGAGATGAGACAAAAAGGGTTGCTTAGAGGACATCCTAAGCTTTCTAAAAAGTTCAAGAACACCTCTCTAGGGTCAAAATTGAGAGAGTTATGCATTGGCCAAGTTGACCTTTTTTGCAAAATTGCCAAAAGTCAACATTGATCAAAATTGCATTTTTCCCACATGGGCCCATCTTTTTAAGATTGCATCTCATTCCTAGCATAGTCCACGGCCTATGGGACCCTCCATGCTTTATTTATTTATTTATTTATTTAATTTATTTTTATTTTTATTCACTTAAAATCTAAATAAAATCAAATAAATCTAAATAAATCATATAATGTGTTTTAGGGATGATTTTTGCATTGAAGGAAGATCTTATGTGCTGTCAATTGAGAATCAATTCATGCAAGGCTAATTTGGGTGGAAAAAGATTGAATTGAAGCAAGTTTGGAAAGATAGCATATGCCATGAAAGACCAAATCAAATCTTCATAATGGGAAAGATTGAATTCGTTTTTGTTAACCTAATATATTGCATTACATATACAGAAGAGATCCAAGGCAAGAGGAGAGTTGGAACAGTCGTGCAGAGCAAGAACAAAACTGAAAAATCTCAAGAAAAGGTGGTGATCCAATTACAAGTTACAGGCTATCCCAAGCCATCCTCACCTTGCCAATCGATTGCTGGACGTCTCAGGATCGTGTTTCAATCATTAGCAAGCCTCCCCACGCCCTGAAACGCGTTGTAGCAGTCACACAGGTTTTTTGTTTGGTTTTAGAGCTTTGCAATACAGGTTAAATTGAACGTTGATTCTGATACCATGATACTTATGAGGATGAGACGAGTTGATTGGTACCAGCCATGGTCATTTATCTTGCTTGTGGACGATTTTTGAGACACACAGGTTTGTAGCTACAACGCAATGTCCGTAGGTAAAAACATATTGGGCTAAAACGATGGTTGGGGGGAAGAAGATGATGTGTGGCACTCCCTGGTGGGGCAATTTGAACTTTAGTGCATTTTTCCCATTAATAATTGTTTTCCATATATTATATTTTGTTTCTATTATATGTACAATTAAGTGAAATAACTCAGTTAACAAGCAGGGATTGGAAGTATGCATAAGGACCTGGGTTCGATCCTCAGGTCCCAACCTTTGTTCATATTTTTCTTCAATAGGTAATCCAGCACGCTACACATCAGGAGGTTCACCGTGTGTCATCAAGATCTGGCCATCCAATTCATCAGCGCTCCAGATCCAATGCCATTCCACTGAAGGCCCACCATACGCCCCAGGTCAACGCGTGCATTGAATCAGGCAAAGTCAAAACGGGCTATCAACCTTGGGCCCAGAAAATTCATATTCCAACCCCCATTTCAGCAATATCACCAGGCCCATTTACTAATTTTTTTTATTTCTTTTCTTTATTTCATTTTTTATTCTTTTAATTTTCTTTATTTATTTTAATTCAAAAATTAATTATTTTTCATAAGAGTCATAAAATCAATAATTCACAAAATTAGGATTAGTATTTTCTTTATTATCAAAATTAATTTAACTTAGTTTAACTTAGGAAATTGTAATTTGATTTCATAAATAAAATCAAAATAGAAATTAGGTTAAAACTTTTAATTTAATTTTATTTTGCTCTTTTTTTCTAATAAATAAAAATACAAAAATAGGTTTTAGAATAAATTAATTTGTTTTTCTTAATTTAAAATTAATTAGAATTAGGATTTTCTTTTTAATTTATTAATTTATTTATTTTTAAATAACAAAAACATTTTTTTAATTAATCGCAATTAGATTTAAGCAAGGGTCAAAACCCTAGTTGTTTCGTATTCGTTTCATCGCGCGCGTGTTATTTATTTTCGCCAATATTTTTGTAACTGTTCATGGTTTGTAATAGTTAATTTAGGGTTTTATTTACTATTTAAATCCCCTGTTTTTTTGGCTATGTAATTAACCCCCCTCCCCGAAGCCTTGTAATAGCGTAGATTTACTTTCTCGCATTTTAATTCTCGCAAGTATTTGACTATTTAGATGTATGCTAATAGGATTGTATGACAAGAATGCATGACAAATTTAATACAGTTAGAAAACCCTAATATGCAAAGACAAATAACTGAAAACAGATCACTCGCACATATCACTCTTAGAGTATACTCACACTTTAGTTGCCTTCGGTAAACGATCATTATAAATAGGGTGCCTTAGTGGTTACCCTTCTGTCTAAAAAAGATCAAATGTCCCATTCGGTTGTTGCCTCAGAATGTTGCCTCGGAAACGTTACCTCGAATATGATCTTTAGACTCTAGGGTTATTACTAAAACGTCCTAACATTGCTTTAGTGATCGTACGTCCCTTTCGAGTTGACCCTTACAAATTCCAACAATGGTGCTACCTATTTCTCAATAGTTGGATAGCACTGTCTAACGGAAACAAGAATAGAAACGATCTTTTTTTCGAGTAGGTAGATGCTAATAGGTACTTGCTCAAATCAAAACTTTTCACACTTACACTTTTCAAACAAATTTTCAAAACAACTTCATCACACCTTTGAGGACTGATACAAGGGTTATCATGAAGTTAAAACTCTTTTTTTCAAAAACATACACAAGAAATTTAAAAAGATAAGCAAGTACCTAAGAGCCCATGGAAAACCATGGATAGAAAGGGTGCTAAAACCTTCCCTTTCTATAATCTACCCCCCGTACTCAGAATATCTCGAAAAAGGATTTTTTTTCTGGACTTTTTTCCTTTCCGGTTGTATGAAATAAAATTCGGTGACGACTCTTGCTTACCGCGACATTTTGCAAACAAAAAAACGAAAAACGTAAACCAGCGTCAAACAGTCGGTTCTGCCACCGTATCACAGAACTGGCGACTCTGTTGGGGAAATTAATTAGTGGGGTATACCTTAGGATCTAGTTCATCATATTTGCTTCTCTTGATTGCTTTGTTTTCTTTATTTTTGAGGGTTCTATTTGGGGTTACTATAGATCCTAACCCGGATCTGGGGATACCTTTTAGGTAAGTAGCAATAGACTGTGAGGGAACTGTACAACGTGGACCGATACGGTTGAAGCAGTAGCTACGTTGATGTGACACATTGGTTGGTACCGGTATCCCTTGTGGAGAAACGAAAAGAATATGGGCCTGCTGCATGGTGTCGTTAAGAATCAACTGACCTTAGAACCTTTAATCGACCAACTTGGCCATTAGAAAGTAGTGAGATAGCCGACCTCGGTGTAAAGCTGAGAACTGGTTGATACTCGATGCTACACTCATTGAGACCATACTCTCGAGATAGTTCCGACCGCAAGAAAATATTGCGTGAGCTGAAACCATGACCGATGGAGGATGGTCTGTGATATTGATATCCTCTAGAACCCAATTACTTTTTCTAGGACAGGTTTGAACCAACTTAACTTCAAGAGGGTATTACCTTTGACCTCATGCAAGCCTTAAACCTAAGGGCTTTGTGCGATTTGACTGTGTTTGCAATATCGTTGTTTGCTATACTTGTGGTTTATCATGACATCATGCATCATAACATGGCATTCATGCTTCATTACACTAACCATTTCAAAGACCAAGGGAATTTATCTTTGTTCTGTTTTGCAGATCATGTCTTCTGTGCGTAGAAATACCATCTGAGTCAACTTTGTGCAAATACCTTCCCAACTTAAAGAGCTAGCCTCAAGAGTTTCCGAGACTTCTATGTTCATTAAGAGACATGGTTAACTTCTCAGCCTGGTTACTTCAAATCTTGATGAGCAGATGATGAGCGTACTATTTCAGTTCTTTGATCCTGTGCATCATTTTTTCACCTTTCCAGATTACCAGCTGGTACCCACCTTGGAAGAGTTCTCTCATCTATTGGGCATATCCATCCTTGAATAGGTACCCTTCACAGGTATAGAAGAAGTTCCTAGACCATAAGACATTGCCTCAGCTCTGCATTTGAAACGGGCTGATGTAGTATCCAATTGGGAAACACGAAGCGAGGTTGAAGGTTTTCTAGCCAAATTTCTGATAGACCAGGCTCAGCTATTCTGGGATGATTTGGATTTTCAAGCTTTTGGAGATGTCTTGGCTCTCCTTATCTATGGTTTGGTTCTCTTCCCGAATCTGGATTCCTTTATAGATGTGAATGCTGTCAAGATTTTCCTTTCTCGCAACCCTGTCCCTACCTTGCTGGGAGATATCTTGCATGCTCTCCACACCCGTACTATAAGGAGAAGAGGAACTCTTATGTGTTGCATGTTGTTGCTGTCGAGGTGGTTTATTTCTCACCTCCCTAAGTCTGTGCTAAAGAACGAAGAAGGTTTGGGTTGGTCCTACAGAATAATGTCACTTGCTCATACAGATATTCTTTGGTGTTCTCGGGCTATGGAAGACACTGCTGTTATTGACCATTGTGGGGGATACCCTAATGTCCCATTGCTTGGAATCAGAGGGGGTATAACTTAAAATCCTTGTCTATCCTTGCGACAATTTGGTCGTGCTCGAAGAGATGGTCCCCATGAGTTACTCCTTGAGGACATTGTATTTGACTATAAGGAAGACGTTAAGGAGCATCGCCAGAGGTTTATACGAGCTTGGGGTATGGTGAACAGATCTGACCCCCAAGAGTTGGGACCAAAGCTTTCTCTTCCTATGCAGCCTTACCTCCAATGAGTCCGGGCTCGTGCCCAGAAGCTTGGGATGCCCTATGAAGCCGTATTATCAGTGATTGTGGAGCCCACTAATGAAGAAGGCATTCCTTACACGGTTCTCTATCCTTACATGCACACTGATCCTGGGGAGTTACAGAGGTCTTGGATTCAGCTGAAGAATGAGCGGGATACTTACCAGGAACAATACCATGAGCAAGAAAGGAAGATTTTGAAGCTCATCAGGCAGCTCGAGGAAGAAAGAGTGATCAATAACTACATCAGCACAAAGAGGAAGCAACCATGGTACTTTTGATTTTGCTTTTCCTAGTTTTAGATTTTGTTTTATTTACTTCTTTGTAACGCCTTAAAGGCATTGTTGAACCTTTCAAAGTTTAAGATAATAAAGTTTTGTTGTTTTTGGTTTGCAAATTTAAATTTCCCAAAGTCTTTGAAATCATTACATGCGCATCCCATTATCATACACATCATTACAGGTACCACTACAAGTTTCTCATCTTCTTCGTTGTTTATTTTAGCAGCAATGTCTTCCGATCAAGCCATCAAAGATCTCCAGGCACAGAATGCCCAATTCCAACAGATGTTCATAAGTATGGCTAAAGGGCAAGAGGATCTGAAGGCCCTTATTGTAAAAGAGAAGAAAAAGAAGAAGAAGGTCGGTATTCTGAACATGGGTAGAAGATTCGGAGAAAGGTTGAGACAACCAGCTGATCTGACCTCCTCATCCAAGGACGGGGAGAACCAAGAAAGGGCAAAGGACCCTTGTTCAGTAGTTTCTGATAACAATATGGATTACGAAGATGAGCAATATCCTCCTGCTGAGGATAGGTACAAGCAGCTAGAAGACCGTCTGAGTGCTATGGAGATTCATAAAATACATGGTTTGGATTTCGGAGAACTAGGACTGGTATCAGGAGTGGTCATCCCTCATAAGTTCAAAGCTCTGGTTTTCGCCAAGTATGATGGGGTGTCCTTCCCAAAACTCCATCTCCGCTCGTATGTCAGGAAAATCCAATCCCATACTACTGATAGAAATTTGTGGGTGCATTTCTTTCAAGATAGTCTGTCAGGGACTCAACTTGAATGGTTCTATCAGTTGGAGGGGGCCAGTGTCCGAAATTGGAAAGATCTTGCTGCTGCTTTCTACAAGCAATATCAATACAACACCGACCTTGCACCTACTCGTACTCAACTCCAGAGTATGTCCATAATTGTAGGTGAAGGTTTTAAGGACTATGCTCAGAAATGGAGAGACTTGGCTGGGAGAGTTCAACCCCCTTTGTCTGATAGGGAGTTGGTGGACATGTTTCGAGGGACACTATCTGGTCCGTTTTTTAATCACTTGATCGGCAGCTCGTCATCTGGTATCACCGAGCTGATTTTAACTAGAGAAAGAGTAGAAGCTGGAATTTGGAGTGGTAAAATACAGAAGGATGCCTCCTCGAGTTCCACAAAGAAGCCTTTCACCGGTAAAAAGGAAGCTAATGCTGTCTATAGCCCGAGGGGCCAAAACATATCTGAACACCGTCAAATGGTAAATGCTGTAGTGATACCAAGACCCGCAGTTGCTCTCTAACGCAACAATCAACAAAGGGTGGAGAGACCACAACGACAGTTTACCCGCATCAACATGACTTTTGCTGAAATTATGCCTCATATGTTAAAATCCTTGGCAACCCTGAGAGAGGCACCCAAGAATCCAAATACTACTTCTCCCAGATACAATCCCAACGTGCGGTGCGCCTACCATTCTGAGAGTCCGGGCCATGATACAAATGATTGTTGGGCTCTGAGAAACAAAGTACAAGATTTTCTCGAAGCCAAAGAGATTGAGTTTGACGCTCCGGAAAAGCCGAATGTTATAACTACTCCCATGCCCAAACATGGTCATGGGGTTAATGATGTTGACACCGATTTGTTTGTGACCTTTGTTGAAGAAATTTCTACTCCTCTGATGACTGTTAAGAAGAATTTGTTGTTGGCCGGTTTATTTTCGGGTTATAGTGAAGGTTGCCACATGTGTTCAATTATACCTACTGGTTGTCGTTGGTTGAAGTCAGGTGTTCAGCGCCTGCTGGATAATAAAGAGATTTTGTTCGAGAAGACTATGATTCCCATTGTTCGCTGTGAAGACGTTGCCATTATAACCATTTCCGCCAATCCTTCCAAGGTTTCCTCAAGAAAACCTGTTAGGGTTACATCTTTTCCAAGAATTGCTCCGCTAATAATCAATGTTCCTGGTCCCATTCCATACACCTCAGACAAGGCTGTCCCATGGCATTATGGTGCTGATGTATATTACCATGGTGTTAAGCAAGAGATAAATACTGAAGAAGCTGCTACTGATGTCAGTAATATTGTCGGGACTAGTAAAGTTACCCGAGGTGGAAGGGTCTTCTCTCCTAAGATTTCCCCGAAGACTATCATCAAGCCTACTGTTATTCCAACTGCTACTCCAACCAGCACCCCTGACATTCCCCCTGTTCCTATTCCAGTTAGTACACCTGCTACTATTCCTATTCTTACTCCAGTTGTCACCCCTGCTGCTGAGCCATCTAGGACTCGGGGCAAAGAAATTATAGGTGAGCCTTCCCGGAGGAGGCACCTAAGAAAATCATTGTGGAAGCCTCTAAACAAGAAATAGAGGAAATACTGAAGATTATCAAGAAGAGCGACTACAATATGGTCGAACAGCTGGGGTAGACGCCGTCAAAGATCTCCATGTTATCTCTGCTATTATATTCTGAAGCCCATGCGAAGGCTTTGATTTCATTTCTCAAGACTGCGCATGTGTCACAGGAAACTTCAGCCGATCAGTTCAAAGATTGCATGGCCAGCCTGACTGCTGACAATGGGTTGGGTTTCTCAGATGCGGATCTGACACCGAAAGGAATAAATCATAATGATGCTCTGCACGTCTCGATCGAGTGTAGGGGCACCACTATGGCCCATGTGCTGGTAGACACTGGGTCCTCATTGAATGTTCTGCCAAAGAAAGCGTTAGACTGTCTGGATTATGAAGGTTTGATTCTAAAACTGAGTAACATTGTGGTAAGGGCTTTTGATGGATAAAAAAGAATGGTGCACGGGGAGGTGGACATCCCTGTTAAAGTGGGTTCTCAGACCTTTGGGTCCACTTTCTGCATAATGAACATCAAGCCATCGTATTCTTGTTTGCTGGGTCATCCTTGGATTCATAAGGCTGGGGCAGTTACTTCCACACTCCATCAAATGCTGAAATATTCGGTGAAGGGGAAGATTGTCACAGTGTGAGGTGAAGAGGAGTATATGGTAAGTCATTTCAATTCCTTCCGCTATGTGGAGATGGACGAGGAATTCATAAAAACTCCTTGTCAGAATTTCGAAGAGGTCCCTCAATTTTCGGCATCAACTGAAGTTACTACCAACAAACCTCTAATGAAGATGGCTTCTCTCAAGGATGCCAGGGATGTAATTAAAGAAGGGGCTCAAAGGGCTGTTAGGCGCGCACGAATTGGAAGACCTCCTCTACACATTAGCAATCGGGGAGTTAATGCAATTGAAGATAGTGAAGAGGATTCAGACATTGACAACTGGATCTACCCAACAACCAATGATGGACCGAACAACTAGATGACGAAGGACTTCATACATGTTTCTATTATTTCGCAGTAATTGACTTTTGTTTTAAGATTTGTAATAAACAAGTTTGAAACTTTACGGCCCGGTGCCTTGCCCGAGGCACCTTGGCTTTGCTTGTGAGGGCTATTATTTGTCATTTCATATATCATTAATAAAGCATTGGACGTTTCTTGCATTACAAATTTTGTGCTTCTTGTATTTTCTTTTCTGTTTCTCACTTTATCAAAACAACTATTTTTCTTACACACACTCACGTATCATACTGCAGATCCATATCCACTCTGGATCCCATTGATAACGACTCAGCTACTTCCAGTTATGACTTCGAAAATCCGATCAACCAAGCCGAGGACGTAGGTGAGGATGATTGTGAGGTGCCTGGAGAACTTTCTAGACTATTACAGCAGGAAGAAAGGGCCATACAACCTTATGAAGAGTCAGTGGAGTTAGTGAATTTGGGTACAGAGGAAGACAGGAAAGAAGTTAAAATAGGTGCAAATCTGGAGCCTAGTGTCATACAACGGTTAATACAGATGCTACACGACTATGTTGAGATCTTCGCCTGGTCCTATGAAGACATTCCTGGTTTGGACACTGATATTATGGTACATTGCCTGCCGACTAAAGAAGACTGCCCACTGGTAAAGCAGAAATTCCGTCGTATGCGCCCTGAAATGTCAGAGAGAATCAAGGCAGAGGGCATGAAACAGTTCGACGAAGGATTCTTAGCTGTCACTTCTTATCCACAGTGGGTTGCCAACGTTGTTCTGGTACCTAAGAAGGATGGTAAGGTATGAATATATGTGGAGTGGACTACAAAGATCTGAACAGGGCAAGCCCCAAGGATGACTTCCCACTTCCTCACATTGATGTTCTAGTCGACAACACCGTGCAACATAATATTTTCTCCTTCATGGATGGTTTTTCTGGCTACAACCAGATCAAGATGGCTCCTGAGGACATGGAGAAGACAACCTTCGTTACACAGTGGGGCACCTTCTGTTACAAGGTAATTCCTTTTGGGTTGAAGAATACTGGGGCAACTTATCAACGCGCCATGGTCGCTTTGTTCCAAGATATGATTCACCACGAGATCGAGGTTTATGTTGATGACATGATAGCCAGGTCCTAGACTGAAGAGGAGCACCTTGATCATCTCCAGAAACTGTTTGACAGGTTGAAGACGTACAAGCTGAGGTTGAATCCGAACAAGTGTACCTTTGGGGTAAGGTCTGGTAAACTTCTTGGTTTTGTTGTAAGTGACAAAGGTATTCAGGTGGAACCTGCAAAGGTAAAAGCCATACAGGAGATGCCAATACCCCGTATAGAAAATGAAGTTAGAGGTTTCTTGGGACGTCTGAATTACATCGCCAGGTTCATTTCACATCTGACTGCTACTTGTGAGCCAATCTTCAAGCTGTTGAAGAAAGATCAAGTGGTAAAATGGAATGATGAATGCCAGATTGATTTCGAAAGAATCAAGGAATATCTTCAAGAACCACATATTTTGATGCCTCCAGTTGAAGGAAAACCTTTGATATTATACTTGACAGTGTTGGACAATTCAATGGGGTGTGTGTTGGGGCAGCATGACGAGTCTGGACGAAAAGAGCATGCCATTTATTACCTTAGCAAAAAGTTTACCGACAGTGAGACCCGATACTCATTGCTCGAGAAAACTTGATGCGCTTTGGCATGGGCTGCTCGCCGACTGAGACAGTATATGCTTACTCACACTACTTTGTTGATATCAAAGATGGATCCGATCAAATATATCTTCGAGAAGCCCTCTCTCTCCGGAAGAATAACAAGATGGCAGATGATCTTGACCGAATACGACATCCAATACACAACCCAGAAAGCAATCAAGGGGAGTGCATTGGCAGATCATTTGGCGCATCAGGACGTGGATGACTACCAGTCCATGAAATGCGATTCCCGGATGAGAATATCATGTTGGTAATCGACTACGAAGAACCTGGACCGGATGAAGGACCTGAGGAGGGATCCCGATGGTCTATGTATTTTGATGGAGCCTCGAATGCATTGGGTAATGGCATTGGCGCTGTAATTATATCTCCTGAGGATTGTCATACTCCGTTCACCGCCCAATTATATTTTAACTGCACAAACAATATGGCGGAGTATGAAGCATGTATCATGGGTCTTCGAGCTGCTATTAACCTGAGCATTAAGTTATTGAGTGTATTCGGAGATTCCGCTTTGGTGATAAGTCAAATCAAAGGCGAGTGGGATACGAAGCACCCGAATCTTATTCCTTATAAGGAGTATGTACTGACGTTGCTCCCACACTTTGAGGAGATAACCTTTGAACATTTCCCAAGAAAGGAGAATCAGTTGGCAGACGCGTTAGCTACCATGTCTTCTATGTTCAAAGTAAGGTGGGACAATGAAGCTCCCCAGATTACCATTGAGAGGTTGGATGAACCCGCACATTGCTTTGACATTGAGACTGAAGAGGTAGCAGATAAACCCTGGTTTCACGAAGTAAAAAGGTATCTTGAGGCTCAAGAATACCCCGAGGGGGCATCTATTAATGATAAGAAGTTTTTGAGAAGGTTCGCTGCGAAGTTCTTCATCAGCAATGGGATTCTCTATAAGTGTAACCATGATTCAACCTTACTGCGGTGTGTAGACAAAAGCGAGGCAGAAAGGATCATGGCAGAGTTGCATGAAGGTACCTTCGGAACTCATTCCAGTGGACATACCATGGCAAAGAAAATCCTACGAGAAGGATATTATTAGTCTACTATGGAAGCCGATTGTTATCCGCATTCTCGAACCTGTCATAAGTTCCAAGTCTATGCTGATAAGGTGCATGTACCTTCGGTTCCCCTGAATGTTTTGACAGCTCCTTGGCCCTTTACAATGTGGGGCATCGACATGATCGGCGAGATCAGACCTACTGCGTATAACGGACATCGCTTCATTCTGGTAACAATTTATTACTTTACGAAGTGGGTTGAGGCAACTTCCTTTGCTACGGTAACCAAGAATGTCGTGGCGCGGTTCATCCGGCACAATCTGATCTGTCGATATGGCGTACCAGAGAGAATCATTACTGACAATGGTACAAATATCAACAATACGATGATCATCGAGCTCTGCAAACAGTTCAAGATACAGCATCATAACTCTTCTCCCTAGCGGCCAATAAGAACATTAAGAAGATTGTGCAAAAGATGACATTGACATACAAAGACAGACACGAGATGTTACCATTCGCTCTTCATGGGTACCGTACCTCAACACGAACATCGACAGGGGCAACACCCTACTCTCTGGTATATGGCATGGAGGCAATCCTACCCATCAAAGTCCAGATACCCTCTCTCAAGATTATGAAGGATGCGGGTTTGAACGAAGACGACTGGGTCCAAACCCGACTTGATCAGCTGAACCTAATCAACGAAAAAAGACTTACTGCTATCTGTCATGGTCAGACGTATCAAAAGCGAATGATCAAGGCTTTTAACAAGAAAGTCAGACGTCAAGAATATCAAGTTGGGGATCTGGTGATCAAACGCATCATGCTACCGCAAGGTGATCCCAGGGGTAAATGGACCCCCGCGTACAAAGGACCATTTATGGTTAAGAACATTTTCTCGGGAGGAGCTATGATTCTAACCACCATGGATGGTGACGACCTTCCTCACCCTGTCAATGCAGACATAGTGAAAAGATACTACACATAATCAAAGACCCGCTAGGTTGACTAGCCTAGGAAAAACTAAGGGCTTCTCGGTGAACCAAAAGGGTTCGAGCAAAAGTAAGGGATGAAAATGAAAAAAAATATACACCCGGCAAGTCGAAAACCTGAAAAGGCGACTTGGGCAAAAAAGGGTATCCCGGTGGACAGAAAACCAAAAGGGCGGTCCAGGAAAAAATTAGGGTCAAAGTGTAACACTATGTCTCATTGGATCATCTCACAAATAGACTTCCATACAGACTATCAAGCTCAGACGACACCAATCAATCTGATCCACCTTCTACCAAGCAGCAAAGTGATGAGATGCTTGAAGATATAAAGGCAATAGCAGAGTTGGAACCCAATGGGATTGTTTCACATAAATGTTTTCTTTCTGTTACACAAATTGTAATTTCTATCTTTCGGCGGCGCTCTCTTACTAGGACGCCCACCTCTTTATACAAAAATGCCTATTATGGGCCAATTACAAAAATCAATACAATTCATTTTCACAAGAAATTTCAGTTTGCTTTTATTTTTCTGTTTTGTTTTGTAAGAACGTCCAATGATTCATTTTTGATATATGCGTTTGAAAATAATTGTTGCTCATAAATATTTACATAAGAAACAAAAGACGATTACACGTAATTCCAAGAACAGGGACTAACAAGAAATGTCCAAACCTTACAGTTACCATGTCCATCAGGTACATGGATAGAGCCAGCTTGAGAGCATGAGTAGTGGTACATATGCTCCCCACAGAGTAAAAAGTATCAAAAGACAGATGTGGTAGCTTTCTCGAACAGGACATAACTATCCCCAGCTAAGATTCACAATCGCGATTGAGTTGGTAAATGTTTCCCCAAGCGGAGTTTATTTCTCTCACCAGCAGCGGAAGTTCATCCCCAACTAAGTTTATTCCTCCAAATCAGCAGCTCTATCAACAAAGTATCTCCTCTCCAACAGAGTTATCCCCCGCAGAGTTATCCTCAGACAGGGTCTCTTCCGGAAAAATATTCACCAGCCAAGGGGCAAATCCCCAGCATAGTCATCTTTGTTCACCATCCCCAACAGAAGTAGAGGAACTATGGTTTTTATAGCAATCAGGGATTTATTTTCCCGGACTCAAATTATTATGTCAGCATTTCATGTTCATACATCATGACATGTGCATACATCACATATAACATAGTCTCATTTATTTGGAGAACCTCATCACAATGCATCTCATGCATCACACATAACTAACCCTGTATTTTTTTCAGGAAAGACAATTATTATCAAGCAACTTCTAGCAGGTCCATGATCAACACTCGAAGCTAAACAGAGTAATCATTGGCGCAACAAGAATAACCTTACCCAGGTCCCTTCTGCAGTTTTGTCCAAACTCATTATGAAGCACCCCTACTATCCAGGCTTTCATGTCGAAGTAACCCTACTATCCAGGTTCCTTCTCACAGCCCTACTATACAGGCTTTCATATCGAAGTAACCCTACTATCCAGGTTCCTTCTCACAACCCTACTATACAGGCTTTCATACCGAAATAACCCTACTATCCAGGTTCCTTCTCACAGCCCTACTATCCAGACTTTCATTTCAAAGTAACCCTATTATCCAGGTTCCTTCGCACATCCCTACTATCCAGGCTTTCATATCAAAGTAACCCTACTATCCAGGTTCCTTCTAACAGCCCTACTATCCAGGCTTTCATTTCAAAGTAACCCTACTATCCAGGCTTTCATATCGAAGTAACCCTACTATCCAGGTTCCTTCTCACATCCCTATTATCCAGGCTTTCATTTTAAAGTAACCCTATTATCCAGGTTCCTTCTCACAGTCCTGCTATCCAGGATTTCATATCGAAGTAACCCTACTATCCAGGTTCCTTCTTACAGCCCTGCTATCCAGGCTTTCATATCGAAGTAACCCTACTATCCAGGTTCCTTCTCACAGCCCTACTATCCAGGATTTCATTTTAAAGTAACCCTACTATCCAGGTTCCTTCTCACACCCCTACTATCCAGGCTTTCATATCGAAGTAACCCTACTATCCATGTTCCTTCTCACAGCCCTACTATCCAGGATTTCATATCGAAGTAACCCTACTATCCAGGTTCCTTCTTACAGCCCTACTATCCAGGCTTTCATTTCAAAGTAACCCTACTATCCAGGTTCCTTCTCACAACCATGCTATCCAGGTTTTCATATCGAAGTAACCCTACTATCTAGGTTCCTTCTCACAGCCCTACTATCCAGGCTTTTATATCGAAGTAACCCTACTATCCAGGTTCCTTCTCACAGCCCTACTATCCAGGCTTTCATGTCGAAGTAACCCTACTATCCAGGTTCCATCTCACAACCCTACTATCTAGGATTTCATATCGAAGTAACCCTACTATCTAGGTTCCTTCTCACAACCCTACTATCCAGGCTATCATATCGAAGTAACCCTACTATCCAGGTTCCTTCTCACAACCCTACTATCCATGCTTTCATTTCGAATTAACCCTACTATCTAGGTTCCTTCTCACAACCCTACTATTCAGGCATTCATATCGAAGTAACCCTACTATCTAGGTTCCTTCTCACAGCCCTACAATCCAGGCTTTCATATCAAAGTAACCCTACTATCCAGGTTCCTTCTCACAGCCCTACTATCCAAGATTTCATATCGAAGTAACCCTACTATCCAGGTTCCTTCTCATAGCCCTACTACCCAGGCTTTCATTTCAAAGTAACCCTAATATCCAGGTTCCATCTCACAGCCCTGCTATCCAGGCTTTCATATCGAAGTAACCCTACTATCTAGGTTCCTTCTCACAGCCCTGCTATCCAGGCTTTCATATTGAAGTAACCCTACTATCCAGGTTCCTTCTTACAGTCCTACTATCCAGGCTTTCATATCGAAGTAACCCTACTATCCAGGTTCCTTCTCACAGCCCTACTATCCAGGTTTTCATATCGAAGTAACCCTACTATCCAAGTTCCTTCTCACAGCCCTACTATCCAAGCTTTCATTTCGAAGTAACCCTACTATCCAGGTTCCTTCTCACAACCCTATTATTCAGGCTTTCATATCAAAGTAACCCTACTATCCAAGTTCCTTCTCACAGCCCTACTATTCAGGCTTTCATATCAAAGTAACCCTACTATCCAGATTCCTTCTCACAACCCTACTATCCAGGCTTTCATATCGAAGTAACCCTACTATTCAGGTTCCTTCTTACAGCCCTACTATTCAGGCTTTCATTTCAAAGTAACCCTATTATCCAAGTTCCTTATCACAACCCTGCTATCCATGATTTCATATCGAAGTAACCCTACTATCCAGGTTCCTTCTCACAGCCCTGCTATCCAGGCTTTCATATTGAAGTAACCCTACTATCCAGGTTCCTTCTCACAGCCCTACTATCCAGGCTTTCATTTCAAAGTAACCCTACCATCCAGGTTCCTTCTCATAACCTTTCTACCCGGTTTCTTCCTCTCTTATCCCCAGACAACACTCCACAACACTGTAAGACCAGGACCCAACCAAACACAATTGATTTCACATTTCCCTAGTAAGTCGCGGTGCAGCATATACCCCGACCAAACACACAATTCACTTCCGCTTCCCAAACCGAAATTATTCCCCAGTAGAGTAACGGACAATTGAAGCTCCTAAAACTCTATTTCTCTCAAGACAAAGACCAACATTCCCTAGTGAAGCCCTCCTCAACAACAGGTATACAGGATCTCGCAAAGGAATCTCTTATGCAATAGAAACTTCTTTGGGTGGCATCGTTAAGCCCATCTCCAAATATTCTCTAGAAACTACCAAATGGCATCTATAAGCCCATTCCCGATATCACAAGTCAAGTATCACTTCACGCAAGTGCAAATTTCTGGGCACTCTAGTGTTCAATCATCTTCCACCTTCAGATCACGAAGGGCAGACGAGCCAATCTACATCTTCAGGTTTAAGAAGATTGAACAGGGGTAGCTGTTGTACCCCAAAATTTTCCCTCCCATATTTCTTAACACATGGCAAAGTGAGGCCCTCAAATTTCTCAAGGAAGTCCAAAAGTTGACCAGACAAACTCTCTCCTAAGGCAGTCTACCTCAAATTAGAGTTTCATTTTTCATCAATATGATTGAGTCCAAAGGATACAAAATGCTCACCATTTCCCTAATATGTTCTCAATATCATCCATGACAAGTTTCAAGCCTTGCAGAAGAAGTTTGCTCAGTCAATTGCTCAAAGGCCTGAAAATCGACTGTACTAGGTCAAAAGTCAATTGTGACCCACATACAGTCAAACCTCGAGTTTTTTGGTTAATATCCTCATTTTGAGGTATAATTCATCATTTGATCAAGGTTTGATCATGATTCATCAAGGATTGCTCACAATTAATAAAAACCCAAAAGTTGCTAAATTAGGATTTTGAAGGAAAAGTCAACTCAACTTTCACCAAGCATAACTTTCTCATGCTTTATTAGGTATAACCCATTCAAAGCTCATTTTGAATAGGATGCAATTCCCTACAATTCATATTCATCTCCCAAGTTCATAATACGCACTCACAAAAAGATATGAATTTTGACATTATAGGTCATTTTGAAAAGTCAACAAAAACACCTTTTGGGCCAAAGCATCATACATGAACATGGAAGACTCAATTGAGATGAGACTAAAAGTTTTTCTTAGAGGATATCCTAAGCTTTCTAAAAAGTCCAAGAACACCTCTCTAGGGACAAAATTGAGAGAGTTATGCATTGGCCAAGTTGACTTTTTTTGCAAAATTGCCAAAAGTCAACATTGATCAAAATTGCATTTTCCCACATGGGCCCATCTTTTTAAGATTGCATCTAATTCCTAGCATAGTCCACAACCTATGGGACCCTCCATGCTTTATTTATTTATTTATTTAATTTATTTTTATTTTTATTCACTTAAAATCCAAATAAAATCCAAATAAATCTAAATAAATCATATAATGTGTTTTAGGGATGATTTTTGCATTGAAGGAAGATCTTATGTGCTGTCAATTGAGAATCAATTCGTGCAAGGCTAATTTGGGTGGAAAAAGATTAAATTGAAGCAAGTTTAGAAATATATCATATGCCATGAAAAACCAAATCAAATCTTCATAATGGGCAAGATTGAATTAGTTTTTGTTAACCTAATATGTTGCATTACATATACAGAAGAGATCTAAGGCAAGAGGAGGGTTGGAACAGTCGTGCAGAGCAAGAACAAAACTGAAAAATATCAAGAAAAGGTGGTGATCCAATTCCAAGTTACAGGACATCCCAAGCCATCCTCACCTTTCCAATCGATTGTTGGACGTCTCAAGATCGTGTTTCAATCATTAGCAAGCCTCCCCACGCCCTGAAACGCGTTGTAGCAGTCACACGGGTTTTTTGTTTGGTTTTAGGGCTTTGCAATACAGGTTAAATTGAATGTTGATTCTAGTACCATGATATTCGTGAGGATGAGACAAGTTGATTGGTACCAGCCATGGTCATTTATCTTGCTTGTGGACGATTTTTGAGACACACCAGTTTGTAGCTACAACGCAATGTCCGTAGGTAAAAACATATTGGGCTAAAATTACGGTTGGGAGGAAGAAGATGAAGCGTGGCACTCCCTGGTTGGGCAGTTTGAACTTTAGCGCGTTGTTCCCATTAATCATTGTTTTCCATATATTATGTTTTGTTTCTATTATATGTACAATTAAGTGAAATAGCTCAGTTGGCAAGCAGGGATTGGAAGTATGCATAAGGACCTGGGTTCGATCCCCAGGTCCCAACCTTTGTTCATATATTTCTCCAATAGGTAATCCAGCACGCTACACATCAGGAGGTTCTTTGTGTGTCATCAAGATCTGGCCATCCAATTCATCAGCGCCCCAGATCCAATGCCATTCCACTGAAGGCCCACCATACGCCCCAGGTTAACGCGTGCATTGGATCAAGCAAAGTCAAAACGGGCTATCAACCTCGGGCCCAGAAAATTCATATTCCAACCCCCATTTCAGCAATAACACCAGGCCCATTTACTACTTTTTTTATTTTTCTTCTTTATTTCATTTTTTATTCTTTTAATTTTCTTTAGTTTTTTTAATTCACAAATTAATTATTTTTCATAAAAGTCATAAAATCAATAATTCACAAAATTAGGATTAGTATTTTTTTTATTATCAAAATTAATTTAACTTAGGAAATTGTAATTTGTTTTCATAAATAAAATCAAAATAGAAATGAGGTTAAAACTTTTAATTTTATTTTATTTTGCTCTTTTTTTCAAATAAATAAAAATACAAAAATAGGTTTAAGAATAAATTAATTTGTTTTTCTTAATTTAAAATTAATTAGAATTAGGATTTTCTTTTTAATTTATTGATTTATTTATTTTAAATAACAAAGCATAACAAAAACGTTTTTTTAATCAATCGAAATTAGGTTTAAGCAAGGGTCAAAACCCTAGTTGTTTCGTATTCAATTCATCGCGCGCGCGTTATTTATTTTTTCCAATATTTTTGTAACTGTTCATGGTTTGTAATAGTTAATTTAGGGTTTTATTTACTGTTTAAATCTCCGGCTTTTTTGGCTATGTAATTAACCCCCCTCCCCGAAGCCTTGTAATAGCGTAGATTTACTTTCTCGCGTTTTAATTCCCGTAAGTATTTGACTGTTTAGAAGTATGCTAATAGGATTGTATGACAAGAATGCATGACAAATTTAATACAGTTAGAAAACCCTAATGTGCAAAGACAAATAACTGAAAACAGATCACTCGCACATATCACTCTTAGGGTATACTCACACTTCGGTTGCCTTCGGTAAACAATCATTAAGTATAGGGTGCCTTAGTGGTTACCCTTCTGTCTAAAAAATATCAAATGTCCCGTTCGGATGTTGCCTCGGAATGTTGCCTCAGAAATGTGGCCTCAGAAATGTTGCCTCGAATATGATCTTAAGACTCTAGGGTTATTATTAAAATGTCCTAACATTGCTTTAGTGATCGTACGTCCCTTTCGAATTGACCCTTACAAATTCCAACGACGGTGTTACCTATTTCTCAATAGTAGGATAGCGCTGTCTAACGGAAACAAGAATAGAAATGATCTTTTTTTCGAGTAGATAGATGCTAATAGGTACTTTCTAAAATCAAAACTTTTCACACTTACACTTTTCAAACAAATTTTCAAAACAACTTTGTCACACCTTTAAGGACTGATACAAGGGTTATCACGAAGTTAAAACTCTTTTTTTCAAAAACATACACAAGCAATTTAAAAAGATGAGCAAGTACCTAAGAGCCCACGGAAAACCATGGATAGAAAGGGTGCTAACACCTTCCCTTTCTATAATCTACCCCCGTACTCAGAATATCTCGAAAAAGGATTTTTTATGTAATTTTTTCCTTTCCGGTTGGATGAAATAAAAGTCGGTGGCGACTCTTGCTTACCGCGACATTTTGCAAACAGAAAAACACAAAACGCAAACCAGCGTCAAACAGTCGGTTCTGGCACCGTATCACACCAATGCTCAAACAGAGGTTTGCATGAAGACTCAATGCCCTGTCGAAGCCTGCATGCAGGGGTCACTTCTTTGTGACTCAAGGCAAACATGTAAGGGGCCAATGGTGCAATCGAAGGTTGCATGCATGAGGCTTTTCCTCTTTAAATTGAAGGAGGCTACAGGAGGCTCTTTGCCTTGTGCCAGCTGGCCTGGTAGGAGCCTCTTCCGTGTAAGGAGGCTTTTCCTCTTTGAGTCTAAGGAGGCTACAGAAGGTTCTTTGCCTTCTGAGTCGAAGGACATCAGCAAGAGGCTTTTTTCCTTGTGAATCGAAGCTAGTTAAAGATAAGTGTTGCCATGTCGAAGCTTGCAATAAGTTGTTTTAAAGGGATAATTTTCCCATTCAGAGCTTGCATGCAGGAAGCCATTACACTATGGGTGCTAATGTGAATCCAGTGAATGCTAGCCATAGGGAGAATTTTTCCTTGTGCATGCTAGCATGGTGGGAAATTCTGCCTTGTGATTTTGGAAAACATACTGGAAAGAAGCTGTTGTACGCAAGTTCAGAACTTGGCTTTTCAGCATCTACGCAAGTTCAGTCATAATTTGTTAGGGTAATGCAAAGAAGGTAATAAAGCGTGATATGAAGCCTGGAAACTCCTTCAAAACATGCTGGAGCCAGAAGGTAAGAGGATCAGAAGATTGGATGCTACGCTAAAGCAGAACATCTAATCCAGAGTTTGCAAAGGTAAATCAGAGAAGGTTACTAGAAAACCTGGGGAATCCTTCAGAACATGCTGAGGAAACGAGGTACAAAGATCAGAAGTTAGATGTTTGTCCTAAATGGAACTTCTGATCCAGAATTAAACAATGATGCAAAATCTCACATTACAGGATTTCTGATTTTGACAAATCTCATCATTATTTAATGCTCATTAATTCTCACAACGACTTTTGAGTCTTTGTCCAAAGGATCTCTCCACGTGTAGTTTAGAAATACTTTTGTACAAAATTAGGTAAGGGTCCATGCGCTACTTTTTTCTTGTGGGTTAACTTTTCCTTAATCCATGCTTACTAATCCAGCCTAATCTAAAAAACTGTCAACTATCACACTTTTTTTTGGAACTTGCTTCAAGAGCAAGTCAGCATCTAGCGTATGATGTTGGCGCTACTTGTAATTTTCAAACACACAAAGCTTTACCTATAAATATAACACCATTGGTCACTGAGAGGGGGCCAGAGAGCAAATTTTGTAAAAGAAGTCAAAACTTTGAGAAAGAAAAGCCTTGAATCCTTGCCAAAATTCCAAGAGTTCTAAGAACTGTAAACACAACACATAAAACCTTGTTAACTTTTGATTCCTTGCATTCAAAACTCCACTTGTTCTCAATTATTTCTTGACTGAAAAACATTCTCACAGTTTCTGATCCATACATTGGAAACTGCCTAAACTTATGTGTTCGTATTGCTATACATTTTCCATCCATCCATTCAAAGAAATCAGAACATCACCTCCTTGCCATCCCCAGAAGTTGAAAACTTCCATCTTACTGAGTACGTGAAGAAGCTGTTCAGAGCTTCATCAGAGTTGAGGTTAACCCCGGTTCACAGAATTTCTTCCAGCTACAAGGTAAGTTTCTGCTGACCCTCACCACATTACTTAAGCATTACCGAATTTACATGCTCAGATACAATGTAGATATCAGGTTTTGGTGTCATACATATTCTGAAATTCCATGCATTCTATCTGCCTAAGTAGGGAATAAATCAGTTCAAAACTTCTTGAAGATACTAGAGCTCAGAGTTAGGATTAGCAAATGCATGCTTACCTCTGATTTATAGTCCTGATTTTTCTTATCTTCTGAAACGATATGAAACCTGCTATAACTGTTCTATGCATATCTTTTGTTTTGTGGAGAAATAACCAAATTATAGATGTTCTAACTAGCATAGAGAGAGAGACCAAGTTCTTCCAGTGGTCTCAGAACTTAGGAAGTCTGTTTTGTTGCCAGTGGTATCAGAACTTCTGAAGCTTGTTTTCATTACCAGTGGTATCAGAACTTCTGAAGCTTGTTTTCGTTGCTAGTAACATCAGAACTTCTGAAAACTAATGTGTTCCAAGTGGTCTCAGAACTTCTGACCTTATACATTTTCACTAATAGGTTTTTGTCTTGCAGCGTGCCAGGGTCAGAACCTCTGACTTCATTTCATCATCAACACATTGATTCTTTTTTTTATTATTTCGCTATCATTCTCCATTTCACTAATCAGCCAACATCGAAATTATTTCCTTCATACTTTGTTTTGGTTTCTTAAAACAAAAGACCAAAAATATTTTCTTAAAACAAAACCAGTTTCATTTCACATTTTTTGTACTTTCTTATGAATTTCAATATGGTTGTAATAGTCATCTAGGGCTTGTTTTCTTTGCAATCCCCGTTCATAAACTTGTATACCCCATCCCCTAAACATTGTAATAGTGTAGGACTTTACATTTCTGCAATTTATCGCTTTCAAATATAAATGCTAGTAATTAGGCGTGTATGGCAAGATAAAAACAAATCAAATAGAAAACCCTAAATCCAAGACAAAATCAAAGAATGAAAATAACACACTTGTACACAAGCATCCTTAGGGTTTCTCCACACGGTTGCCTTATACAAAAATGGCCATATTACGCATGCGGAGTATCTTGGAAAAACAAACAAATATGAGATCATAGTCCCTCGATGACGTTATTCAAAGTTGCCTTACAAAATGATCCTGGTCCCTCAAAAAAATGCCAAAGATACTTTGCAACATTGCTAATAATGGTTATACGATGACCCACGCCCGTCTCGTTTACATCCAAAGATAGGGTTGCTTACCAAATCAATGGTAAGACAACAATGTAAAAGGAATAAAAAATGAACAAGAAAGACATCTGAGTAGGTAGATTACTTCTAGTTACTTGCTCTGTTTCCAAACAACTATCCTTGCTATTTTCAAAACAAACACACACATTTCCAAACATCTTACAAACATTGAAAACATTTTCAAAAAAACAAACATCTTTGTATACATTCTTACGATTAAGAATCATTAAAAAGATTGCCTAAACAGTGGCCTCTTTTATAAAATACTTTCAAAACCACACAAAGCACAATTTTCAAACAAAAAAGCAAGTGATCTTGCAAGTAACTAAGAGCCCATGGAAAACCATGGATGAAAAGGGTGCTAATACCTTCCTTTTTTTATAATATACCCCCCGAACTCAAGAAACAATATCAAAGGTATTTCCTGTGCTTTTTCACCTTTCCTTTTGGATAAAAGAAAATCCGGTGGCGACTCTTGCTAACCGCAACATTTGCGATAAAACACAAAACTCTCAAGTCAGTTCTCCCACCGTATCATAAAACTGGCGACTCTGCTGGGGAAATTTCTAAAAGTGGGGTTACCTTAGGGTTTAGGTCATATTTATTTCCTTACATTGTTTGATTTGTTTGCTTTATATTATGGTTCTTTGTTTGGGTTTGAATCCTCTACCCAGATTTGGGATATATTATAGGTAAATAGCAATACGTTATAGAAACTGTGCGCGGTATACCGACATGGTCTAAGCAATAGCTAAGTTAGTGTGACATATTTGTGGGTACCGATAGCCTTTGAGTCAATCAAAGAGAATACGGGGCCGCTGAGTGATGTCATGAAGCACTAATGAACTTCTAGAACACTTTACATGACCAACTTGGCCTTTAGGATGTAGTGAGATGACCGGCTTTGGTGCAGTCCGAAGTTGGTAGATACTCGATACTACACTCATTGAGGGTTGGTTTCTTGGGATATTTCGATCGCCATTAAAGAGGTTTAAGCTGAAACAATGACCAAGGAAACAATCCAGTGATATTGAGCTCCTTAGAACCCGGTTACTATTTCTAGGACAGGTTTAAGCCAACTAAACTTCAAGAAGGTACTTACCTATAAAACCCCATGCAAGCCTAAACTAAGAAATTGTTTGTTTTGCTTGTATATGCATACTTGTACATAACATCATGGACATCATGAGCATCATATGCATCCACTAACCATTTCAAGGATTTTGGAGATTCATCTTTGTTCTTGTTTTGTAGGTTATGGATTCACTTCGCAGGAAAACTATCCAAGTCAACCTTGTGAGAATTCCTCCATAACTCAAGGAGCTAGCTTCAAGGATCCCTGAGAACTCTCCATTCACCGAGAGGCATGGTCGTCTACTCAACTTGGTCACCTCCAACACAGATGAGGATATGATGAAGGTACTTTTCCAGTTCTTTGATCCTTTGCACCATTGCTTCACATTTCCCGACTATCAACTTGTGCCCACTTTGGAAGAATTCTCTCAACTATTGAGGATTCCTATTCTCAATCAACTACCTTTAAATGGTATGGAAAGAGACCCAAATCTAGAAGAGATTGCTCAAGCTCTGCACTTGCACTCATCTGATGTCACAACTCATTGGGAAACTAAAAGTGGTGTCAAAGGCTTCTTAGCAAAGTTTCTGTTTGAGAAAGCCCAAAGCTGTTGGAATTCCTTAGACTTGCAAGCTTTTGAGGAAATTGTGGCTCTCCTCATCTATGGGATGGTTTTTTTCCCAATCCTGACCAACTCATAGATGTGAGTGCCATCAAAATCTTCATGTCACGCAATCTGGTACCTACATTGCTAGGGGATATCCTACACTCTTTTCACACTCGCACAATGAGGAAAAGAGGTGTCCTTATGTGTTGCACTCCTCTCCTGGAAAGATTGGTTTATTTCTAATCTTCCCCAATCAGTCTTAAAGAATGAGCAAGGATTAAGGTGGTCACAAAGGTTAATGACGCTCAAACATTCAGATATTCATTGGTGTTCCCGATCCAAAGAGAATGTTATCATTGTTGACCGTTATGGAGAATTCCCTAATGTCCCTCTACATGGAATTAGGGGAGGCATCACCTACAACCCATGCTTATCTCTAAGATAGTTTGGTTATGCCCGAAGGGATGGCCCGTATGAGATGCTGATTCAAGGCTTGGTATTCGACTACGACAATGACGATCAAGGTCTTCGCCAGAGATTCATCTGAGCTTGGAGGATGCTAAACAAGGTGGATAGCAAGGCTTTAGGAAAAATAATTCCATCCCTCTTGAGCCTTACCTCAAGTGGGTACGAACCCGCGCTCAAAGTCTTATGATGCCTTATCCTTCCGTCCTTTCGGTGATCATTGAGCCTGTTAAGGAGGGAGAAGTTCCATACACTATCCTACATCCTGACATGCCCACATCTCTAAAAGACCTACAAAGGGATTGGATACAGCTCAAAGGAGAGTGAGATACTTTCGAAGCCCAATTCTACGCAAGCGAGAAGAAGGTTTTGGAACTCACTAGGCTACTTCATGAGGAGCAGACTCTAAATGCCTACATCGCACCAAAGAGGATGCGCACTACTTTTTTATCTTAGATTGTTGTATTATTTTGCCCAAGGGGCATTGATGTACTCAAACTCTATCTTATTAATATAACGTGTGTTTCTTTTTGTCTAAAATGAACTTGAATCTTTAAAAATCCTTGAAAACATTACATATGCACATATCATTCATCATAACATAAACAGGTCTTTTGCAACGAGTTTCCTCATCTCTCTACTGTTTATTTCAATAAGATGGATCTCGAAAAGACAGTCAAAGATCTTCAAGTTCAAAACACACAATTTCAACAGTTACTCATGACCCTATCAAAGGGGCAAAGGAGTTGAAGACTCTATTAGCTGAAGAAAGAAAGAAGAAAACATAGAAGGTCACCGGGGTTTTGAACATGGAGAGAAGGTTTCAAGGACAGACTAGAAGAACCTTGAATTTCGCAACAACATCTGGTGAAGGAGAAGGGAAAGGAAAGAAAGAGGTTCCGTCAGAATTTGAAGAGGAGGAAGAATAGTAAGACTACTCAGAGGAACAGTATCCTCTAGAAGATGATAAGTACAGACATCTTGAAGATCGTTTGAGCGCTATGGAAATACAAAATATGCCAGGTCTAGACTTTAAAGAATTGGGACTAGTGTCGGGAATTGTGATCCCACCGAAGTTCAAAGTGTCGTTGTTTGCAAAATATGATGGGGTGTCATGTCCTAAGATGCACCTCCGATCATATGTGAGAAATATCCAACCGCACTCCACCGATAAAGACCTGTGGGTGCATTTTTTCCAAGATAGCCTATCTGGAACACAACTCGATTGGTTTTACCAATTGGAAAGGGCCAACGTCCACAACTGGGAAGATCTTGCTGCAGCTTTCTATAATCAATACCAATATAATGCAGATTTGGCGCCTACCCGTACTCAACTTCAGAGTATGGCCATGGCTTCCAATGAGGGTTTCAAGGATTACGCACAGAAGTGGAGAGATCTAGATGGGAGAGTTCAACCCCCTCTGTCTGAAAGGGAGTTGGTGGATATGTTCTTAGGCACTCTATCGGGCCCTTTCTTTAACCATCTGATTGGAAGCTCATCTGCAGGATTTACTGAGTTAATACTAACCGGAGAGAGGGTGGAAGCTGGCATAAAAAGTGGAATGATTCAGAGGGATTCATCTGCCTCTATAGCTGTGAGAAAGCCTTTCACTGGGAAGAAGGAGGTATCTGTTGTTTATCCATAAAGGAACCAAGGGAGAGCTGAACGCCGACCAATGGTAGGAGCTGTTATGATCCCAAAACCTACATCTGATCAACCAAGAAGTAATAAACGAGGGTGGAAAGGTCAGTCTGACAATTCACCAGAATCAATATGACTCTAGCCCAGGTTTTACCGCACCTTCTGAAATCCAATTTGGAAACTTTGAAAGAAGCTCCCAAGAACCCCAACACAACGTCCCCTCATTATCACCCAAATGCCAGATGTGCATATCATTCCGAAAGTCTGGGTCATGACACTAACAACTGTTGGGCTTTGAAAAACAAAATTCAAGACCTTATAGATGCAAAAGAGATTGAGTTTGATGCACCCGAGAAGCCAAATGTCATTTCTGCTCCTATGCCTAGACATGGTCACCACACTAATGTTGTTGAAGAAGATTTGTTTGTTACCACAATTGATGAACTCTTGACTCCATTCCCAATCATTAAGATAAACTTGTTGAAAGCCGGTGTATTCCCGTGTTGTAATGAAGACTGCCATCTCTGCTTATCCTCACCAACTGTTTGCCCTTTGTTGAAAATAGGCATTCAACGCTTGATAGACAACAAAGAGATTATGTTTGAAAGTACTCCTCTTTTACCTGTTCCTGTTGAAGACGTTTCAATCATCACCATCTTCGCCAATTCTTCCAAGGTCCCCAAAAGACCCGTTAGGATTACATCGGTTCCAAAAACAATTCCTCTTATAATCACAATGCTTGGGCCAGTCCTGTATGAATCAGACAAAACTGTGTCGTGGAATTACGGTGGGGACATTTATTACCATGGCATCAAACAAGATGGGCTGGCCGTCGAAAAAATAAACTCCGAAGAAGAAGACTCCGACATTAGCAATATTGTCGGAACTAGTAAGATCACCCGAAGCGGTAGAATCTTCTCTCCAGAAAATGCCCCCCCCCCCCCCCCCCCCCCCCCACAAAGGCAATTTTTGGACCCGTGGCTACTTCAAAGGTTACTTTCGTACCAATAATTATACCTGCAAGTACTCCTGTTGACAAAGATGACACAACCCCTGTTGTTATCCCTACCAACACTCCTACTACTGAAACTCGAGGAAAAATTATTCAAGAAGAGCCTGTCCAGACGAAGGCTCAACCGCTGACTATCCCCGAAACCTCCAAAAAGGAAATGAAGGAGATCTTGAGAATAATAAAGAAGAGCGACTACGACGTAGTTGAACAGTTGGGGAAAACTCCCTCCAAAATCTCCATGCTGCCATTGTTGTTGTGTTCCGAGGCACATGCGAAAGCTCTAGTAAAATTCCTAAAGACAACCCATGTGCCTCAAGAGACATCGGCTGATCAATTTCAAGATTGCGTGGCCAGCTTGACGGTAGATAACGGCCTAGGCTTCTCGGATGCTGATTTGACACCAAGGGGAAGAAAGCACAACGAGGCATTGCATGTCTCTATGGAATGTAGAGGAACGACTCTGGCCCATGTCTTGGTGGACACGGTTCATCTTTGAATGTTTTACCGAAGAAAGCTCTCGACAGACTAGACTGCAAAGGACTAACATTGAAACCCAGTAACATAGTCGTGAGAGCATTTGATGGCTCAAAGAGGATGGTCCACGGGGAGGTGGACATCCCCATAAAGGTTGGGACTCAAACTTTCAACTCAACCTTCTATGTAATGGACATACGCCCTTCTTACTCCTGTCTGCTAGGACGGCCGTGGATCCATAATGCCGGTGCTGTCACCTCTACACTGCACCAGATGCTGAAATATCTGGTCCAGGGAAAGATTATCACTATCCACAGAGAGGAAGAGTATACGATTAGCCACCTCAATTCCTTCCGGTATGTGGAATTGGACGGCGAGTTCATTGAATCTCCTTTTCAACATTTCGAAGAGGTTCACCAAGAGGTAGCAGTAACCAAGACTGTATCCCATATTCCCAAGATTACGAGACCTCCGCTCTGAATGTCATCTCTGAAAGACGCCAATGCAATAGTAGAGGAGGGTGGGTGCACCATCTGGGGGAAACTTCCGGATATTCCGTATAAATCTAACAAGTTTGGCTTAGGGTTCACTTCAAGTGCTCAGAAGGTTGTGCACCGTACCCATGCGAGAGGGCCACCCTTGAAGATTAGCAACCGAGAGGTCAATGTGGTGGAAGATGGTGAAGAGGATTGCAGCTTGGAGGATTGGATATTTCCAACTGTCAACGGAGGACTTTGCAATTGGGAGGCCAGAGACTTTGTCCCAATAACTCTCATCCCTCAGTAATTTATCTTTACATTTTTGTTGGACTTGTAATATTCATAAACAATTCACACATTTAAAACCTTGTGTCTTACCCGAGGCACAATGGTCCATTTGTAAGGGTCATTATTTCATCTTCATATGACATTCAATGAATTATGGACGTTTTTCACATACAAACTTTTGTGCTTATTGTTTTTCTTTTACATTTTATTTTTTAAAGGATGGCTATACCCTTACCCACACTTACAAATGCAGGTACCCCCTCCATTCTGAATCCCATGGGTAACGATACTCCTATGGCCTTTTGTGACTCTGAGGATCTAAACTACCAAGCCAAAGACGAAGGTAAGGAAGATTGTGAAGTACCGGGGGAACTGGCCAGACTACTACAACAAGAGGAAAGAGCCATTCAGCCTCACGAGGAACCTGTGGATACAATCAACCTGGGTACCGAGGAGGATAAAAAAGAGGTCAAAGTGGGTGCCAATCTGTAGCCCAGTGTCAAGGAGCGTCTGATTCAGCTGATGCGTGAGTATGTTGAGATCTTTGCCTGGTCATATGAAGACATGCCAAGAATTGATACAGACATCGTGGTACATCATCTACCTACAAGAGAAGACTGTCCACCAGTAAAACAAAAAGTCCGCCGCATAAGACCTGATATATCAGAGAAGATCAAAGCGGAAGTCATGAAACAATTCAATGCTGGATTCTTGGTTGTCACTTCATATCCCCAATGGGTTGCCAACATCGTTCCCGTGCCTAAAAAGGACCGCAAAGTATGAATGTGTATGGACTATAGAGATTTGAATAGGGCCAGCCCTAAAGATGATTTTCCACTCCCCCACATATATATCCTAGTTGACAATACGGCCCAGCACAAAGTGTTTTCCTTCATGGATGGATTCTCAAGTTACAACCAAATCAAAATGGCACCTGAGGACATGGAGAAAACAACATTTGTCACACAATGAGGCACATTCTGCTACAAAGTGATGCCATTCGGACTGAAGAATGCTGGGGCAACCTATCAGCGCACCATGGTAGCTTTGTTTCATGACATGATACATCATGAAATAGAGGTCTACGTAGACGATATGATAGCCCGATCACAAATAGAAGAAGAGCACCTTGATCACTTGCAAAAGTTGTTTGAGAGGCTAAAGAAATACAAGCTAAGGTTGAATCCAAACAAGTGCACATTCGGAGTCCGGTCCGGTAAACTTTTAGGTTTTGTCGTCAGTAACAAAGGTATTGAGGTCGATCCTTCCAAGGTTAAAGCAATACAAGAGATGCCTGCTCCTCGTACAGAGAAGGAAGTCAGAGGATTATTAGGACGCTTGAACTATATTTCCAGATTCATTTCTCACCTAACAGCTACTTGTGAGCCAATCTTCAAACTATTGAAGAAAGACCAGGTAGTCAGATGGAATGATGAATGCCAGTTTGCTTTTGACAAGATTAAAGAGTACTTACAAGAGCCTCCTGTTTTGATGCCACCAGTCGAGGGAAGACCACTGATCATGTATCTGACCGTCTTAGAGAACTCAATAGGGTGTGCATTGGGGCAGCATGACGAGTCTGGCCGAAAAGAGCATGCTATTTACTACCTGAGCAAAAAAGTTTACCGACTGTGAAACCAGATATTCACTGCTCGAGAAAACTTGCTACGCTCTAGCATGGGTTGCTCGCCGGCTAAGACAGTATATGCTGATTCATACTACTTTGTTGATATCTAAGATGGATCCGATAAAATACATCTTCGAAAAGCCTGCTCTACCTGGGAGGATAGCTAGATGGCAGATGATCCTAACAGAATATGACATACAATATACTACCCAGAAAGCTATAAAGGGCAGTGTATTGGCTGATCACCTTGCTCACCAAGTTATAGAAGACTATCAGTCCATGAAGTTTGAATTCCCAGATGAAGACATCATGACATTAGACAACTGTGAAGAAATCAGACCATATGACGGACCTGAACAAGGATCTCGATGGACCGTGTTCTTTGATGGGGCATCCAATGCACTTGGTAATGGTATCGCCGATGTACTCATATCTCCAGAAGGGTGTCATACTCCTTTTACTGCCAGACTTTGCTTCAATTGTACGAGCAACATGGCGGAATACGAAGCGTTCATCTTTGGTCTCAGAGCTGCCATAGACTTGGGAATCAAATCCTTAGACGTGTTTGGAGATTTAGCTTTGGTCATCAGTCATATCAAAGGGGAATGGGACACTAAGCACCTAAACCTTATCCCTTACAAACATGTTTTGACATTGCTACCACATTTTGAGAAGATTACCTTCGAGCATTTCCCGCGAGAAGAAAATCAGCTAGTAGACGCTCTAGCCACAGTGTCATCTATGTTTAAACTTAATTGGGATAACGAAGCTCCCCAAATCACCATCGAACGAATGGACGAACCGGCACACTGTCACGAGATTAATATTGAAGAGGTAGTGGACCAGCCTTGGTTTCATGAAGTCAAGAGGTATCTCGAGGCTCAAGAATATCCAGAAGGAGCTTCAATCAATGATAAGAAGTTCTTAAGGAGATTCTCTGCTAAGTTCTTCCTGAGTAATGGCATCCTGTACAAACGTAATCATGACTTCATTCTGCTTCGGTGTGTGGATAAGGTTGAAGCGGAAAGGATCATGGCTGAATTACATGAAGGTACTTTTGGCACTCACTCCAGTGGGCATACGATGGCGAATTAAATCCTACGGGCAGTTTATTATTGGTCTACCATGGAAGCAGATTGCTATCAACACTCTCAAACATGTCATAAGTGTCAAATTTATGCTACAAGGTGCACGTACCTCTGGTTCCTCTGAATGTCTTGACGGCTCATTGGCCCTTTGCTATGTGGGGAATTGATATGATTGGAGAGATCAAGCCTATAACCTCCAATGGACACTGCTTCATCCTGGTGGCCATTGACTATTTTACCAAGTGGGTTGAAGCAGCTTCCTTCGCTTCTGTTACTAAGAATGTTGTTTCCCGCTTCATCAAGCAAAATCTCATTTATCGGTACGGTATCCCAGAAAGGATCATCACTGATAATGGTACAAATCTTAACAACACTGTGATCACCGCCTTGTGCGAACAATTCAAAATTCAGCATCACAATTCTCCTCCCTACCGGATAAAGATGAATGGTGTTGTTGAAGCTGCAAATAAAAACATTAAAAAGATCATACAAAAGATGACAGTCACATACAAAGACTGGCATGATATGCTACCATTCGCTCTCTATTGGTATCGTACCACGGCTCACACATCAACTGGGGAAACACCCTTTTCTTTGGTATATGGCATGGAAGTTGTTTTGTCTATTGAGGTTCAAGTCCCCTCTCTGAGAATTATGAAGGATGCAGGTTTGAATGAATACGATTGGATCTAAACTCGACTTGATCAACTGAACTTAATTAATGAAAAGAGACTTACTGTTATTTTCCATAGTCAAATGTATCAAAAATGGATGATCAAGGCTTTTAACAAGAAAGTCAGGTGCCAAGTATATCAAGTTGGGGATCTAGTGATAAAACGTATCATTTTGAAACAAAGTGATCCCAGGGGCAAATGGACTCCTACCTATGAAGGACCATTTGTAATCAAGAACATATTCTCTGGTGGGGCAATGATCTTGACCACCATGGACAGTTACAACCTGCCACACCCTGCAAACACAGACACAGTCAAAAGATACTACACATAAGAGACCCGCTAGGTTGACACACCTAGGCAAAACAAGGGCATACCGGCGAACCAAAAAGGTTTGGCCAAAAATTAGGGATAAAATAAAAAAAAATTGTGCACCCGACAAGTTGAAAACCTAAAAGGGAGACTTGGGAAAAAAAGGGTTTCCCGGAGGACTGAAAACTCGAAAACGCGGTCCAGGAAAAAGTTAGGGAATTAAAAGTGTATGACTGTGTCCTGTCGGATCACTTGACGGACAAACTTTGGCTTCCACTGACAAACTCAGAGTTTCTGATCAATTCAATCATCTTCAGACAAGGAAAATAGACAAGATACTCTGAGATATGAAGGCTATAGCAGAATGGGAACCCCATGGGATTATTACACATAGCTATCTTTCTTTGTATCAAAATTTTCTTGTTTTACGACAGCATTCTCTTACTAGAGTGTTTGTTCCCGTTGTACAAAAATGCTTATTCGAAGTCAATACAAAGATATCCCTTTGAAAGTGCAAAAAAACTATTTGTCTTGTTCTTACACTTGTGTTTTGTTTGCAAAAAACGTCCAATGATTCATTGATGAACATATGCATTTGAACATGATTTACAAATAAACAAAATGAGAAAGACAATTACTTATAGGTTGAAAGGACAGGAAAACGTCTCTAGGCTATTCCATAAGTAATCCCCACAGTACATCATTTAAATCCCTAGCAGAACAAATTTCAAATTATTAATTCCCAATAGAAATCGTCAAATTTCTCAGGATTCCCCAAAAGATCTTACAAGAAGTACATGGCATTGCCCTCACAATAGGATTTACTTCTCTCAACAAGAGTTCGCCAGTACTTCAACTTCAATACATGAAAATTAAACTTATCCTCAGCAGCAGTCGGGGATTTATTTTCCTCAACCATACACCAATACAGCAAATTAGCTTACATGCGCATACATTGCATCCACATATCATAAACATTGATAAAGCGACTACATTGCATCATACATTTCATGCAACATAACTTTGTGTTTCATCTAACGTTTTACCCTTTTCAGGATAAGATTAACAGCTACGAATAATAATATGTAATCATGATACATTACAGATACGCTCTAGACCCGGAAGCCATTATGATACTCATTCATATTCAACTTTTGATATAGTACGGATACGCTCCAGACCCGGAAGCCATTCTGATACTCATTCAGATACAACCTTTTGATACAGTTCGAATACGCTCCAGACACGGATGCCATTCTAATACTCATTCAGATTCAACTTTCAGATACAGTACAGATATGCACGAGACACGGATGCCATTCGGATACTCATTCAGATTCAACTTTCAGATACAGATATGCGCGAGACACGAATGCCATTCTGATACTCATTCATATTCAACTTTTGATACAGTACGGATACGCTCCAGACCCGAAAGCCATTCTGATACTCATTCAGATACAACCTTTTGATATAGTTCGGATACACTCTAGACACGGATGCCATTCTGATACTCATTCAGATTCAACTTTCAGATACAGTACAGATATGAGCGAGACACGGATTCCATTCTGATACTCATTCGGATTCAACTTTCAGATACAGTACAAATATGCGCAAGATACGGATGCCATTCTGATACTCATTCAGATTCAAATTTTGATACAGTACGGATACGCTCCATACTTGGAAGCCATTCTAATACTCATTCAGATACAACCTTTTGATACAGTTCGGATACGCTCCAGACACGGATGCTATTCTGATACTCATTCAAATTCAACTTTCAGATACAGTACAGATATGCGCGAGACACGGATTCCATTCTGATACTCATTCAGATTCAACTTTCAGATACGGTACAGATATGCGCGAGACACGGATGCCATTCTGATACTCATTTAGATTTAACTCTTGATATAGTACGGATACGCTCTAGACCCGGAAGCCATTCTGATACTCATTCCGATATAACCTTTTGATACAGTTCAGATACGCTCCAGACACGGATGCCATTCTGATACTCATTCAGATTCAACCTTTTGACACAGTTCGGATACGCTCCAGACACGGATTCTATTCTGATACTCATTCAGATTCAACTTTCAGATACAGTACAGATATGCGTGAGACACGGATGCCATTCTGATACTCATTCAGATTTAACTTTCAGATACAGTTCAGATATGCGCCAGACACGGATGCCATTCTGATTACTCATTCATATTCAGTGTCCAGATACAGCTCAAATATGCTCCAGACATAGATGCCATTCTGATACTTATTCTTTCAGCTTATAACTTACAATTCAATAAACATTCTTGGATGGCATCTACAAGCCCATCTCCGACAAGATTCTATCACCTCTCTAAATGGCATCTTTAAGCCTATTCCTTCAACTACATACTGTCGAGTGCAAATTTCTGGGCACTCTAGTGTCCAATCATCTTTCACCTTCGAGTCACGAACGACAAAACTCGCCAATCTAACTCTTCAGGTTTAAGAAGATTGAACAGGGGCAGCTGTTGTACCCCAAAATTTGCTCTCTCTTATTTATCAGGACTTTTCTCACAAGATCTCTTTAACTCAAGACTGGATTATGGTTTGATCAACTCAAGACATCTCATCTTGCACTCATGACCCAAAATTAGGATTTGGGATTGCACGAAGATTTTGGGACTATCAATGCCTCATATGACCTTCAAGTATCATCATGGACCCCTAAGGTTACTGTTGTACCCCAAAATTTGCCCTCCCATATTCATCAAGAATTGTCAAAATCAAGGTCACAAAATTCCCCAAGGGTTGTGCAGCTCAACTGTCTCCTATACAGTCAAAACTAGGGTTTGAGTTCTGGTCAAGCAAATGAACTTTTCAAAGGCCCAATCAAGTCTCATATGCCTACAAAGATGGTCAAGTATCCTCATATCAAGTTTCAAGGCATTCAGCTCAAAATTGCACAGTCAAAACCCTAGATTGCACTACAGTCAACTGTAGGGGCAAAATGGTCATTTGACAGTCAAAAGTTCAAATTTTTGGTCAACATATCATTTTGAAGCCACAAACATCATTTGATCAATGCTTGATCATGATTCTCAAAATTTGGCTCAGAAATCATCAAAGATGCAAAAGTTGCTATATTTGGACAGCTGAAAAAGTCAACTGAAATTGACCAGGGCATAACTTTCACATGGATTATCAGAAAAATTCCATCCAAAGCTCATTTTGAAGAGAAAGACATTTCCTACAATTCATCTTCATGTTCCAAGTCCAAGAAATTCTCTCACAAAAAGTTATCAATTTCAACATTATAGGTCATTTTCAAAAGTCAACAAAAAGTGACTTTAAGTCAAAGGCCATAACTTGAGATTGGTAAATCAAAATGACATGGGACCAAAGGAATTGGTTAAAGGACTCAAAGACCTTTCCAAAATGTCCAAGAACATGTGAAAAGCTTAAAAATTGACCAAGTTATGCCTTGTGTAAGTTGGGAAATTTTTGGGAATTTTGAAAAGTCAACAATGGTGCAAAAGGCCTAAAAATGCAAATGGGCCCATTTTTCCTCCAAGTTTCTTCATGCCAAGCCTATGCACGACCACTAGGCCCAAAGGGAAGTATTTTCATATTTTTTAATTATTTATTTGAATTTATATTAATTTATATTCATTTAAATCATTTTAATACATGAAAAATATAAACCTAACCTAAAAAATCTTTTTATGCACATTCTAATCTCAATATTTCGTGCTTGATTGATTATGGCAAGTTTTGATAAGATTTGAGCTGATTGAACACAAAAACCATGAGAAAAAGATTCAAAAAAGATCTTCCAAAATCAAAGATTGAAAACAATTATTGCCATGGATTTTGTGTAATATTCTTAACCTAAAAGCTTGGCTATATGATCAGAAGCAAAGCCCTAATGCCATTAGACTGCAAGCTGCGCCCAAAGACCCTTCACAAACTTGAGAAATTTCTCCAAAAATCCAAAACTGAAATCAGTTCTAGGAGGCGATTCAAAGCGCAAGTTTCATTCCAATAGCATCCTGAGACATTCTTGAACATTTCTCAATCATAAACAACAAGCAAAACGCCTTGAATTGGTATCAGGAACTCAAACTGTACCAAGAAAATCTTGAAATCGCATAGCATGATTTAAGCATCTTTTTACATTTTTGTTTGTATATTCATGCTCCTTATGAAGTTTGTGAACTAACCATCATAATTAATTGAGTTTTTGTGGCATAAACATGATTTCACCATGAACGATATTAGGGTTTGGCAGGTTTCAAAATTAGGGGTTTCCTAATCAAGAAAAATCAGAGCTCCAGATGACCACCAATGGATTCAGGGATTGAAGACGAAAAGGATGGCCCCCTCGCGCTCAATTTATGAGCGACGAGGGGCTATTCGCTATTTTTTGATAGACACCCTAATGCAACGCTATAAAAACCGTCGCCTATGGGTTTTGTTTTACAGGGTGGGGAAGAAGACAACCTCGTGTCCAATAGTCATTGGTCCTTTTGAAATTCGCGCGTTTTTAACCAATTAGCATTATGTTTTATTTATTATATTTACGTATTATTATATGTTAACTAAAAGCGTTTGGTTCAGTTGGTAGCACGTGACATGAATGATCCTCAAGACCTGGGTTCAAGTCCCAGGTCTTCAACAATTTCATATTATTTTTCCTTTGGTAATCTCATGCAGGCATAAGACAAGGATTCACCATACGTCTTCAACTCAAGCCACACACGCGTCCAACATGATCAGATCAATGACCAATATTCAAGGCGCAGCATACAGTAGGTCAACGCGTTGGCACATGATTAGTAAAGTCAAACGGATTCCAAATCAAATGGGCCTGAAATGCTAAGGCCTGACCTCACAAATTGGGGCTACACCCCACCTTGGTTTGGCCTTTTTATATTTTTCTTCTTATTTTTATTTTTGTTATTTTATTTACTTTATTGTTTTAACATAATTAATTTATTTTTCTACAAAATATAAAAACACTCAAAAATCAGAAAAGGCCAAAAATTAATAAATATTTATATATTAATTATTTTCATGAATAAATAAAAATGTAGATTATTTAGTTTAATTAGGTTGTCAACTTTAATTCCTTTTAATAAAAATCCAAAAAATGTAGAATTAGGTTAATTGATAATTTTTATATTTTTTTAATTTTTCCTTTTCTCACAATATTATTTATTTATTATTTTATTTTTATTAAATGTACATAAATAAATTAGGGTTTAATGTAGATTATATTTTAATTCTTTCATAATAATTAAAAAATATTAGAATTAGGGTTTGCCGTTTAACTTAATTTCAATTAACTTCTTTTCCTTATTAAATCTAAAAACACAAAAATACCATTTTTCATTTAATTTTAATTTTAAATTCCTTGATTAATTTTAGTTGTTTGTAAAAGGGTCCAACGCCCTAGTTTTGTTTTAATTTCTTTATTTCGCGCATTTATTTTATAATCGTTTAAATAATTATGTAAATCTCCCAAAGCCATGTAACTTTACTTTTCGCACTTTATTTCTTCGCATTATTTATTTTTCCGCTAAATCGGGTCCGGTTTAATTTTGGCGATGTGGACCCGCGCCTTTGTAATAGCCTTAGATTTATTTTTTCGCAAACTTTATAACTGTTAAATATGCATGCAAGAACGAATGGACAAATTAAAATCAAGCGTAGAACACGACAAACATGACAAGACAAATAACTGAAACTTGACACACAAATCGCACACACCACCCCTAGGGTACGCCTCACTGTTGCCTTTCGAAAGGTGATCGTCGAGTAGAGGATGTCTTAGTAAGTCCTCATGATCCGGGAACCTGGCATGAGGGTAGCTTCTAAGGTGTCCTCCCATTGCTCTGGTGATCACCATGTCCCGAACCTCGAATTGACCCGAACACCTCCAACGGTGGTGCTACCTACCTCTCAATGGTGGGATGGCACTACTTTAAAGGACATTTACACAGACGAATTCCTTAGGGTAGGTAGGTTCTCGTAGATACTTGCTCTCTTTAAAAACAAAACAAATCAAAATCTTTTCACACCGACACTTTTCAAAAGCTTTCGAAACAATTTTTCAAACACTCTGACGCATGAGTCGATCTGAAACTTTCAAAGAAACTTTTTTAAAACCCACATTGAAAAGCAATCAAACCATTTTGAAAACACATTGAGCAAGTATCTAAGAGCCCATGGATAACCATGGATAGAAAGGGTGCTAACACCTTCCCTTTCTATAACCTACCTCCCGAACCGAGAGCAATCTCTTTAAGGAATTTTTCTGTGCTTTTGTCCTTTCCATTTGGAGAAAATAAAAGACGGTGGCGACTCTTGCTTCCGCGACATTTCGCGAACCAGCGTTAAAACAGTCAGTTCCAGATCCACCGATCACAGAACTGGCGACTCTGCTAGGGAATATCTTATAAAGTGAGGTGTACCTTAGGGCTAGGTCATAACTATGTTTTCAATTGCTTTCCTTGCTTGCTTTATTATTGAGGGACTGTCTTGGGAGTTCTATAGATCCTAACCCGGATCTGGGGATACCTTCTTAGAAAGTAGCAACAAGGCTGTGAGGGAACTGTGCGGGGTATACCGACATGGTTGAAACAGTCTGCTACGTTGATGTGGCACTTTGGTGTGTACCGGTAACCCTTGAGTTCAGTCAAGGAGAGTACGGGGCCTCCGCGTGGTGTCGTGAAGCATCAACAGACCTTAGGAACCTTAATTGAACTATCTTGGCCTCTTTAGGGTAGTGAGATAACTGACTTTGGTGCAGTCCGAGGTTGGTTGATACTCGATACTACACTCAATTGAGGGTTGCTTTCCTGGAATATTTCGGTCGCCAGTTCAGTGGCTAAATCGAAACGATGAACAATGAAAGCAATCCCGTGATATTGGGATCCTTAGAACCCGGTTACTTCTAATAGGACAGGTTGAGCCCACCAACTTCAAGAGGGTACTACCCAGACCTCATGCTAGCCTAAACCTTAAGGGCTCTTTTGTGTGACTTGTGTGCCTTCGTACTTGACTATCTGCGTACTTGTTACCTAACACTTGTTTCTTGCAGGTCTTGTTTATAGTCCTTAACTGGGACTCATAACAGGGTACTAAGTTTCTTGCAGGTCTTGTTTATAGTCCTTAACTAGGACTCATGACAGGGTTTACCAAATTTCTTGCAGGTCTTGTTTATAGTCCTTAACTGGGACTCATAACAGGGTACTAAGTTTCTTGCAGGTCTTGTTTATAGTCCTTAACTAGGACTCATGACAGGGTTTACCAAATTTCTTGCAGGTGTTGTTTATAGTCCTTGATTGGGACTCATAACAGGGTTTACCTACTTCACCCCATGCATAGCATGACATCATACCATTGCATACCATTGCATACATCCTAACCCATTTCAAGGATCTCAAGGGCTTGTGATGCAGGTCATGATGAATCAAACATTCAGCAAGGGGCAAAGAGGATTTATTTTCCTCTAGCCAAAGTTGTCAGGGGCTATGACCCACTGGATATGGTGAGCCTTTGACCCTTGATGAAGGACTCTCAACAAAATGAAGTTCTTACAATCAAGCTACCAGTTTCCAATGCTAACAAATTTTCTGTTTACCCCGCGAGGTCCTTGAAAACATTACATGCATGTCATACATCTCATTGCATTGCAGGTATCCCTTGACAGGTTGCTTACCCTTCCTCGCTGTTTATTTCAGCCGATCGCCATGAATCCTGAATCATCAGCCGAGCAGACTATCAAGGACCTCCAGGCTCAGAACGCCCAGTTCCAAGAGCTGATCATGAATCTGACTCAGGGGCAACAAGACCTGAAGGCTCTCCTTTTGAAGAAGGACAAGAAAAAGAAGAGGACTGTTCTGTTCAGCCCTAGACGCAGATCTGGGAATACACCGCAAGTTGAAACTGAAAGGACAACCCCATCTGTGGGAAAAAGCAGTCATCATGAGAGAGAGGTTCCCAGTCCAGTGGTCTCCGACAACGAGACAGATTTTGATGAAGAGCAGTACCCTCCTGCTGATGACAGATATAAGCAACTGGAGGACAGAATGAAAGCTATGGAGGTTCAACAGGTACCTGGGCTGGATTTCGGAGATCTGGGTTTGTCAACTGGTGTGGTTATCCCTCACAAGTTCAAAGTACCACCCTTCTCTAAGTACGACGGGGCATCTTGTCCCAAGCTGCACTTAAGGTCCTATGTTCGGAAGATTCAACCCTATACGGCGGACAAGAATTTGTGGATCCACTTCTTCCAGGAAAGTCTTTCAGGGACTCACCTCGAATGGTTCTATCAACTGGATGGGACCAAGGTTCGTAACTGGGAGGAGTTGGCTACTGCTTTCTACAAGCAGTATCAGTATAATGCCGACCTTGCTCCTACGCGTACCCAACTCCAGGGTATGTCGTTAGGATCAAGTGAAGGTTTCAAAGAGTATGCACAGAAATGGAGAGACCTTGCCGGAAGGGTACAACCTCCATTAACTGACCGGGAACTTGTGGACATGTTCTTGGGGACCCTGTCTGGTCCATTCTTCAACCACCTCATTGGTAACTCATCTGCCGGATTTACCGACCTCATCCTGACTGGCGAAAGAATCGAAGCTGGTATCAAGAGTGGGAAAATCCAAGAGGCCACACCTTCTGACACCCACAAGAAGCCTTACACGGGAAGGAAAGAGTCTAATGCAGCTTACAGCCATAAGAGTCGACGTGATCAACATGCAGGGGCAGTCATGATCTCTGGTTCTGCACCACGCCGCCAACCACAGAGGGGAAACCAGCAAAGGCCGGACGGGCCTAAAAGGCAGTTCACCAACATTAACATGCCATGGTCGCAAGCACTGCAACATATGCTGAAGATGAACCTGATTGCAGTAATCAACCCTCCTGCCAATCCTAAGACTTCCTCTCCTAGCTACAATCCAGAAGCCAGATGCGCTTATCATTCCGATATCCCGGGGCACGATACTGAGGACTGTTGGGCACTCAAGTACAAAATTCAGAACATGATCGATGCCAAAGAGATCGAGTTCGAGCCTGCTGAAACCCCCAACGTGATCAATGCTCCATTGCCAAAACATGGCTAGGATTGAGAATTTTTTGTTCATTTGAATTCAAGTTGTATTTTTCCTTTCTTGTTCAGATAAACAATTATTATGTTAAACTCTCTTATTTCATGAATGCATTACACATGTCTGTCTTGATTAATTATGTTTACTATGCTTAAAACTGCTTTCATATTTTTGCAATGGTCAACTCTTAATTGAAAATTCTAAACCTCTTGAGGGAGGATGACGAAAACGATACTACAATCTACAGTATGCTTTTGAACGGACCCCGCTGATGAGGTACAGGCATTGTTTCAATCCCTAAACACTGGAGTTATAAGGATGATAATCCCTCGTCAACCCCTCTGAGCCAAAGAAGTAGGAGTTTTTCTTTTCGAAATTTAAAACCCTTAATCATAACCTGGGGCAGGGTAGTTCTCTCAGTTGATCCAAGTGCATGACGAATGGCACTGAGGAGATCTTTACAAAAAAAAACAATGATGGTTCAGAACAATCGTAAGGACAGGCAGTCACTATCAAAAAGAAAAAAGAAAAAAAAAGAAATCAAATCATAAATGAAAAGCCCAAAAAGTCAAAACCAATAAAGAAGACTTACCAAACTGGGGCATCCCGCTGACTGTAATTCCAAAAAGGAAACAGTTCAGGCAAAAAAAAAGAAAGGGATAACAAAAGTCAAGCAAGAGGTCTCACAACCAAAGCAAAAATGACTGCCTATCCAAAAGAAATCATCAACATCCGAATCATCACCGGAAAATCAGAGCAAAGACTCAAACAAGGTCTAACGTATGATCAGCTGAGTTTAGGTTTGGAGAACATCACGAAGAGCGGGTGGGTACAAATAAAATTTGAGCCTTTATCCTTTGTTTCTTAAACCGTGAACCAGGCCACGATATAACCCTTAAAAGTCCTAGCTGAAGCATGGGTTAGTTCGAAAGCATACTGTTATGAAGGTATCCTGACTCCTGAAGGTTTGCTGTAAAATCTTGAGTTGACACCGCACTGTATTACAAAAAATGCATTTTCAAAATTCAAGACAGACATAGGATTTTGCATTCTTAAAATAACCTTGTTTGCATATGACTATTTGTTTGAACAGCAGGGAAATTCGCACGATGAACACCTTGTGAACAGAAGTACCTCCAATCAAGGGGCACAGTAGGAGCATTGCCCATTATCTGGGGCATGGCAAAATACTTCCAACAGGGGCAACTCCCTACATTCTGAGAGCGTGGACATAGTCGAAAAATACTACGCACAATCAAAGACCCGCTAGGTTGACATACCTAGGCAAAAATAAGGGCTTCCCGGCGAACCAAAAGGGTTCGGGAAAAACGAAGGGATGAAATGAAAAATATGTACACCCGGCAAGTCGAAAACCTGAAAAGGCGGCTTGGGCAAAAATGGGTATCCCGGTGGACTGAAAACCCGGAAGGGCGGTCCAGGCAAAAGTTAGGGATCAAAGCGTATGACTATGTCCCGACATCTCGTCACTTGTCTACCCGAAGATTTGTCAATCACCCCACACAGGTATCCTCTTCCCTCATCTCCGAAGCAGGGGCAATAATGAGTTATCCAGGCGATCCAATTACTCTGTCAACCAAAGTACAAAGGAAAGATCAACATAAGGATGATTACCATCTACCGCTACAAATTCCAGATCGTGGGTTAACATCCGAAACCAAACAGGACAATCATCCACTTAATCAAAATCATGCAACCCTACACCGGTTCCTTCTCAATTTTCAGACAAAGTCTTACACAGACTCACCCTCCATAAGTAACCTTACCCCGGTTCATCCAGAAGTTTTTACACAAACTTATCCAAGTAACCTAACCCCGGTTCCTCCTGAAGTCTTACATGGACCTATCTCAAGATGACCTAACCCCGGTTCATCAAAAAGTTTTTACACAAACTCGTCAAGCAACCTTACCCCGGTTCCTCTAGAAATCTTACATGGGTTTATCTCAAGCAACCTTACCCCGGTTCATCCAGAAGTTTTACACGAACTTATCCCGAAGCAACCTTACCCCGGTTCGTCAAGAAATCTCACACGGATCTATCTCAAGGTAACCTAACCCCGGTTCCCCCAGAAGTCTCGCATGGACTCGTCTCCAGTAACCTTACCCCGGTTCGTCAAGAAATCTCACATGGATTTACCCCAAGGTAACCTAACCCCGGTTCCTCTAGAAATCTTACATGGGTTTATCTCAAGCAACCTTACCCCGGTTCATCAAAAAGTTTTTACACAAACTCGTCAAGGTAACCTAACCCCGGTTCCCCCAGAAGTCTCACATGGACTCGTCTCCAGTAACCTTACCCCGGTTCGTCAAGAAATCTCACATGGATTTACCCCAAGGTAACCTAACCCCGGTTCCTCCAGAAGTCTTACATGGATTTAGCTCAAGATAACCTCACCCCGGTTCATCAAGAAATTTTACATGAACTTACCTCACCAAGCAACCCTACACCGGTTCTCTCTCTTCAAGATGCAGTTTTACATAGACTCGTCACCCAGAAACCCTACACAGGTTCTCCCTTTCCAAAGACGAAGTTTTACACGAACTCATCATCAAAGTAACCCTACCCAGGTTCCTTCTCCATTTCAGATGCGGTTTTACACGAGCTCATCAGCAGGCAACCCTACATAGGTTCCCTCTTTCAACCTACAGCATTACAGTTCAAAATCTCCCCAGGAGAATCCAATCCAGTTCCCCAGGAAAAGTTGAAATCCATCTCCCCAAGCAGTAAGCTTATCCCTAGTAGATTCTGGAAGCTTATCCCCTCGCAGAACACGAACGCGTCGTCCCGGCTTGATTTAAAGAGTTATTTCCGTAACAGGATATAACTGGGTTATCCTCAGCCAAAAGCCACGGAAAGAGCGTCCTCGGCAAAGTATCTTCCTGCCCCCAGCGAAGTCTATCAACACTTCCGACAACAAGGATATCCCCAGCGGAGTTATCTTCATCAATTCAGCAAAGCATCGCTATCCCCACAGAGTAGCACTCCCCAGCATGATCGCTAGAGTATCTTTTCTCCCGCAGAATTATTTCATTTGCCAAGTTTATTCCGCAACGGAGTTATCTTCTCCTACCGGTATTCTCGCAACAATCATCCATAGCGGAAGCAAAATCTCTTCCTCAACATCAGCCCAGGATATGACTTCCCGGCACCCGTCAAGGATTTATTTTCCTAGATGAAACACATACATGAATCATCACATACATCATTATAGCATGCATGTACGCATCATATCATATAAATCACATCCACGTTGAGAACATCATTGCTTGATCCATATCATGCATTGTATATAACTGACCTTTACCTTTCAGGAAAGATGCAGTTGAAACTCTCAAACACATTTCAAGGAATTCTCTAGTCCAGTTAAATCGACTCCAAACAGATTTTTCTGATAAAGACTCAGTAGAAGTTCTCTTATGGTCCCCTCTCCAACGGCGTGTGAGGTGGTAATTCCTTCTTCAGATGATTCCCTCTCCGGCATGAGCGCGAGGTGATATTCTCTTATGGTCCCCTCTCCAACGGCGAGTGAGGTGGTAATTCCTTCTTCAGATGTTTCCCTCTCCGGCATGAGCGTGAGGTGATATTCTCTTATGGTCCCCTCTCCAACGGCGAGTGAGGTGATATTTCCTTCCAGATTATAATTTCCTATAGTTCCCTCTCCAACGGTGAGTGAGGTGACTCCCTTTGAGATTATAATGTCCTTCGGTTCTCTTCCTGACACTACGAAGATGGTAATTCTCACCAAGATTTTCTCAACGAGCGTTGTTGAGATTGAAATCATTCAGGACTCTCTTACCATTCATGCTAAGGCAGTAACCATCCCTGGTTCATTCATCAGCGTTTGAAGCTCCAGATTCAGCTCCTGTAACCAGTCAGGATACATCTATACCAAGCATCTAAAATCAACTCCTGCAACGTGTCAGGTACTCATTTTCTCTTTTGCAGGTATGCAGGTTCTCGCTAAGGGATCTCCTACGCGATCAACATCCAGATGGCATCTATAAACCCATCATCCTATCCAGCAATCTCTAAATGGCATCTATAAGCCCATTCCCCCATCACACTGTTACTATGTGAGCGCAAATTTCTGGGCACTCTAGTGTCCAATCATCTTCTACCCTCGGATTACGAAAGGCACGTCAGCCAATCTGCATCCTCAGGTCTAAGAAGATTGAACAGGGGCAACTGTTGTACCCCAAAATTTGCCCTCCCATATTCATCAAGAATTGTCAAAATCAAGGTCACAAAATTCCCCAAGGGTTGTGCAGCTCAACTGTCTCCTATACAGTCAAAACTAGGGTTTGAGTTCTGGTCAAGCAAATGAACTTTTCAAAGGCCCAATCAAGTCTCATATGCCTACAAAGATGGTCAAGTATCCTCATATCAAGTTTCAAGGCATTCAGCTCAAAATTGCACAGTCAAAACCCTAGATTGCACTACAGTCAACTGTAGGGGCAAAATGGTCATTTGACAGTCAAAAGTTCAAATTTTTGGTCAACATATCATTTTGAAGCCACAAACATCATTTGATCAATGCTTGATCATGATTCTCAAAATTTGGCTCAGAAATCATCAAAGATGCAAAAGTTGCTATATTTGGACAGCTGAAAAAGTCAACTGAAATTGACCAGGGCATAACTTTCACATGGATTATCAGAAAAATTCCATCCAAAGCTCATTTTGAAGAGAAAGACATTTCCTACAATTCATCTTCATGTTCCAAGTCCAAGAAATGCTCTCACAAAAAGTTATCAATTTCAACATTATAGGTCATTTTCAAAAGTCAACAAAAAGTGACTTTAAGTCAAAGGCCATAACTTGAGATTGGTAAATCAAAATGACATGGGACCAAAGGCATTGGTTAAAGGACTCAAAGACCTTTCCAAAATGTCCAAGAACATGTGAAAAGCTTAAAAATTGACCAAGTTATGCCTTGTGTAAGTTGGGAAATTTTTGGGAATTTTGAAAAGTCAACAATGGTGCAAAAGGCCTAAAAATGCAAATGGGCCCATTTTTCCTCCAATTTTCTTCATGCCAAGCCTATGCACGACCACTAGGCCCAAAGGGAAGTATTTTCATATTTTTTAATTATTTATTTGAATTTATATTAATTTATATTCATTTAAATCATTTTAATACATGAAAAATATAAACCTAACCTAAAAAATCTTTTTATGCACATTCTAATCTCAATATTTCGTGCTTGATTGATTATGGCAAGTTTTGATAAGATTTGAGCTGATTGAACACAAAAACCATGAGAAAAAGATTCAAAAAAGATCTTCCAAAATCAAAGATTGAAAACAATTATTGCCATGGATTTTGTGTAATATTCTTAACCTAAAAGCTTGGCTATATGATCAGAAGCAAAGCCCTAATGCCATTAGACTGCAAGCTGCGCCCAAAGACCCTTCACAAACTTGAGAAATTTCTCCAAAAATCCAAAACTGAAATCAGTTCTAGGAGGCGATTCAAAGCGCAAGTTTCATTCCAATAGCATCCTGAGACATTCTTGAACATTTCTCAATCATAAACAACAAGCAAAACGCCTTGAATTGGTATCAGGAACTCAAACTGTACCAAGAAAATCTTGAAATCGCATAGCATGATTTAAGCATCTTTTTACATTTTTGTTTGTATATTCATGCTCCTTATGAAGTTTGTGAACTAACCATCATAATTAATTGAGTTTTTGTGGCATAAACATGATTTCACCATGAACGATATTAGGGTTTGGCAGGTTTCAAAATTAGGGGTTTCCTAATCAAGAAAAATCAGAGCTCCAGATGACCACCAATGGATTCAGGGATTGAAGACGAAAAGGATGGCCCCCTCGCGCTCAATTTATGAGCGACGAGGGGCTATTCGCTATTTTTTGATAGACACCCTAATGCAACGCTATAAAAACCGTCGCCTATGGGTTTTGTTTTACAGGGTGGGGAAGAAGACAACCTCGTGTCCAATAGTCATTGGTCCTTTTGAAATTCGCGCGTTTTTAACCAATTAGCATTATGTTTTATTTATTATATTTACGTATTATTATATGTTAACTAAAAGCGTTTGGTTCAGTTGGTAGCACGTGACATGAATGATCCTCAAGACCTGGGTTCAAGTCCCAGGTCTTCAACAATTTCATATTATTTTTCCTTTGGTAATCTCATGCAGGCATAAGACAAGGATTCACCATACGTCTTCAACTCAAGCCACACACGCGTCCAACATGATCAGATCAATGACCAATATTCAAGGCGCAGCATACAGTAGGTCAACGCGTTGGCACATGATTAGTAAAGTCAAACGGATTCCAAATCAAATGGGCCTGAAATGCTAAGGCCTGACCTCACAAATTGGGGCTACACCCCACCTTGGTTTGGCCTTTTTATATTTTTCTTCTTATTTTTATTTTTGTTATTTTATTTACTTTATTGTTTTAACATAATTAATTTATTTTTCTACAAAATATAAAAACACTCAAAAATCAGAAAAGGCCAAAAATTAATAAATATTTATATATTAATTATTTTCATGAATAAATAAAAATGTAGATTATTTAGTTTAATTAGGTTGTCAACTTTAATTCCTTTTAATAAAAATCCAAAAAATGTAGAATTAGGTTAATTGATAATTTTTATATTTTTTTAATTTTTCCTTTTCTCACAATATTATTTATTTATTATTTTATTTTTATTAAATGTACATAAATAAATTAGGGTTTAATGTAGATTATATTTTAATTCTTTCATAATAATTAAAAAATATTAGAATTAGGGTTTGCCGTTTAACTTAATTTCAATTAACTTCTTTTCCTTATTAAATCTAAAAACACAAAAATACCATTTTTCATTTAATTTTAATTTTAAATTCCTTGATTAATTTTAGTTGTTTGTAAAAGGGTCCAACGCCCTAGTTTTGTTTTAATTTCTTTATTTCGCGCATTTATTTTATAATCGTTTAAATAATTATGTAAATCTCCCAAAGCCATGTAACTTTACTTTTCGCACTTTATTTCTTCGCATTATTTATTTTTCCGCTAAATCGGGTCCGGTTTAATTTTGGCGATGTGGACCCGCGCCTTTGTAATAGCCTTAGATTTATTTTTTCGCAAACTTTATAACTGTTAAATATGCATGCAAGAATGAATGGACAAATTAAAATCAAGCGTAGAACACGACAAACATGACAAGACAAATAACTGAAACTTGACACACAAATCGCACACACCACCCCTAGGGTACGCCTCACTGTTGCCTTTCGAAAGGTGATCGTCGAGTAGAGGATGTCTTAGTAAGTCCTCATGATCCGGGAACCTGGCATGAGGGTAGCTTCTAAGGTGTCCTCCCATTGCTCTGGTGATCACCATGTCCCGAACCTCGAATTGACCCGAACACCTCCAACGGTGGTGCTACCTACCTCTCAATGGTGGGATGGCACTACTTTAAAGGACATTTACACAGACGAATTCCTTAGGGTAGGTAGGTTCTCGTAGATACTTGCTCTCTTTAAAAACAAAACAAATCAAAATCTTTTCACACCGACACTTTTCAAAAGCTTTCGAAACAATTTTTCAAACACTCTGACGCATGAGTCGATCTGAAACTTTCAAAGAAACTTTTTTAAAACCCACATTGAAAAGCAATCAAACCATTTTGAAAACACATTGAGCAAGTATCTAAGAGCCCATGGATAACCATGGATAGAAAGGGTGCTAACACCTTCCCTTTCTATAACCTACCTCCCGAACCGAGAGCAATCTCTTTAAGGAATTTTTCTGTGCTTTTGTCCTTTCCATTTGGAGAAAATAAAAGACGGTGGCGACTCTTGCTTCCGCGACATTTCGCGAACCAGCGTTAAAACAGTCAGTTCCAGATCCACCGATCACAGTTACTCATGACAAGTTTCAGTCCTTGAATCACATTTTTCCAAGCAAACCATTCACAAAGGGCAAAATGGTCATTTGCACGCTGTCTAACTTTGACTTTTGGACCAAAACCAAGTTTCAAGAATCATATTTCATCAAGACATGTTGGAATATGAAATTTGTATCATCAAAAAGTTCAAAAGCCAAATTTACTATGGAAAAGCCAAATTTCTAAAAACTTGGGATTTTTTCTAAGTATTTAAGAAAAATGACACTTCAGGACTTCTTAGCCAGCCTCCAAGCAGGTGCAGTCAGAAGTTGTAAACATGGTTCAACACATAAGTCTTCAGTCAGAACTTGGCTTTTCAGTATCTATGCAAGTTCAGTCATAATTTGCTATGGTAATGAAAAGAAGGTAATAAAGCATGATACAAATCCTGAAAACTCCTTCAGAACATGCTAGAGCCAGAAGGTAAGAGGATCAGAAGATTGGATGATACGCTGAAGCAGGACTTCTAATCTAGAGTTTGCAAAGGTAAATCAGAGAAGGTTACTGGAAAACCTGGGGAATCCTTCAGAACATGCTGAGGCAACGAGGTACAAAGATCAGAAGTTGGATGTTTGTCCTAAATGGAACTTCTGATCCAGAATTAAGCAATGATGCAAAATCTCACATTACAGGATTTCTGATTTTGACAAATCTCATCATCATTTAATGCTCATTAATGATCACAACCACTTTTGAGTCTTTGTCCAAAGGATCTCTCCACGTGTAGTGTAGAAATACTTTTGTACAGAATTAAGTAAGGGTCCATGCGCTACTTTTTGCTTGTGGGTTCACTTTTCCTTAATCCCTGCTTACTAATCCAGCCTAAGCTAAAAAACGGTCAACTATCACACTTTTTTTTGGAACTTGCTTCAAGAGCAAGTCAGCATCTAGCATATGATTTTGGCGCTACTTGACATTTTCAAACACACAAAACTTTACCTATAAATAGAACACCATTGGTTACTAAGAGGGGGGCAGAGAGAAAAATTTGTAAAAGAAGTCAAAACTTTGAGAAAGAAAAGCCTTGAATTCTTGCCAAAATTCCAATATTTCTAAGAATTGTAAACACAACACATAAAACATTGTTAACTTTTGATTCCTTGCATTCAAAACTCCACTTGTTCTCAATTATTTCTTGACTGAAAAACATTCACATAGTTTCTGATCCACGCGTTGGAAACTGCCTAAACTTCTGTGTTTGTATTGCTATACATTTTCCATCCATCCATTCAAAGAAATCAGAACATCACCTCCTTGCCATCCCCAGAAGTTGAAAACTTCCAGCTTAGTGAGTACGTGAAGAAGCTGTTCAGAGCTTCATTAGAGTTGAGGTTAACCCCGGTTCATAGAATTTCTTCCAGCTACAAGGTAAGTTTTTGCTGACCCTCACCATATTACTTAAGCATTTCCGGATTTAAATGCTCAGATACAAATGTAGATATCAGGTTTTGGTGTCATACATATTCTAAAATTTCATGCATTCGATCTACCTAAGTAGAGAATAAATCAGTTCAGAGCTTCTTGAAGATACTAGAATTCAGAGTTAGGATTAGAAAATGCATGCTTACCTCTGATTTATAGTCTTGATTTTTCTTATCTTCTGAAACGATATGACACCTGCTATAAATTTTCTATGCATATCTTCTGTTTTGTGTAGAAATAACCAAATTACAGATGTTCTGACTAGCATAGATAGAGAGAGAGACCAAGTTCTGCCAGTGGTCTCAGAACTTCTGAAGTTTGTTTTGTTGCCAGTGGTATCAGAACTTCTGAAGCTTGTTTTCGTTGCCAGTGGTATCAGAACTTCTGAAGCTTGTTTTTGTTGACAGTAATATTAGAACTTCTGAAAACTACTGTGTTCCCAGTGGGCTCAGAACTTCTGACCTTATACATTTTCACTAACAGGTTTCTATCTTGAAGCGTGTCGGGGTCAGAACCTCTGACTTCATTTCATCAGCAACACACTGATTCTTTTTTTTAATTATTTTGCTATCATTCTCCATTTCACTAATCAGCCAACATCGAAAGTATTTCCTTCATACTTTATTTTGGTTTCTTAAAACAAAAGACCAAAAATATTTTCTTAAAACAAAACAAGTTTCGTTTCACATTTTTTGTACTTTCTTATGAATTTCAATATGGTTGTAATAGTAATTTAGGGCTTATTTTCTTTGCAATCCCCATTCATAAACTTGTATACCCCATCCCCTAAACATTGTAATAGTGTAGAACTTTACATTTCTGCAATTTATCGCTTTCAAATATAAATGCTAGTAATTAGGCGTGTATGGCAAGATAAAAACAAATCAAATAGAAAATCCTAAATCCAAGACAAAATCAAAGCATGAAAATAACACACTTTCACACAAGCATCCTTAGGGTTTCTCCACTTGGTTGCCTTATACAAAAATGGCCATATTACACATGCGAAGTATCTTGGCAAAACAAACAAATATGAGATCATAATCCCTCGATGACGCTATTCAAAGTTGCCTTACAAAATAATCTTGGTCCCTCCAAAAAATGCCAAAGATACTTTGTAACATTGTTAATCATGGTTATACGATGACCCACGCCCGTCCCGTTTACATCCAAAGATAGAGTTGCTTACCAAATCAATGGTAAGACAACAATGTCAAAGGAATAGAAAATGAACAAGAAAGAAATTTGAGTAGGTAGATTACTTCTAGTTACTTGCTCTGTTTCCAAACAACTATCCTTGCTATTTTCAAAACAAACACACACATTTCCAAACATCTTACAAACATTGAAAACATTTTCAAAAAAACAAAAATCTTTGTATACATTCTTATGAACAAGAATCATTACAAAGATTTCCTAAACAATGGCCTCTTTTACAAAATACTTTCAAAACCACACAAAGCACAATTTTTAAACAAAAAAGTAAGTGAGCTAGGAAGTAACTAAGAGCCCATGGAAAACCATGGATGAAAAGAGTGTTAATACCTTCCCTTTTCATAATCTACCCCCCGAACTCAAGAAACAATCTCAAAGGTCTTTCCTGTGCTTTTTTACCTTTCCTTTTGGATAAAAGAAAAGTCGGTGGCGACTCTTGCTAACCGCAACATTTGCGATAAAACGCAAAACCCTCAAGTCAGTTCTCCCACCGTATCATAGAGGCCATGTGGCCAAAAGAAAGATGTATACCAATCTTGAACAAAGAAACTAAAATATTCAAACGAAGTAGGAAACGAACTTGCTCAAAAGAAATCTAGTTCCCAAACGAAGCAGGAAACGAACTTGCCCAAAAGAAGTCCAGTGTCCAAACGAAGCAGGAATCTTACTCAAAAGATGTCAAATGTTCAAACAAAAACTTTGAACCAAAGCTTACATTGAAGGAGCCAAAGTGCCCAATTGAAAGAGGTATGAATATGGATTCGAAGCAGGCATAGAGGGACCATAGCCCATTCGAAGCAAAGGGAATCGAAGAAAACTTGTTTTCTCTCCACTTTTGTCAAAAATATTGTTTTTGTCTGTTTTGCCCCTTTTTAACAGTTTCCTCTTTAACTTGATGCTGAAAAATCCAATTGTACTTGTGTAAGCTTGAATTTTTTAGAATCCTTGTAATAAATGCCTTGAGAAAAGAGAGGGAAAATTTTGGGGTACAACATCATACATTTTCCTTCTTTATCCATCTGCATAAAACTCATATCTCTTCCTCACAGAAAACTCCCAACCATAGTCCAACAAGGTGATTCCCATATGCTCAGAACAAACTCGAGACAGCTCACAAAGCAAATGCATCGTTAGCCATAACAATGGAAGAAGGTCAACAAGATACAACTAAGGATGTCATTACACCTCAAGAAAACACTTAGGCTCGACCTCGACCTATACAAGCTTTAGTTAAGAACCTTGATGTACAAGAACACACCATTTTCCAAGATGCATATACCTCATCCCACAAATCTATTGAGTATCATCAATTTGCATTCCCTGTGCCGAAACCACAAAGGGAAAACCCGACTATGAATACTGAAGAGCCACAAGATGCTGAGGACACCGAAAGATACCGCGTGCGGGAAAAGAGGCTTAGTGCCATAGAAGGACAGGACACTTGTAGCTTTGATTCTTCTGCTTTATATTTAGTTGAAGATGTGGTACCTTCTCAGAAGTTTAAGATGCCAGATTTTGAGAAGTACAAAGAAACTAGTTGTCTTAAAACTCATTTAAAGATGTATGTTAGGAAAATGGCAGCATACCCACGCGATGACAAATTACTTATTCATTGTTTTCAAGATAGTCTTAGTGGAGTATCATTAGAATGGTATACACAATTGGAAAGAAACAACATGCCCGCCTGGAATGACTTGGCTTTGGCATTTCAGAGACATTATCAATACAACATCGATATGGCTCCAAGTTGCATGAAATTTCAAGATTTGTCTCAGAGGAGTAACAAATCTTTCAAAGAATACGCGCAGAGATGGAGAGAGTTGGCTGCTCGAGTACAACCGCAATTATTGGATAAGGAATTGATAGACATGTTCATGAGCACTCTACTAGGTCAATACTATGAAAAAATGGTGGGAAGTATATCATCACACTTTTATGACCTAGTAATAGTTAGGGAACACATCGAGAACATCATCAAAACCGGAAAAATCCAAAGCGTCTCGAGTAACTCAACTAGTGAATCCCTTAGAGATTTCCAAGAGGAAGAAGAAAATGAAGTAAATTCTATTTGGGAAACTTACCAAGATCCAGAAACTCCATCTCTTGTGCCTTATCATCAATATTCGTATGCAGTAGATGCTCAATACCAATAACCACCCTCTGGTCTTCAACACCAGCAGCCATGGCCTATACCACAGAACCAGCAGGCTAAGATTTCACCTTAACATCGATGTCAGAATCGACGGGTTCGGAATAGAAGCAATCACCATTAAAACCCAAATCAGCACATGCGTCCAAATAACCAAGAAAGGAAAAATTGTCAGTTCGACCCGATCCCTATGACATACAGTCAACTATGGTCATATTTGGTCCAAAATTCATCAATGACCCCTAGACAAACCAGATTCATGAAGTCTCCATTTCCTCCTTGGTACAACTCGGATGTTCAATGTGATTTTCATGGTGGAGTAGCATGGCACTCGATTGAAGAATGAAACTCATTCAAATAAGCGGTACAAGAGTTGATTGATAATAAGCAATTAACTTTTGAAGAATATGGCCCGCATATAATGGAAAACCCCTCGCCTTGATTGGTGGATCACTGCAGAAGTTTATCTCTAGATCATTAGGCATTTATCATTTCAAATTGTAATTTCCTTCTTGCTAAGTGTTATTTGTTATAAACTTTGTACTCTTTGGTCAAGTAATTTTAAAAAAATAAGCATGCATGTTTTTGAAATTGATTCATTCAACAAATAATCAACGAATTTCCATTTCCACTCTTCTTTTTCGTTTTCAAATTAACAAACTTAGATGGAGAATGATGAAAATACAAAGTAATCGAATTTTGCTGACGTGTGCTTTTTAATAGTAAGGATTAGCTGACGATGTAAGGCATTGTTTCAATTCCTAAAAAGTGGAGAAATAACAAGTTAATCCGTAGTCAACCCCCTCGAGCCAAAAGTTAAAGTTCTTTTTATTCTCTAAAAAACCTTAAATCTTAACCAGGGGCAGGGTAGATTTCAATTAATTCGATGATGCATTCAAACCCCAAGAGAATTGGAACAATCTAAGCAAAAGTTCAAGCATATCTCTTTCCTCGATACATCATCGAGAGAACGATCTAAGAAAAGGTTCAAGCATATCTCTTTCCTCGATACATCATTGAGAAAACAACCCAAGCAGATATTCGAGCACATCATTTTCCCCGCGTTCATCATCCAAGATTGATGAATTAATAAAAACAAAGTCCACGACATCTTTCTTCCTCAATCAAAATCAAAGAAACGATAAAGACAAAGCTTATAACAATCAGCATGGTAGTCACAAATTTTCAAAACCAAAAGCGAAAAAAAAGAAATTCAAAAAAATATAGAGAAAACCCGCTAAGTCAAAGTAAATCAAAACTTGACTTAGGCAAAAACTAGGGCATCCCGATGGATAAAAAAAATTCAAAAAAAAATGGATCCATGCAAAAATAAGGGATTGAAAACAATAATATAGAAAACAATCTTGTGACTGTCACCTCAATAATCATCAAGGCTTCCCATAAACGCTTAGATCTTATCAATGCTTTTTCATCGGTGTTTGAATCTTATTAACGCTTCTCATCATCTTTGCAACTATGGAATTTCTCTTGGGGATTAAATGTATTTGTTGGATTAATTGAAATTAGGATTGAATAACATAAAGGAGAATTGGGTGGGTGTTAGATCCTAAATTCGACACCCACATAAATTGGCCTTATTGGCTTATAATAGATTGAAGAAATCTAAATTTGCCTACACTTCAACCAGAAGAGCCTATGAAAGGGGTTGTGTCAAAGTCATACTTTCTAAGAAGGAGAAAACACTTAGAAAATTCTCTAAGTGTTTTCTCCTTCTTAGCAAGGATGACTTTGACACAACCCCTTTCATAGGCTCTTCTGATTTAATTTTAGGCAACTTTAGATTTCTTCAATCTATTTTTATCCAATAAGGCCAATTTATGTGGGTGTCGAATTTAGGAGATAACAAATTTCCCCCCAAGAATGTCAGTTTCGACGCAAGGAGAAACAACCATTCTTTGATACTCTTATTCGACACATGTCCATCTTTTGGTTACAAAAGTTCATACTGAACTTTTCGTCTTCTATCAACTACTGCTGACATTAGATTCATCATTACACTTTTCCAATGTGTCACTATCAGTCAGTCGTTACATGCTGTCATGATGATCTGGGAGAAGAAGAAGTTGTTGACGATAATGTCGAAACAGAAATGGAAGGCACACAAAACGAAGAAGATGACAATCCTGCAACTACTAAGAGAGAGAATCTTATAGAAAAGGAAGGGAACCCCATCAATATCGAAAGTGTCAATGTTAACAATGTGGCTCATGCTACTAATGAAAATGTTCCTTCGACTAGGTCTCTCACCAAAGAAGATTTGGCACTGCTCAACAGAAACAACCCTCTTGGCTATTTGAATGTCATTCTTGAAAGTAGAGAAACTTCCTCTAATCAAAGCTCTGATGCTTCGACTGCATCAGGTAAATCTACTTCAGCTTCTCCCATTGAGGAAGCACTTCAAAAGGTTAAGGCTCAAATTTTTAAGAGGGAACTAATGTTAACCTTAGAGGGAGAACCCACTGCCCCTTCTTTTCTGAAAAGCACTCTTAAAGTTGTTGATCTCCTTGTTGTTTCACCATAAATAGATAGCATCATCTTGAACCTGACTTCGATAATAGATCAAGCTTCAGTTGACTACATTGGCCGCATAACTCTCAATATCGAAATTAAAGAGACAAATGGTCGCGTTTCTGCTGCTTGGGTTGCTGCTGCTGAATCAGCTTCGAGGCTAAATGAGCTATCAAAGGAACAAGAAGCCAGGAAAAAGGAGGTCGGAGAGATTGATCAGGACACTGCTAACATGAAAGCTCAAATCAAAGAATTATAGGCTACGATTGTTGCGAATGACAAACACAGAGAAGAGCTTCTTGTCAGCAATGATTCTAAGAGCCAGGAGGAACTTGATACTGGGCTGAAGTATGTTGAATAAACCCAAGCCTTGGATGCAAGGATTGAAACTCTCCATCAGTCGAGAGCTTTATATGAGAGGCGCTTGGAATTTTAGAAGATCAAATATCTCCAGATTAAAGTTGCTCTTCCGTTTTGATTAGGCTTCTTTTCTATGCAACCATTCTTTTGTTACAAATATACGAATCCCTTAAAATGGGTATATGTAATGTTTTAGAGCCATTTTGGCTATATACTTCGATTGAGATCAATTGCTGATGATTTTAACTTCTTGAAGTGCAGGTCTATATTTTTTAAAATATTTACCATTTACTTTCAAGAGTCTTTTATCTTCACTTAACTCTTCGATCTCATAGGCACCACCAGAAAATACCTGGATAATCTTGAAAGGTCCTTCCCATTTAGGAGACCATTTTCCCATGTTCCTATCCTTTCGATCCATTGGGAGAATTACTTTTGACACCAAATCTTCAGGCAGGAATATATTGGGTTTTACTCTTTTATTATAAGATTTTTCCACTCTTTTCTTATGTATCCTTAAGAGATCGAAATCTCTCAGTCTTTCTTCGTCTAAATCAACCAGTTCATCTAACATAATATTCCAATAAGATTCAGAAGGAATATCTTGATGTCTCTGAATTCTTGTTGACTATAGATAGATTTCTACTGGCAACACTATGTCATGACCATAGGTAAATCGAAATGGTGTCGTATTGGTAGCTTCCTTAGGAGAAGTTCGACATGCCCATAAGATTTGGTCAAACGTCTTATGCTAATTCTTTGGATTTTTTCCTACATGATTTTTTATTAAGCCAATTACTACCTTATTTGCTGCTTCGACTTTCCGATTGGCTTGCGCATAATAAGGTGTAGAGGTTAACAACTTGAATCCCATTTCTGTAGCAAATTCTTGCATTTTTCGACCAGTAAATACTGATATTTGATTAGTGGTTATTGTCTCAGGGATTCCAAACCTATATATAATGTTATTTTGAATAAATTCAATGATATTTCCTTGGTCCACATTGACTAAAGGAATTCCTTCAATCCATTTAGTGAAGTAGTCAATGCCCACCAATATATATTTTTGACTTTTAGATGATGCTGGTCGAATCTCTCCAATAAGATCCAAAGCCCATCCCCTAAAAGGCCAAGGTTTCACAACCGAATGAAGTTCCTTTTCAGGTACATGCTGGATGCCTGTATGTACTTTTCATTCTTGCCACCCTTTTGCAAACTCAACACAATCTTTTGACATAGTAGGCCAATATAATCCTTTCCTAAACAACAACCATTTCATTTTATGGCCTACTTGATTAGCCCTAGCATGTGTAGTCGAAAGGGTTATATATGCCTCTGTTTCACTTAGGTATTTTATTAATACTCCTTCAGGCATCTTCTTGAATAATTCATTTCCCATTTGAAAATAAATCAACGCCCTATACTTTGTTTTTTGTTCTGTTGAAGCTATTAGATTTTGCAGATAACCTACTACGGGCTTTCTCCATTCTTACCTTGTTAGATTGTCTATGAACGAAATTTCGATGTTTTCTTGGTCAACATACCCCATCTTTGTTGTTTCCAAATCTGGTGGAGACAACTTGGTTGATACTACTCTTCCCCTGACTTCGATTTCTTGTTGCAATTTTTCTTTCAAAATTTTATACCCAGATGCAATATGTGCTAAGTCATTAGCCACTTGATTTTCTAATCTTGGTATATGCCGAATGTTGATCATTTCCGATTTTTTTAACAAACGATTGGCTATTACAAATTACATGATCAAATTTTCTCTTATACATTTGTATTCTTTTGTAACTTGCCTTATGACTAACTCTGAGTCTCCCATTATTTCGACTCGAGTTGCACCCAATTCCAACAAGATTTCAAGTCCTACAATTAGAGCTTCATACTCAGCCTCATTGTTCGAACAAGAACCTTCGATCTTATACTTGAATGTTGATGGAATTTTATTTGGAGAAATAATTAGAACTCCCACTCCAGTTCCATCTTTATGACTGGAACCATCGAAGTATAACTTCCAGGGTTCAATCTCCAGGTAATTTAATGATTCTTAATTTATTGAGTGGTCAACTATAAAGTCTGCTACCACTTGTCCTTTTACAGCCTTGAGAGACATAAAGGTTAATGAATACTCAGTCAATGCAAGTTCCCATTTGCGAATTCGACTGTGCAAGATGGGTTTCAACAATAGATATTTTAAAACATCAAAATGAGACGAAACATAAACATTAACTGGTTTAATATATTTCTTGAGTTTTGTACATGAGAAGTAAAGACATAAACATAGTTTTTCAACTTCTTTATATCTAGTTTCTGCATCATTTAAAACTCTACTGAGGCAGTAGATGGGCCTTTTGACACCATTTTCATCCTCTTGAGCTAACATGCTCCCTAAAGTTTTATCAGATGCAGCTATGTACAATCTCATACTCCTATTTCTACAAGGAGGTACCAGAATAGGTGGCTTGGTGAGGTATCCTTTGATTTTGTCGAAGTCCTCTTGTTGTTCTTGCCCCTATTCGAATCCTCCTTTGTTGAGTCAAAGTAAAGGTGAGAAGGCTTGCGTATTTCCACTTAAGTTGGATATAAATCTCCTTAAGAAATTTATCTTGCCAAGTAGATATTGCAACTCCTTCTTGTTTGTTGGTGCTTTCGCTTCTAAAATGGCTTTGGTCTTGTTCTGGTTTATTTCGATTCCCTTTTTATGGACCACAAAGCCTAAGAAGTTTCCTTCTTTTACGCAAAAAGCACACTTCAGAGGATTCATCTTTAGACCATAGCTTCTTATCCTTTCGGAGGAATTTTTGAAGATGGTCTATGTGATTCTTCCCTGAAACAGATTTGACAACAATATCGTCAATATAAATATGCATGAAAGTTTCAATAAAATCATGGAAGATAGAGTCCATTGCTCTTTGATATGTTGCCCCTGTGTTTTTTAGGCCAAAAGGCATAACTACCCATTCATAAGTTCCTAGAGCCCCAGGGCATCGAAATGTTGTTTTCGATATATCTTCTTCAGCAATGAAAATTTGATTATACCCAGAGTATCCATCAAGCATACTTATGTATTCGAAGCCAGCGGCTGAATCAACAAGCATTTTCGCCATAAGCATTGGATACTCATCCATAGGTTTTGTAGCATTTAGATCTATAAAATGAATGCACACCCTTAAGGTACCATTTTCTTTATAACAGGTACTATATTTGCAATCCATTTGACATACCTGGTCGTTCGTATGAACTTGCATTTCAGTAGCCTTTCGACTTCCACTTTGATCTTCGATAAGATTTCTGGTGCAAAACGCCTTGGGGTTTGCTTGATAGGCTTTTCCCAGGCTTTATTGGAAATTGAAGCTCCACGAATCCTTTGTCGAGACCAGGCATTTCATCATAATCACATGCAAAGAAGTCTCTAAACTCCTTCAATAATTGGATTATTTCGACCCTGAGCTCTGGATCTATGTTTGCACTGATGTATGTTGGTCTTTTCACCATTCCTTCTCCCAAGTATATTTCTTTAAGAGGATCTTATGCTAGCATTATAATATTGTTTGCCAGCGGATCCTTCTCGAAACCCAAAGGCTCATCATCGTAGATATTAGGTCGAAACACAAGGACCAGGACGTTTTTGTGGTCTTCGACCGAGAGGTTTCTATGGTCTTCGACTGAAAGGTCCTTGTATCAGAAACCAAGTGAATTCAAATTCGAAGAAAGGAGGGAAAAGAAGTTCACTTGGAAGTTAGGAAAAGCAACGTGGCGTGAAGATAGCGATCGAAGAACATGCAGAGGACACTTGTCCTCATCCTGGATCGAAGCAACTATTCGACGGTTATTTATTACCAGTATGAATATAGAAAGTTTGTGTAAAATTCTGGGTGTTCAACTTATTAGTACAAGTCACTCAAATATATTCAAGTACCTACTGTGTGAGAAATAATTTTGAGAATGTACGTTTAAATAAACATATTTTAATTAAAGTCAAGTCTTTACATTTCGTTACAATTTTTGTTGTTTACGTTTCATTGCAAACTTTATCATTACAGCCCTTTATCATTACTGCAAATTTACTTTCTCTTGCCTTCTACTTGCACTTTTATTAAATTCTTACCTTCATCCTCCCTTTACTCCTAATATCTTCTCAACCCTTTTCATTTAAACTTACAAATAACTTAGCATATATCCTAGGATCAACCTGATCGATCCTGCAAGTAACCAAAATAACCATTTTTGGAAGATCAGGGGTTGTTTACCAATTTTCACGGTAAATAGTGGGCTAAATAAATTTTGATCCTTATATCTTTTGTTTCTTAAACCACGAACCATGGCCACGTCACAACCTTTAAAAGTCCTAATTGAAGCTAGGTTCACTATGAAAGCATACTCAGTAAGATTTGTGTTAAACTGACTCCTATGTTTGTTAAATTTATTTCTAACTACTTTGCTTCTTCGAATATCCATATCTAATCATCCATTTCTTTTCAAATAATCAATTTCGATTTCAAATAACTTGCATGTGCATCCAACATGAATACTTTTTCAAAATGTGCAATTTTATCTATGAATCAATGCTTAGCATTAAGGAGATTTCAAAAAGGTCTGATCAAAGGAAACATTTCCAAGAAGCTTCTAACTAGGGGAAAAGCATCTAAGGGGATCCCTTTAAACAGGGTCAAATACTAATGATCATAGGGGTATATCACACAAATACACTATTAACAAGGGGTGAGCATTCCGAGATTCAGTCAACTTGGATGAGGTTTTGAAGCACTATTCAATTAGGGGCATACCTTTCGAAGGAGTATTCCTTAATCAGGTCATATCACAACACGGTATGGCTCGATCTACTCATGTTAACAAACTTCTCAAGATATTGATGATCAGGGGCATCGGTGATACGGTGGGAGAACTGACTTGAGGGTTTTGCGTTTGATCACAAATGTTGCGGTTAGCAAGAGTCGCCACCGACTTTTCTTTTATCCAAAAGGAAAGGTGAAAAAGCACAGGAAATACCTTTGAGATTGTTTCTTGAGTTAGGGGGTAGATTATGAAAAGGGAAGGTATTAGCACCCTTTTCATCCATGGTTTTCCATGGGCTCTTAGTTACTTTCTAGATCACTTTCTTTTTTTTGTTTGAAATTGTGCTTAATGTGGATTTTGAAAGTATTTTGTAAAGAGGCCATTGTTTAGGCAATCTTTGTAATTATTCTTGTTTGTAAGAATGTATACAAAGATGTTTGATTTTTTGAAAATGTTTTCAATGTTTGTAAGATGTTTGAAAGTGTGCGTGTTTGTTTTTAAATGTAGCAAGGAGGTTTGTTTTGAAATGGAGTAAGTAGTTAGGAGCAATCTACCTACTCAAATGTCTTTCTTGTTCATTTTCTCTTCCTTTGACATTGTTGTCTTACCATTGAATTGGTAAGAAACCCTATTTTTTGATGTAAACGGAACGGACGTGGGTCATCGTATAACCATGATTAGCAATGTTGCAAGGTATCTTAGCATTCTTCTTGAGGGGCTAAGATCATTTGTAAGGCAACTTAGATAGCGTCATCGAGGGACTATGATCTTGTATTTGTTTGTTTTGGCTAAGATACCTTAGATGCGTAATATGGCCATTTTGTATAAGGGAAATGTTGTACCCCAAAATTTTCCCTCTCATATTTCTCAAGACATTGCAAGGGAAATCTCCAAGTTGCTCAAGTTTGCTCAAGAGTGGGTCAGACAAGTCATCTCCTAAGGCAGTCAACCCCAAATTAGGGTTTTGTGTTGCATCAAGATCTTTGAGTCCAAATTACATCAAGTTCTCCCCAATGTCCTAATATGTTCTCAAGGTCACCCATGTCAAATTTCAAGCCTTGCAGAGGAAGTTTGCTCAGTCAAATGCTCAAAGGGTCCAAAAATCGACTGTGTCAGGGCAAAAGTCAATTGTGACCCAAATACAGTCAAACTTCAAGATTTTTTGTCAACATTCTCATTTTGAAGGACATTTCATCATTTGATCAAGGGTTGATCATGATTCATCAAGGGTTGCTCAAAATTCATCAAGACTCAAAAGTTGCTAAATTAGGGTTTTGTAGGAAAAGTCAACTCAACTTTGACCAAGCATACCTTTCTCATACTTTATGAGAAATGACCCATCCAAAGATAATTTTTAAGAGGATGCAATTTCCTACAATCCATATTCATACCCCAAGATCAAAAAATGCACTCACAAGAAGTTACAAATTTGGACATTATAGGTCATTTTTGAAAGTCAACAAAAACACCTTTTTTTCCAAAGCTTATACCTTGAGCATGGAATTTCAAAATGAGATGAGACGAAAAGGGTTGGTTAGAGGAAATCTCAAGCTTTCTAAAAAGTCAAGGAAAACCTCCTAAAGTTCAAAATTGAAGAAGTTATGCATTGTTGAATTTGGACATTTTTGCAAAATTGCCAAAAGTCAACTATCCCCAAAACTTAAAATTTTGTCAAATGGGACCATTCTTTTCCACTTGATTTGAGCTTGCATCATTTCCCACGTGTCCTAGCTTCATCCATGAGCTCATATTTCATTTTTATAATTTTATTTTATTTTTTATTGAATTTATTCATTTTAAATCAAATTAAATCATTTTAAATCCAAAACTTTGATTACATGAGATCTTTTGGCTATTTCAGGATTGGATAATCATCATTAACATCATCAAATTCGTATCAAGCAAAACCATGTGCAAAATATTGAGATTTGGGAAAATTTGGCAAGTTGTAAAGAGGAGATCAAATCAAATCCCAAGGCATTGATATGGGAAGATTCAAGCCATAATTCTTACCCTAATACACTCCATAGTACATAAGCAAGCAAAACAGATCAAAACAAGGGTTGGAAAGTGAAAGCATAGGCAGAAAAAAGTTCGAAAAAAGTGGTAAAAAGCTTGAGATCGAAATCGTGCTTAGAGGTGTTTTCAGAAGCCAAGACCTATCCCAATCTCTTCCTGGACGTTCACTAAAGCTAAACCAATCCAAAGCAAGCTTCCTCACACACCACAAAGCACTGTAAGTGTCACGCGATTTCCCCCTGTACTTGGTTTTGTATCTCAGAAATTATGCATTGTTACAATGAAATAATTGCATATTTGTAATCACCATGCCATTTGCAAGCTTTTGACATTAACCAATTTCATTTATATGACCAATATGAAGATCTGCCATTACTAGGGTTTCGTCCTTGTTTTTTGGGCTTTTATTCTCAAGTACAATTGGCCATAATAATGGCTATTGGTTGTGACTAGCTGGCCGAGACGAACTCAACCATGGATTCAAAATGCATTTCCATGGCGCCTATAGGATTCTAGAGTAGCCTGGCTTGTAGTGACGGACCTCTGTCCATAGGTATAGGTCCTGGAACCTTTAGCAATGGTTCAACAAAGAAGATGAAGGCGTGTCACGCCATCATTGGCCCTTTCAAAACCACGCGCGCATTTTTGTTTTTGTTCTGACCATTGACTTGTTTTATTACATAATATATTATTTTCATATTATTAAATAATAAACAAAGCAGCGTGGTGGCAAGGAAAGTGTTCCAATATCCATCAGGACCTGGGTTCGAATCCCAGGTCCCCCGATTTCTATTTGATTTTTCCTTTCAGGCGATCATGTACATATCCAAGCATGCAGCATACCATACACCATCAAGCATCCAATGGCCAGATGGCCAAAGGCCAAATCTGGTGGCCAAGATCTAAAGGTCTACCATGGTCCAAGTCAGCGCATGCACACCTAATCAAAAAAGTCAAACACGGCCAGCGTGTTTTGGGCCTCAGCATTGTTATTCATGCCCCCATTTCAGTCCCAAACCTCTCTCTCTTTCTATTTTATTTATTTTGTTTATTTTAATTGTTTTATTATTTTTGTTTAAGTTCTAACCAATCAAAAATTTCCTTTCTTTATAAAATAAAAATCACAAAAATATTTTCTTTATCAAATCAAATTTTTATTTTTATTTTATTAATAAACACTAATTAAATTAACTTAGGTTTTTAATTAGAATAACTTTAACATATTTTTGTAAATAATTAAAATTAAATTAGATTCAATTAGGTTTTTACTAATTCAATTAATTTTATTTTCTTTCTTAAAATAACAAAAAACCCAAAAATAACTTATTTCATTTAATTAATTAATTAATTTATTAATTTAGTAATTAATTTAGATTAATTTCTTTCTTAAAATAAAAAACAAAAAAGATATTTTCTTGAATCAAAAGGGTCAAAACCTTAATCATGCGTCCGATTAAATTTTGCGCCGCGATTTATTTTCTTTATCCAATAATCTACTTGCCTCCGGTTTGTAATAGTTAAATAGGACTTTTATTATTTTGTATCGCTTTATTTATTTAAAGGGTTTGTCTTTGGCAATGTAAATACCCGACGCCTTGTAATTTAATTTCCGCAAAATATAACTGCTAGATGTTTGATAATAGGATGGCATGACAAGACTGAATGTTTTAACCTAAAATCAACTTAGATCACCTTTAACATGTACAAAGATAAAATTAACTGAAAACGACACACTCGCACATGCGCACTCTTAGGGTACACCCCACTTGGTCGCCTTCGTACGCGGTCATTGAGTATAGGTCACTTTAGAGGTCGCCCTCCTGTCTAAAAGATCATAGTCGCCTCGAAACGGTTGCCTCAGATATTGTTGCCTCAAAACAAATGATCTAAGACATTAGGGTTACCGCTAAGGCGTCCTAACATTGCTTTGGTGACCGTAAGTCCCTCATTCGAATTGACACTTAAACTCCAACGACGGTGCTACCTACTCATTCATAGTGGGATAGCATTGTCTAAAGGAAGATAGCATAGAACGATTCCTTTTTCGAGTAGGTAGATGGTTCTTAGATACTTGCTCTTTCAAAAAACAAAATCTTTTTCACACTTACACTTTTCGAACAAAGTTTTCAAAAACACTTCATATGCTCTTGAGGATAGAAGCAAGAGTTAAATCAAAGTTTTCAAAATAAAAACTTTTTTCAAACCCACAAGCACAAAGAAAACAATTTTGAAAACAATTGAGCAAGTACTTAAGAGCCCGTGGATAACAACGGGTAGAAAGGGTGCTAATACCTTCCCTTTTTATAATCTACCCCCCAAACCCGAGAAATATCTCGAAAAAGGAATTTTCTGTGCTTTTTTCCTTTCCTTGTTGGATAAAATAAAAGTTGGTGGCGACTCTTGCTTACCGCGACATTTTGTGAAAACAAACGCAAAACGCAAACCAGCATTCCAAAAAATAGTCAATTCTTCCCACCGTATCACAGAACTGGCGACTCTGTTGGGGACGCTTATAAGTGGGGTGTACCTTAGGAATATTTCATAATGTTTTCAATTGCTTGACCTGTATGCTTTATCTTTGTGGGCTTGAATCAGAGTTACTATAGATCCTAACCCAGATCTGGGGGATACCCTTTAGGTAAGTAGCAATAAACTGTGAGGGAACTGTATGGCATAGACCGATACGGTTGAAGCAGTAGCTACGTTAGTGTTGCACTTTAGTATGTACCGATATCCCTTGTGGCGCAACGAGGAGAATATGGGTATGCTAAGGGGTCATTAAGCACCAACTGACCTTAGAACCTTTAAATTGACCAACTTGGCCATAGAACAGTAGCAGTATGCTACACTCATTGAGACCAAACTCTCGCGATGATTCCGATTGCAAGAAAAGGTTGCTAAACTGGAATTATGACCGATCGAGGGTGGTCAGTGATATTGAGATCCTCTAGAACCCGGATACTATTTCTAGGAAAGGTTTGAACCAACTGAACTGAAAGAGGGTAGTACCTAGACTCCTTGCCAGCCTAAAATCTAAGGGCTCTCTGTGTGACTTGTGTTCCCTTACCATGTTTGCTATTTGTGGATACTTGTGGTGTGTTTTCTATCATGACATCATGACATCATGACATTGCATGCATTCTGCATTGGACTAACCTATTTCAAAGACAGGAGGGATTCATCTTTGTTCTGTTTTGTAGGTCATGGCACCCATGTGTAGAAACACTATTCGGATCAACTTTGTCCAGGTTCCCACTCAGCTTAAGGAATTGGTTGCAAAGATTTCAGATACTACCTCCTTTATCAGAAGACATGGTCATCTCTTGGGTTTGGTCACTTCCAAATTGGAAGAGTAGATGATGAGTGTCTTACTCCAGTTCTTTGATCCACTGTACCATTTCTTTACTTTTCCGGACTACCAGTTGGTCCCTACCTTGGAAGAGTTCTCTGATCTACTTGGTATCTCTATTCTGGAGCAGACCATGTTCACAGGTTGGGAGAAGATCCTTAGGTCGGAAGAGATTGTTGCAGCCCTCCATCTGACAAAGGCTGAGGTAATGTCTAATTGGGAAACTCGTAGTGGAGCAAAGGGCTTTTTGACTAAGTTATTGGTTGGTAAAGCTAATCATTTCTGGGACAGTCTAGACTTCCAGGCATTTGAAGAAATTCTGGCTCTTCTCATATATGGTTTGGTGTTGTTTCCTAACTCAGATGCTTTTGTCAACGTGAATGCAGTGATGATTTTCATATCCGGTAATCCTGTACCCACTCTCTTGGGTGACATTCTTCACTCTCTTTATGCTCGTACTGCTCGGAAGCGGGGAACCCTTATGTGTTGTGCTCCATTGTTGGCGAGGTGGTTTATTTCTCACCTCCCCAAATCAGTTTTGAAGAACAAGGAAGGCATGGGTTGGGCCTATAGGATTATGTCTCTCTCTCATAATGACATCATTTGGACTATTAAGGGTATGGAAGACGTGGCTATTATTGATCGCTGTGGGGAATACCCCAATGTCCCACTGATAGGAACCAATGGAGGGATCACTTATAATCCGTGCTTGGCCTTACGTCAGTTTGGGAGAGATAGAAGGGAAGGTCCTCATGATCTGCTAATGCCAATTATTGTCTTTGACTTCCAAGGGGATAGTGACGAGCAACGCCGCAGATTCATAGGAGCTTGGGATAGAGTACACAGGTCGGATCTGCACGAGTTGGGTGCAAAGACTTCTCTTCCGATGGAGTCATATCTCTGATGGGTTCGTATTCGTGCCCAAAAGCTGGGAATTCGGTATGAAGCCGTCTTGCCTATAATTGTTGAGGTTGCTGATAAATAAGGGGTTCCTCCTACCATCCTTCATCCATACATGCCTACTGACATTGGGGCATTAAAGAGATCGTGGATGCAACTGAGAGAAGAGTGGGATACTTACCAAGAAAAGTATCACGAGCAAGAGCAGAAGATTCAGAAATTGACAAGGCAGCTGGAGAACAAGCGGATCCTCAATGACTATGTCCGCACAGACAAGAAACGACCATGGGAGCACTGATTGTCTTTTTAATTATTTCTAGTTTTTTATTTTCAGTTTTTTCTTTCTTGTAACGCCTTAAAGGCATTTGTTGAACAATTGAATTTCAAATTTTTCTAATAAAAGTGTGTTTCATTTGTGGTTTACGAATTTGAATCTCTCGACGTCTTTGAAATCATATCATACGCATATCATTCCCATGCACCTCATAACAGGTACCCCTACAGGTTTTCTCATCTTCTTCGCCGTTTATTTCAGCATCATGTCTTCCGAACCATCAACTGAACAAGCAATCAAGGCTCTACAGGCTCAAAACGCCCAGTTCCAGGAATTGTTCATGAATTTGGCTAAGGGTCAGCAAGATCTGAAGGCCCTTATCTTGAAAGAGAAGAAGAAGAAGACGGTCCTATTTAATATGGGTCGCAGATTCAGAAACGATTTACGACAAGATGTTGATTTGACCCCCTCATCTGGAGGGAAAGATAATCAGGAAGAAAGGAGGTCTTCTAGCCCTGTGGTTTCCGACAACGAGACTGACTTCGACGAAGACCAGTATCCCCCGGCCGAGGATAGATACAAGCAACTGGAAGACCGGTTGAGCACGATGGAAGTTTAGAAGGTGCCTGGTCTGGACTTTGGTGATTTGGGTTTGTCATCTAGGGTGGTGATCCCCCACAAGTTCAAAGCACCAGCCTTTTCCAAGTACGACGGGGTTTCTTGCCCAAAACTGCACCTCCGTTCGTATGTTAGGAAGATTCATCCGTACACCGCCGATAAGAACCTCTGGATCCACTTCTTTCAAGACAGTCTCTCAGGGACTCAACTTGAATAGTTTTACCAGCTAGAAGGAGCTAGTATCCGTAATTGGGAAGATTTGGCTGTTGCTTTCTACAAGAAGTACCAGTACAATTCCGACCTCGCTCCCACGCGTACCCAACTCCAGGTTATGTCTATGAGTGTGGGTGAAGGTTTCAAAGATTATGCTCAGAAGTGGAGGGACCTGACTTGAAGAGTGCAACCACCCTTGGCTAATAGGGAACTAGTGGATATGTTTCTGGGGACTTTGTCTGGTCCGTATTTCAACCATCTAATTGGAAGTTCTTCGTCCGGGTTTATGGAGCTGATTATCACCGGGGAAAGGATTGAGGCTGGTATCAAATCCGGTAAGATACAGAAGGGTGCTTCATCATGCACCAAGAAGAAGCCTTTTAAGAAGGAGTCCAGTATTGTTTATAGTTCAAAAAGCCATAATAGACCTGAACGCCGCCAAGCTGTTAATGCGGTGGTTATATCAAGACCTGCTGTTGCTCCTCAGCACAACAATCATCCAAGGGCCGAAAGGCCACGAAGACAATTCACTCAACTCAATATGACTTTATCCCAAATTCTGCCACAATTATTGAAAACCAACTTGGTGACTCCGAGGGAGGCCCCAAAGAGTCCCAACACAATATCACCGATGTACGATCCGAATGCCGGCTGTGCTTTTCACTCTGATAGCCCGGGGCATGATACGGATAACTGCTGGGTTTTGAAGAATAAGGTACGGGACTTAATTGATGCTAAGGAGATCGAGTTCGGAGCAACAGAAAAGCCTAAACATGATGTGGGGGTGAATGCTATCGGGGATGATAATGATGAAGAGTTTGACATTGACAACTGGATCTATCCTACTACTGATGATGGACTAAGCAACTGGACAGCAAAGGACTTTATCCCAATTTCTTTTGTTACCCAGTAATGAGACTTTTGTTTTGAATTTGTAACATACAATGTTTTAAACTCTACGGCCCGGTGTCTTACCCGGGGCACCGTGGCTTCATTTGTGAGGGATTTATGTGTGTCATCTACATATATCATTAATAAAAGCATTGGACGTTTCTTGCATTTCAAATTTTACGCTCCTTGTTTTTCTTTTATTATATATTGCAAAATAGCTATTTTACACACACTCGCATATACAGGTCTACATCCACTTTGGATCTCACTGGTAATGACTCTGCTACTGTCGGTTATAACTTTGAAAGTACGATCAACTTAGCTGAAGACGAAGGTGAAGATGATTGCAAAGTGCCTGGTGAACTTGCTAGACTACTACTTTAGTAAGAGAGGGCCATACAGCCGCATGAAGAGTCGGTGGAATCAGTAAATCTGGGTACAGAGATAGACAAGAAAGAGGTCAAGATCGGTGCAAATCTGGAGCCTAGTGTTAAGCAACGGCTGATTCAGATGTTGTGTGACTATGTTGAGATCTTTGCCTGGTCCTATGAAGATATGCCTGGGTTGGATACCAATATTGTGGTTCACTGCCTTCCTACCAAGGAAGACTGTCCTCCAGTAAAACAGAAAGTTCGCCGAATACGCCCGGAGATGTCTGAGAAAATCAATGCTGAAGTGATGAAACAGTTTGACGCCAGTTTTCTAGTAGTTACTTCTTACACACAGTGGGTTGCCAATGTGGTTCCAGTGCCGAAGAAGGATGGTAAAGTTCGAATGTATGTTGACTATAGGGATCTGAACAGGGCAAGCCCCAAGGATGATTTCCCTCTGCCTCATATCGATGTTCTGGTTGACAACACCATACAGCATAAGGTCTTCTCCTTTATGGATGGTTTCTCTAGTTATAATCAGATTAAAATGGCTCCTGAAGATATGGAGAAGAAAACCTTTGTTACCCAATAGGGTACCTTTTGCTACAAGGTCATTCCTTTTTGATTGAAGAATGTTGGGGCAACGTATCAGCGCGCCATGGTCGCTTTGTTCCACGACATGATCCATCATAAGATTGAGGTATACGTTGATGACATGATTGCAAGATCACAGACTGAAGAATAACATCTTGACCACCTTCAGAAGTTGTTTGACAGGTTGAAGTTGTACAAGCTGAGGTTAAACCCGAACAAGTGCACCTTCGAGGTGAGGTCCGGTAAGCTGTTGGGTTTCGTCGTTAGCGATAAAGGTATTCAGGTGGATCCTGCAAAGGTGAAGGCTATACAGGAAATGCCAGCTCCCCGAACAGAAAAAGAAGTTAGAGGCTTTTTGGGACGTTTGAACTATATTGCCCGATTCATCTTGCACCTGACTGCTACTTGTGAGCCAATCTTCAAGCTACTGAAGAAAGATCAAGTGGTAAGATGGAATTATGAATGTCAGGCCTCTTTCAAAAGGATCAAAGAATATCTCCAAGAGCCACCCATTCTGATGCCTCCAGTTTAAGGGAGACCTCTGATCTTATACTTGACAGTACTCGACAACTCAATGGGGTGTGTGCTGGGGCAGCATGACGAGTTTGGCCGAAAAGAGCATGCTATTTATTACCTTAGCAAAAAGTTTACCGACTGCTAGACCCGATACTCGTTGCTCGAGAAAACTTGTTGTGCTTTGGCATGGGTTGCTCGCCGGCTGAGACAGTATATGCTGACTCACACTACTCTATTGATATCAAAGATGGATCCAATCAAGTATATTTTCGAGAAGCCTGCCTTGTCCGGAAGAATAGCAAGAGGGCAGATGATCTTTACTGAGTATGACATCCAATACACAACCCAAAAGTAAATCAAGGGAAGTATGTTGGCAGATCATTTGGCACATCAAGCAGTGGATGATTACCAGTCTATGAACTTTGAATTTTCGGATGAGAATATCATGATAGTGACTGACTGTGAGACACCTGGACCGGATGAAGGATCTGAGGAAGAATCCCGATGGTCTATGTACTTTGATGGAGCTTCGAACGCTTTGGGAAATGGCATTGGCGCCGTAATCATATCTCCTAAAGGCTCTCATACTCCGTTCACCGCCCGACTATGTTTCAACTGCACCAACAATATGGCAGAGTATGAGGCATGCATTATGGGTCTCCGAGCAGCAATTGACCTAAGGATTAAGTTTCTAAGTTTTTTCGGAGATTCCACTCTCGTGATCAGTCAGATCAAAGGCGAGTGGGATACGAAACACCCGAATCTTATTCCTTACAAGGAGTATGTATTGACGTTGCTTCCTCATTTCTAGGAGATAACCTTTGAACACTTCCCTAGAGAGGAGAATCAGTTGGCGGACGCGCTGGCTATGATGTCTTCTATGTTCAAAGTCAATTGGGACAATGAGGCTCCCCGGATTACCATTGAAAGGTTGGACGAACCTGCACATTACTGTGATATTGAGACTGAATAGGCAACGGATAAAACCTGGTTTCACGAGGTAAAGAGGTATCTTGAAGCTCAGGAGTACCCCGAGGGTGCATCTGTTAATGACAAGAAATTTCTGAGGAGGTTCGCGGCGAAGTTCTTCATCAGCAATGGTATTATTTACAAGCGTAACCATGATTCAACCTTACTGCGATGTGGGGATAAGAGTGAAGCAGAAAGGATCATGGCAGATTTACATGAAGGTACTTTCGGAACTCATTCTAGTGGACACACCATGGCAAAGAAAATCCTACGGGCAAGATATTTTTGGTCCACAATGGAAGCCGACTGTTATCAGCATTCCCGGACCTGTCACAAGTTCTAAGTCTATGCTGATAAGGTGCACGTACCTCCAGTTCCCCTGAACATCTTGACAGCTCCGTGGCCTTTTGCAATGTGGGGCATTTACATGATCGGCGAGATCAGACCTACGGCGTCCAACGGGAATCGTTTCATCCTGGTAGCAATTGATTACTTTACAAAGTGGGTTGAAGCAACTTCCTTTGCTAATGTAAACAAGAACGTCGTAGCACGGTTCATTCGGCATAATCTGATCTATCGATACGGTGTACCAGAGAGGATCATAACGGACAATGGTACCAATCTCAACAATAAGATGATCATTGAGCTCCGCAAGCAGTTCAAGATACAGCATCACAACTCTTCTCCCTACTGGCCGAAGATGAATGGGGCTGTAGAAGCGGCCAATAAGAACATTAAGAAGATTGTGCAGAAAATGACGGTGACATACAAAGATTGGCACGAGATGTTACCGTTTGCTCTTCATGGATACCGTACCTCAGCACAGACGTCAACAGGGGAAACACCATATTCCTTGGTTTATGGCATGGAGGACGTCTTACCCATTGAAGTTCAGATACCCTCTCTTCGGATTATGAAAGATGCAGGTTTGAGCGAAGATGACTGGATTCAGACCCAGCTTGATCAGCTGAACCTAATCGACGAAAAAAGACTTACTGCTATTTGTCATGGTCAGACGTATCAAAAACAGATGATCAAGGCATTTAACAAGAAAGTTAGACGACAAGAGTATCAAGTTGGGGACCTGGTTATCAAGCGCATTATCCTACCTCAAGGTGATCCCAGGGGCAAATGGACCCCTACCTACGAAGGGCCATTTGTGGTTAAAAACATTTTCTCAAGAGGAGATATGATTCTAACCACCATGGATGATGACGACCTTCCTCACCCCGTCAATGCAGACATAGTGAAAAGATACTACGTATAATCAAAGATCCGCTAGGTCGACTGGTCTAGGCAAAAATAAGGGCTTCCCGACGAACCAAAAGGGTTCGGGAAAAAATAAGGGATGAAAATGAAAAATCTGTACACTCGGTAAGTCGAAAACCTGAAAAGGCGGCTTGGGCAAAAAAGGGTATCCTGGTGGACTGAAAACCCAAAAGGGAGGTTCAGGCAAAAATTAGGGATCAAAGCGTAACACTATGTTTCATTGGATCACCTTGCAACCAGATTTCAGTATCGACTATCCAGCTCGGACGGCGCTAATCAATCTGATTTACCTTCAACCAAATAGCAAAGTGATGAGATGTTCGAGGACATAAAGGCAATAGCAGAGTTGGAACCCAGTGGGATCATTCACATAACTGTTTTGTCTAGTTTTTCACAAAATGTATAAACTCTTTTGTTCGGCGGCGTTCTCCTACTAGGACGTCATCCTCTTGTACAAAAATGCCTATTTACAGGCCAAACTTCAAAATCAATACAATTCACGTTCAGAGAAATTTTAAACAGTTTTTCCTTTATCTGTTTTGTTTTACAAAGAACGTCCAATGTTCATTTTTTATATATGCATTTGATATTAATTGTTGTTCATAAATATTTACATACGAAACAAAAGACGATTACTGGTAATATCAGAAACAGGGGCAAATAAAAATTGTCCAAACTGTATAGTTGCTCTATCCACCAGGTACCAAGGTAGATTCAGCTGAAGAATATGGCCCAGGTACATTCCCTCCCTGCAGAGTAAAGAAAGACAGTAATGACAATTCTCCCCAGCTGAGACTTGCAACTGTGAATGAATCGGTAATATTCTCCCTAAGCAGAGTTTATTTACCATCAATACTGAAAAGGCTTAATATCCCCGGCAGTCTTAATATTCCCCAGTGGAGTATAAGAATATTCCCCGCCAGAGTACAAGATACCCCCAGTGGAGTCTGAAATTTTTCCCAGCGCAGTCTGAAAAAGCTTCCCCAGCGGAATTTGGAGAGTCATCCCTAGTAGACTTTGGAAGATTGTCCCCAGCAGATCTCAAAGGGTTATCCCCATAAGAGTCTAAAGGGTTATCCCCAGTGAAGTCGCAACTGAAATATCATCCCCAGCCGAGTTCTTTCTTTCACAAACGGAATTCAATATCCAATAGGATTCGGTATCACCAGCAACGGTAATCCATCCCCAGCGGAATTTACCGGTTGAATCCTCAGTAAAGCATCTCTTCCCCACAGAGTAATCTCCTCATCAGTTTATTCCCCAATGGAGTTATCCTCTCCTGCAGGTTTATTCTCGCAATCATCATCGTCCGCTATCCCTAGCGGAAACGAAGAATTCAGTTCTTTCTCCAGCAGCTATCCGGGATTTATTTTCCCCAGCTTAAACATTACATTTCCATACATCATGATACATGCATATACGCATCATACAACACAATCTCATTTATTTTGAGAACATCATTGCTTGATATATACCATATATTGCATACGACTGACCTTTACCTTTCAGGAAAGATGCAATTAAGTTCTTAGTTATGTCAAACTACTGACTGGTTCTTAAATCTCAACTGAATTAGTCTCGGTTGAATTATAGATAAGGTTCTAAACCTCGACAATTTCCTCCATCGAAGTGTGGGCGAGTTCTTAAATCTCAACAGAATTATCCTCTGTTGAAGTACAGACAGTTCCTAGATCTCGATGATGATGTTTTCCTCAGTCAAAGTACTGATCGGTTCTTAAATCTCAAATGAATTAGTCTCGGTTGAATTATAGATAAGGTTCTAAATCTCAACAATTTTCCTCCGTCGTAGTGTGGGCGAGTTCTTAAATCTCAACAGAATTATCCTTCGTTGAAGTACAGACAGTTCCTAGATCTCGATGAAGATGTTTCCCCCAGTCGAAGTACTGACCGGTTCTTAAATCTCAACTTAATTAGTCTTGGTTGAATTATAGATAAGGTTCTAAATCTCGATAATTTTCCTCCGTCGAAGTGTGGACGAGTTCTTAAATCTCAACAGAATTATCCTCCGTTGAAGTACAGACAGTTCCTAGATCTCGATGAAGCTGTTTCCCTCAGTCGAAGTACTGACCGGTTCTTAAATCTTAACTGAATTAGTCTCGGATGAATTATAGATAAGGTTCTAAATATCGACAATTTTCCTCCGTCGAAGTGCGGATGAGTTCTTAAATCTCAACAGAATTATTCTTCGTTGAAGTAATAGACAGTCCTAGATCTTGATGAAGATGTTTCCCTCAGTCGAAGTACTGACCGGTTCGTAAATCTCAACTGAATTAGCTTCGCTTGAATTACAGATAAGGTTCTAAATCTCGGCAATTTTCCTCCGTCGAAGTGTGGACGAGTTCTTAAATCTCAACAGAATTATTCTCCGTTGAAGTAACAGACAGTCCTAGATCTTGATGAAGATGTTTCCCTCAGTCGAAGTACTGACCAGTTCTTAAATCTCAACTGAATTAGTCTCAGTTGAATTACAGATAAGGTTCTAAATCTCGGCAATTTTCCTCCGTCGAAGTGTGAACGAGTTCTTAAATCTCAACAGAATTATTCTCCGTTGAAGTAACAGACAGTCCTAGATCTTGATGAAGATGTTTCCCTCAGTCGAAGTACTGACCGGTTCTTAAATCTCAACTGAATTAGTCTCTGTTGAATTACAGACAAGGTTCTAAATCTCGGCAATTTTCCTCCGTTGAAGTGTGGACAAGTTCTTAAATCTTAATAGAATTATACTCCGTTGAAGTACAGACAGTTCCTAGATCTCGATGAAGATGTTTCCCTCAATCGAAGTACTGACCGGTTCTTAAATCTCAACTGAATTAGCTTCGGTTGAATTACAGATAAGGTTTTAAATCTCGAAAGAGTTCCCCCAGTTGAATTACGGGCAAGTTCTTAAAACTCGCCAGAGATGCTCTCTGAGCTGAAGTACAGGCAAGTCCCTAAACCTCAACAAAGAGCATACTTACCTAGCGGAATCTTCCACAACAACAGGTATGCAAGTTCTCGCTAAGGAATCTCTTATGCGATCAAAACTCCTGTAGATGGCATCTTTAAGCCCATCCTCCCGCCAACAATCTCCGAATGGCATCTGTAAGCCCATTCCCGACATCACAAGGTTGATACCACTTCATGCGAGTGCAAATTTCTGGGCACTCTAGTGTTCAATCATCTTCTACCTTCGGATCACGAAAGGCACGAAAGCCAATCTACATCCTCAGGTTTAAGAATATTGAACAGGGGAAGCTGTTGTACCCCAAAATTTTCCCTCTCATATTTCTCAAGACATTGCAAGGAAAATCTACAAGTTGCTCAAGTTTGCTCAAGAGTGGGTCAGACAAGTCATCTCCTAAGGCAATCAACCCCAAATTAGGGTTTTGTGTTGAATCAATATCCTTGAGTCCAAAAGACCTCAAGTTCTCCCCAATGTCCTAATATGTTCTCAAGGTCATCCATGTCAAATTTCAAGCCTTGCAGAGGAAGTTTGCTCAGTCAAATGCTCAAAGGGTCCAAAAATCGACTGTGCCAGGGCAAAAGTCAAATGTGACCCAAATACAGTCAAACTTCAATATTTTTTGTCAATATTCTCATTTTGAAGGACATTTCATCATTTTATCAAGGGTTTATCATGATTCATCAAGGGTTGCTCAAAATTCATCAAGACTCAAAAGTTGCTAAATTAGGGTTTTGTAGGAAAAGTCAACTCAACTTTGACCAAACAAAACTTTCTCATACTGTATTAGAAATGACCCATCAAAAGATAATTTTGAATAGTATGCAATTTCCTACAATCCATCTTCATACCCCAAGATCAAAAAATGCACTCACAAGAAGTTACAAATTTGGACATTATAGGTCATTTTTGAAAGTCAACAAAAACACCTTTTTTGCCAAAGCTTATAACTTGAGAATGGAATATAAAAATGAAATGAGACCAAAAGGGTTGGTTATAGGACATCTTAAGATTTCTAAAAAGTCTAATAACACCTCCAAAAGTTCAAAATTGAAGAAGTTATACATTCTTGAAGTTGGACACTTTTGCAAAATTGCCAAAAGTCAACTATCCCCAAAACTTCAAATTTTGTCAAATGGACCCATTCTTTTCCACTTTATTTGAGCTTGCATCATTGCCCACGTGTCCTAGCTTCAGCCATGAGCTCATATTTCATTTTTATTATTATATTTTATTTTTTATTGAATTTATTCATTTTAAATCAAATTAAATCATTTTAAATCCAAAACTTTAATTACATGAGATCTTTTGGCTATTTCAGGATTGGATAATCATCATTAACATCATCAAATTTGTATCAAGCAAAACCATGTGCAAAAGATTGAGATTTCGGCAAATTTGGCAAGTTGTAAAGAGGAGATCAAATCAAATCCCAAGGCATTGATATGGGAAGATTCAAGCCATAATTCTTACCTTAATACACTCCATAGTACATAAGCAAGCAAAACAGATCGAAACAAGGATTGGAAAGTGCAAGCATAGGCAGAAAAAAGTTTGAAAAAAGTGGTAAAAAGCTTGAGATTGAAATCGTGCTTAGAGGTGTTTTCAGAAGCCAAGACCTATCCCAATCGCTTCCTGGACGTTCACTGAAGCTAAACTAATCCAAAGCAAGCTTCCTCACACACCACAAAGCGCTGTAAGTGTCACGCGATTTCCCCATGTACTTGGTTTCGTATCTCAGAAATTATGCATTGTTACAATGAAATAATTGCATATTTGTAATCACCATGCCATTTGCAAGCTTTTGACATTAACCAATTTCATTTATATGACCAATATGAAGATCTGCCATTGCTAGGGTTTCGTCCTTGTTTTTTGGGCTTTTATTTTCAGGTACAATTGGCCATAATAATGGCTATGGTTGTGACTAGCTGGCCGAGACAAACTCAACCATGGATCCAGAATGCATTTCCATGGGGCCTATAGGATTCTAGAGATGCCTGGCTTGTAGTAACGGACCTCTGTCTGTAGGTATAAGTCCTGGAACCTTTAGCAACGGTTCAACAGAGAAGATGAAGGTGTGTCACACCATCATCGGCCCTTTCAAAACCACGCACGCATTTTTGTTTTTGTTCTGACCATTGACTTGTTTTATTACATAATATATTCTTTTCATATTATTAACAAATAAACAAAGCAGCATGCTGGCAAGGCAAGTGTTCCAATGTCCATCAGGACATGGGTTCGAATCTCAGGTCCCCCAATTTCTATTTGATTTTTCCTTTCAGGCGATCATGTATATATCCAAGCATGCAGCATACCATACACCATCAAGCATCCAATGGCCAGATGGCCAAAGGCCAAATCTGGTGGCCAAGATCTGAAGGTCTACCATGGTCCAAGTCAGCGCATGCACACCAAATCAAAAAAGTAAAACAAGGCCAGCGTGTTTTGGGCCTCAACATTGCTATTCATGCCCCCATTTCAGGCCCAAACCTCTCTCTCTTTCTATTTTATTTATTTTGTTTATTTTAATTATTTTATTATTTTTGTTTAAGTTCTAACCAATCAAAACTTTCATTTCTTTATAAAATAAAAATCAACAAAATATTTTCTTTATCAAATGAAATTTTAATTTTAATTTTATTAATAAACACTAATTAAATTAACTTAGGTTTTTAATTAGAATAACTTTAACATATTTTTGTAAATAATTAAAATTAAATTAGATTTAATTAGGTTATTACTAATTCAATTAATTTTATTTTCTTTCTTAAAATAACAGAAAACCCAAAAAAAAAACTTTTTTCATTTAATTAATTAATTAATTTAGTAATTAATTTAGATTAATTTCTTTCTTAAAATAAAAACAAAAAAGATATTTTCTTTTATCAAAAGGGTCAAAACCCTAATCATGCGTCCGATTGAATTTTGCGCCGCGATTTATTTTATTTATCCAATAATGTACTTGCCTCCAGTTTGTAATAGTTAAATACGACTTTTATTATTTTTTATCGCTTTATTTATTTAAAGGGTTTGTCTTTCGTGATGTAAATACTCGACGCCTTGTAATTTAATTTCTGCAAAATAAAACTGCTAGATGTTTGATAATAGGATAGCATGACAAGACTGAATGTTTTAACCTAAAATCAAATTAGATCACCTTTAACATGTACAAAGATAAAATTAACTGAAAACGACACACTCGCACATGTGCACTCTTAGGGTACACCCCACTTGGTCGCCTTCGTACGCGGTCATTGAGTATAGGTCACTTTAGAGGTCGCCCTCCTGTCTAAAAGATCATAGTCACCTCGAAACGGTTGCTTCGGATATTGTTGCCTCAAAACAAATTATCTAAGACATTAGGGTTACCGCTAAGGCGTCCTAACATTGCTTTGGTGACCGTAAGTCCCTCATTCGAATTGACCCTTAAAATCCAACGACGGTGCTACCTACTCATTCATAGTGGGATAGCATTGTCTAAAGGAAGATAGCATAGAACGATTCCTTTTTCGAGTAGGTATATGGTTCTTAGATACTTGCTCTTTCGAAAAACAAAATCTTTTTCACACTTACACTTTTTGAACAATGTTTTCAAAAACACTCCATACGCTCTTGAGGACAGAAGCAAGAGTTAAATCGAAGTTTTCAAAATAAAAACTTTTTTCAAACCCACAAGCACAAAGAAAACAATTTTGAAAACAATTGAGCAAGTACCTAGGAGCCCGTGGATAACCACGGATAGAAAGGGTGCTAATACCTTCCCTTTCTATAATCTACCCCCCGAGCCCGAGAAATATCTCGAAAAAGAAATCTTTCTGTGCTTTTTTCCTTTCCTTGTTGGATAAAATAAAAGTCGGTGGCGACTCTTGCTTACCGCGATATTTTTCGAAAGCAAATGCAAAACGCAAACCAGCATTCCAAAAAATAGTCAGTTCTTCCCACCGTATCACAGCAACCAAGTGGAATAACCCTAGGGGTGTTTGTGTGCAAATGTATTGTTTTCATGCTTGATTTAGTCTTGAATTAGGGTTTGATATTTATTGGTTTTAAGTCTTTCCATACAAACCCTAATTACTAGCATGTTATATAAAAGCGACAAATTGCGAAATCTAAAGTTACTACGCTATTACAACATTTGTGTGGGGATTACAAGAATTTTAACCTAATTAGTCTATTACAACCATATTGAATTGACATGAATATACAAGGAATTTAAATACAAAGTCTAAAAATGAATAAATGTACAAGGATGCAAAATATGAAGAAAATGAATTTTGTTTAGTTTTCATGAAAAAAAGATTTTGTCTTAACCTAATTTAAATAAAGAAAATAGTTAATTAAGTTTGAATTTATTAAGGAAAAGATTTTAAAAGAAAACCCTAATTCTATTAATTAATCAAAAGAAAATAAGTTTAAGAAAAGTATATATTCTTTGGTATTTTTTTATCTTGAAAATATTTATAGTATTATAAAATATTTTTAGTCCTTTTTTATATTAAAATAATGTATTTTAAATGGTGTGAAGAAAAATAAATAAACAATATAATATTAATTAAGTTTATAAAATCTACTTAATAAATGAATGAAGTATAAAAGTATTTTTATTTATGGAAAAAAATAAAATAAAATATGTCAAAATATCAATATATATCATTTTTTTGGTATTTTTATGATTTTTTTAATATTAGAAAAATAATTTAAGAAAATAAATAAAATGAAAATAAGAAAAGAAAATAAAATTGGACCAGGGGTGTCAATGGGAAACAGGGAGGTCAACTAGCAAAAAATAAAATGAGCCAGACCCAAAGGGCCTAGCGCCTGCCAAACAAAAAAAGGGGTCAGAATTGTGAAAATATGAAGAAAAAAATGCAAAACGGTACCACTGGGGCTCGAACCCAGGTCTCAAAGGTTACACACGCGCGCTTATACCACTGGGGTGGCTATACATCCGGTAATACAAATGAAACAATAAATATGTAAGGAAAAACGTGTTCTGAAGACTTCATCTTCAACCTCTAGCCAGATCAACTGTAACTTGCTCATTTCTCATCAAAAATGAAAACTGTAAACATGAAACTTGTATCAAAATTTTCCACGATTCCAGAAATGTAAAGTATTAAAACTATAGATCAAAGATAACCAAGAATTTTAATGGCCCTAATCTGAACCCTAAAAATTTAAGAGATTTCAGTTTCAAAATTTCTAAGCTCAAGCAAAATTAATGGAAACTATGGACATGGTTAGCTTCAGGGCAATGATATTTACATGTTTTATTCACAAATAAACTATTGATGATGCCTGTATGAAGAGTTCCAAGTTGAGAAAACTTAACTCAAAACTGGAAATCGTGTTTGGAGTTTGAGCTTGTTTCAAGTAATGGTGATGATCAGGTTAGCTTCCTTGAGATCCTAGAAAGCTAATGCAATGGTTTGCTTGAGTTGAGAGTGGCTGAAATGACTTGGAGAAGTCCAACTATAATGCTCTGTTTTTTGCTATGGAAGTTGAGGAAGATGATGTTACTGTCGTCTAACAGGGACAAGGACAAGTTATATTTGATGTATAGGAACTTTAGGAACTAAAAGGCCAAAGAACACAAGAGGGAAATAGAAGATACAAGTTCAAGGTCAGAGCCTACACAAAAATGGAGTTTTTTGTGCAATTTCTGGCTAGAGGGATTTTGAGAGAGTTCCAGGCTTGACCAAAATCGTGTGTTGTGTTGCAATTGACTTGCTAATATGGAAAAGATTAGAGCACAAAATCACTCCAAGTTTCTGAGTTATAGGGTTATGGTTCTATAACTTGCTTTTTAAGAAAAGTGAAGTGACAAATCCCAAGTATTGTACAAGCATGTTCTGAGCTTCTTGAGACCTTAGACACATTTCTTTTGGTTTATAGGGGTTGTCTGTGCAGAAAGAACAAGTTAAAAGCTCAAGACAAGTTGACTTTGTGATTAAAGCAACTTTTCAAGAATGGAATGGTAACTTTCTTCCTAAAATGGCAAATTGGTTTGGACAATGCTTGGAACACTTGGATAATAGCTCAAAAGCAAGTGTAATCTTATGATTATGGATAGATCTTGAGTTTTAGAGGCCTTCAAAACAAGATTGTGCAGCATAGGTTTGAAATTGACTTCTTGTTCATCACCAAATGGCTTGTAAATTAAGTGACAAAACCCTAACTTCATCTCTTCGATTCTCCCTACTCAAGAATGATCTCAAGGAGTTATTGGACATTTTGGAAAGCTTGTAACATGATCTACAACCAATCTTTGAATTTATTTTTAATATTCCCATTGGAACTATGTGAAAAAGTGTCATGAAGTTAGGTCAAAATCTTGTCCAAATTAGGGCAAAATTTCACTAAGTGTTTTGTTTCATGACCCTATGTTCATAAAATTGTAACTTGAGATCTAAGCATATTTGGAAGAAGTTGTGTGAAGCAAAGTTGTAGATTTCATGGATATCTACAACTTTCATGTTGGAATTTTTTCTTCAATCATCTTGCGTCATGGTGAAAATTTGGAACAAAGTTATGAAAAAACATGAAATTTCCAAGACTTAGAAAAATTTCTAAGTTTAGAAATTTTGACTTTTCAAAATGAAATCTTGAATTTTTGATTTCTTGATGAATAAGTTTCATATTTTGACATGTTTGGATGAATTAAGATCTTTGGTACTTGAATTTGACCAAAAAGTCAAAGTTTGACTTTTTAGTATATAGTTGACTTTTGATCAGTTGACTGGAAAATTCATCTGTCAATCCAATGGACTTGTAATGTTTTGAACCATGTCATTAGATCAAAATGATGCAATTGGGCTCTTGAGATCATGCCTTAAACCAATTGACCACTTTCTAGGTAAAAAATCAGAAATTTCCCTTTCCTAGTCAAAACCCTAATTTTAACCATTTTGCCCTTTTGGAGATTTGATCAAATTTCTAGAGGAGTTGTGGTCCAAACTTGATCAAATGATACACATGAGTTTAAAATGTGGATGTGGACAAAAAATTATGAAGTTTGACTGTGAATTGGCCATAGTTGACTTTTCCCTCCAATATAGCTGATTTTTAGGACAATTGCTCAATTGACTTATCAAAAGTGTAATCCAAGGAATGAAACTTGACATGAGTAATCTTGGGGGTCCATAATGATCCATGAAAATCATATGGGGCATTGGAAGTTCAAAAATCCTTGTGTAATCTCAAACCCTAATTTTGGTCATCAGTGTATAAGGAGGTGTCTTGAGCTGATCAAACCTTAATGCAGTCTTGAGACCAACGAGATCTTGTGAGGAAATTCTTAATAAGTGAGAGGGAAAATTTTGGGGTACAACAGCTGCCCCTGTTCAATATTCTTAAGCCTAAAGAGTTGGATTGACATGTTTTTCCATTCGTGACTCGAAGGCGGAAGATGATTAGACACTAGAGTGCCCAGAAATTTGCACTCGGCGATGTGAGGGTTAAGGGGATAGGCTTAAAGATGCCATTTAGAGAGGTGATAGAAAGTTTCAGGAGATGGGCTTGTAGATGCCATCCAAGAGTGATTGTTGAATTGTAATTTATAAGCTGAAAGAATGAGTATCAGAATGGCATCTGTGTCTGGAGCATATCTGAACTATATCTGAAAGCTGAACCTTGAATGAGTCATCAGAATGGCATCCACGTCTGGAGCATATTTGTAGTGCGTCTGAAAGTTGACTCTGAATGAGTATCAGAATAGCGTCTGTATCTTGAGCGTATCTATACTGTATCTAAAAGTTGAATGAGTTTCATGATGGCATTCGTGTCTGGAGCGTATCTGAACTGTATCTGAAGATCGAATCTGAATGAGTATCAGGATGGCATCCATGTCTGGAGCATATCTGAACTGTATCTGAGATCTGAATCTGAAAGAGTATCAGGATGGCATCCGTGTCTAGAGCGTATCTGAACTGTATCTGAAGATCGAATCTGAATGAGTATTAGGATGGCATCCGTGTCTGGAGTGTATCTGAACTGTATCTGAGAGCTGAATCTGAATGAGTATCAGAATGGCCTCTGTGTCTAGAGCATATATGTACTGTATCTGGAAGTTGACTCTGAATGAGTTATCAGAATGGCATCTGCGTCTGGAGTGTATCTGAACTATATCTGAAAGCTGACTTTGAATGAGTATCAGAATGGCGTTTGTGTTTGGAGCGTATCTGAATTGTATCTGAAAACTTTGATCATTGTTAAAGGTAGTTGTTAACCTTATCCTGAAAAGGGTAAAATGTTAGCTAAAATGCAAAGTCATGTTGTATGAAATGCATGGTATGATGCATTTATGTAACCAATGTTTATGATATATGGGTGTGATGTATGCGCATGTGAGCTAATTCAGCTGTACTGCTATTGGAATGGGGAAAATAAATCCTTGTCCGCTGCTGAGGATTATAAGTCTTCATGTTGTGAAGTTTGAAGTGCTGATGAATTTCCCTTAGAGTAATAAACTTTGTTGTAAGGGAAATTCCATGTACTAATTGAAGGAAAATTGTGATCAAAAGCGCAGCGGAATTTAAAATTTTCCTTTAGCGATCCTTACAAATGAACATGGTCAGTGATAGACATATTTACCTCTTGTGGCGATTCAGACCTTTGATGTTGTGATCACGAGCGTTGATGAAGAACAACGCCTTTACTCAGTCCACACGAACAGATCGCTTCCGGTCACAGTGCTAGCTGATCACGAACGGAAACCTTGAGTGAAAGAGAGAATCAAAAACGAAATTGCATCAAGTGAAATTGCTTCATCACAAGGGATCTATTTATAGAATCACTCGTGTGGGCTACAAGCTAAAAGCCCAATTAAGGCTATAAGCTAAAAGCCCAATTAAGCTTATGGACATCATACCTTATGATGTACCATATATCACTTATCCACGTGGTACCTTACCACTTTCCGTATTACACTTAAGTGCACCGTATCTTACGGTGTTCCTTATTTATTATATCTCTCATCAACTTGTCCTTATGTGTGTGACCCTGTAGGTTTTCGCGATGTTGGCAATTATGTTAAATCACACATTTAACATAATAAACAGTGAGCGGTATCTAGCAACACATCATTGTTACCCGTCACGAAAATGTCATGTGATCTGACCAAACCTTTTCTGTGATAATATTTGTGTTGTACAATTACCCTTTTTGCCCTCATGTCTATATTGAACACAAGGCATACACTGTGTCACCCTTGTCCAGTTCAATATTGGGCCCTTAGACATTTATCCTGTTATGCAGGATGAGCAAATTCCATCTAGGTCACTCGTGTCCCTTAGCATGATTTGTGAAGTACCCATCAACCGTCTTTATAGTCATCCAGTTACGGATGACGTTTGATCAGCAATAAAGTACTTGACTCTACATCTAGGGTCCATAGTGGTTTCATGTCGAAGGGTGGTATACACCATTATCATCATGAGAATAACTTATGACACTTTGCATAACATTCTATGTAGTATTCTCATAGCGGGTCAATCCAGTATAAATATTACTCCTAATATTCATACCTATGTCAAGACTTGATAACTCCTTATCTATGATCCATGAGATGTGATCATCAATCTATCTTCATAATAATCTTAATGCTTTAATGTTATCCCACTTCACATTAAAGCTTGACTACGGATACTTTAAGAATAGTGTCTTATGTTTAATGGGATCTCATGATTAAGTCACACTTGACATTTCATTAAACAAATAAACCATTCTAGGGACTTTATTATTTTGGAAAGCAAACATAATAAAGAAATGCCTTTTATTATTAATAAATAATTCGATACAAGTACCAAAAGTATTGGCCTCTAGGGCTTACACCAACATTAATTGAAAAATTCTGAGAAATTTGGATGACTTCTACTGGGGATTGATAATTGGAAGCTTTGTTCTGTTGGGGATTAAACTGCTCACTGTGGGGAATTTTATGGAGATAAACTTAGAGAGATTTCCCTATCCCTTAAAGCCATCAGCGATTGTCTTTTATTTTGTTTATTTGTAATTAGTAATTATGTTCAAATGCATATGTTCAACAATGAATCATTGGACGTTTTTGTAAACAAAACACAAGCGAAAAGAAAAAAACAAATAGTTCTTACACTTTCAAAGGGATATCTTCGTATTGACTTTGAGTAAGTATTTTTTTACAATGAGAAAAACATTCTAGTAAAAGAATGTCGTCGTAAAAAATGAAAATTTTAATACAAAGAAAAGATAGTTATGTGCAATAATCCCATGGGGTTCCCATTCTGCTATAGCCTTTGTATCTCTGAGCATCTTGTCCATTTGTTGCCTTGTCTGAAGATGATTGAATTGGTCAGAAATTTCGAGTTTATAAGTTGTCCGTAAGGTGATCCAACGGGACATAGTCATACGCTTTAATTCCCTAACTTTTTCCTGGACCCCCCTTTCGGGTTTTTAGTCCATCGAGATACCCTTTTTTGCCCAAGTCGCCTTTTTGGGTTTTCAACTTGCCGGGTGTACAAATTTTTTGTTTTTATCCCTAATTTTTTCCCGAACCTTTTTTGGTTCGCCGGGATGCCCTTGTTTTTCCTAGGTGTGTCAACCTAGCGGGTCTCTTATGCGTAGTATCTTTTGACTATGTCTGCGTTCGCAGGATGTGGCAGGTCATCGCCACCCATGGTGGTTAAGATCATTGCTCCATCATAGAAAATGTTTTTGATTATAAATGGTCCTTCATATGTAGGAGTCCATTTGCCCTTGGGGTCACCTTGCGGCAGTATGATACGTTTGATCACCAGATCCCCAACTTGATACACTTGGCGTCTGACCTTTTTGTTGAAAGCCTTGATCATCTGTTTTTGATACATTTGACCATGGCAGATAGCGGAAAGCCTTTTCTCATCAATCAAGTTTAGTTGATCAAGTCGAGTATGGATCCAATCGTCTTCATTCAACCTTGCATCCTTCATAATTTTTAGAGAGGGGATCTGGACCTCGATAGGCAAGACAACCTCCATGCCGTAAACCAGAGAATAGGGTGTGGCCCAGGTTGATGTACGAGTTGTGGTACGATACTCGTGGAGAGCGAATGGTAGCATCTCATGCCAGTCTTTGTATATGAATATCATTTTCTGTATGATCTTTTTAACGTTATTATTTGCATCTTCAACAACACCATTCATCTTCGGTCGATAAGGGGAAGAATTATGATGCTGAATCTTGAATTGCTCGCACAGGGCGGTGATCATAGTGTTGTTGAGATTTGTGCCATTGTCAGTAATGATCCTCTCCTGGATACCGTACCGAAAAATGAGATTCTGCTTGATGAACCAGGCGACAACATTCTTGGTGACGGAAGCGAAGGAGGCTTCCTTCACCCATTTTGTAAAATAGTCAATGGCCACTAGGATGAAGCAGTGTCCATTGGAGGTTGTCGGCTTTATTTCCCCAATCATATCAATCCCCCACATAGCAAAGGGCCAAGGAGCTGTCAAGACATTCAGAGGAACCGGAGGTACGTGCACCTTGTCAGCATAAATCTGACACTTATGGAAAGTTCGAGAGTGTTGGTAGCAATTTGCTTCCATGGTAGACCAGTAATAGCCTGCCCGTAGGATTGTCTTTGCCATCGTATGCCCACTGGAATGGGTGCCAAAAGTGCCTTCATGTAATTCAGCCATGATCCTTTCAGCTTCAACCTTATTTATGCACTGAAGTAATACAGAGTCATGGTTGCGTTTGTAAAGAATGCCATTACTAAGGAAGAATTTAGCAGAGAATCTCCTTAAGAACTTCTTATCATTGACTGAAACTCCTTCTGGGTATTTTTGAGCCTCGAGATACTTCTTGTCATCGTGAAACCAAGGCTGGTCCACTATTTCTTCAATATTAATCTCGTGACAATGTGCTGGTTCATCCCTTCATTCAATGGTGATTCGGGGAGCCTCATTATCCCATTTAATTTTAAACATAGATGACAGTGTGACTAGTGTGTCGGCTAGCTGATTTTCTTCTCGCGGGAAGTGCTCGAAGGTAATCTTCTCAAAATGTGGGAGCAACGTCAAAACATGTTCTTTGTAAGGGATAAGGTTATGGTTTTTGGTGTCCCATTCCCCTTTGATATGGCTGATAACCAAAGCTGAATCTCCAAATACATTCAAAGATTTGATCCTCAAGTCTATGGTAGCTTTGAGACCAAAGATGCACGCTTCGTATTCCGCCATGTTATTTGTACAATTGAAGCAGAGACTTGTCGTAAATGGAGTATGACATCCTTCCGGAGATATGAGTACAGCACCAATACCATTGTCGAGTGCATTAAATGCCCCGTAAAAAATCAGGGTCCATCGGGATCCTTCTTCAGGTCTGTCATATGGCCTGAGTTCTTCACAGTTGTTTACCATCATGATGTCCTCATCCGGGAATTCAAACCTCTTGGACTGGTAATCTTCCACAGCCTGGTGAGCAAGGTGATCAGCTAGTACACTACCCTTTATTGCTTTCTGGGTAGTATATTGTATGTCATATTCCGTCAGGATCATCTGCCATCTTGCTATTCTCCCAGAGAGAGCAGGTTTCTCGAAGATGTATTTTATTGGATCCATTTTAGATATTAACAGGGTAGTATGAGTAAGCATATACTATCTTAGCCGGCAAGCAGCCCATGCCAGAGCGCAACAAGTTTTCTCGAGCAGTGAATATCTTATTTCACAGTCCGTAAACTTTTTGCTCAGGTAATAAATAGCATGCTCTTTTTGGCCAGACTCGTCATGTAGCCCCAGCACACACCCCATTGAATTTTCCAACATGGTCAGTTACATAATCAACGGTCTTCCCTCGACTGGTGGCATCAAAACAGGAGGCTCTTGCAGGTTTTCTTTGATCTTGTCGAAAGCAGTTTGGCATTCATCATTCCATTTGACTACTTGATCTTTCTTCAATAGTTTGAAGATTGGTTCACAGGTAGCTGTCAGGTGAGAAATGAATCTGGCAATGTAGTTCAAACGCCCCAAGAATCCTCTAACTTCCTTTTCAGTACGAGGAGCAGGCATCTCTTGTATCGCTTTTGCTTTGGCAGGATCTACTTCAATACCCTTATTGATGACAACAAAGCCTAGGAGTTCACCAGACCTCACTCCAAATGTGCATTTATTTAGGTTCAACCTCAGCTTGTACTTCTTTAGTCTCTCAAAGAGTTTTTGTAGATGGTTAAGATGCTCTTCTTCTGTTTGAGATCTAGCTATCATGTCGTCCACATAGACCTCTATTTTGTGATGTATCATGTCGTGAAATAGAGAAACCATGGCACGCTGATAGGTTGCCCCAGCATTCTTCAGTCTAAATGGCATCACCTTGTAGCAGAAAGTGCCCCACTGTGTGACGAATGTTGTTTTCTCCATGTCCTCAGGCGCCATTTTGATTTGGTTGTAATATGAAAAACCGTCCATGAAGGAAAACACTTTGTGTTGTGCAGTATTGTCAACTAGGATGTCAATGTGGGGAAGTGGGAAATCATCCTTAGGGATTTCCCTATTCAAATATCAGTAGTCCATGCACATTCGTACCTTGTCGTCCTTCTGGGGCACGGGAACAACATTGGAAACCCATTGAGGATAGGAGGTGACGGCCAAGAATCCAGCATTGAATTGCTTCATGACTTCAACTTTAATCTTCTCTAACATATTTGGTCGCATGCGATGGACCTTTTGTTTTACTGGTTGGAAATCCTCTTTTGTAGGTAGACGATGCACCACAATATCTACATCAAGTCTTGGCATGTCTTCATATGACCAGGCAAAGACCTTAACATACTCGTGTAGCAACTGAATCAGACTCTCCTTGACACTGGGTTCCAGATTGGCACCCATCTTGACTTCTCTTTTTTCTTCCTCGGTACCTAGGTTGATTGTATCCATGGGTTCCTCGTGAGGCTGAATGGTTTTCTCTTCTTGTAGTAGTAATCTGGAAAGTTCCCCTGGTACTTCACAATCTTCCTCACCTTCGTCTTCGGCTTGGTAGATTAGATTTTCAGAGTCACAGAAGGCCATAGCAGAACCGTTACCCATGGGATCCCGAATGGATGTAGACCTGCAGTGTGAGTGTGTGTAAGGGTATAGCTATCTTTGAAAGAAATGAAAATGTAAAAAAGAAAAACACTGAGCACAAAGTTTGTATGCAAAACGTCCATGATTCATTGATGTCATATGGAAATGAGATAATAACCCTTACAAATGTACCATTGCGCCTCGGGTAAGACACAAGGTTTTAAGAGTTTGAATTATTTTAATATTACAGATCCAACAAAATGTAAAGACAAATTACTGTGGGATAAAAGTGATCGGGACAAAATCTCTAGCCTCTCAATTGATGAGCCCTCCACTGACAGTTGGGAAGATCCAATCCTCCAAGTTGCAGCCATCTTCATCATCCTCTACCATGTTGACTTCACGGTTGCTGATCTTTATTGGTGGTCCTCCAGCACGAGCGCGGCGTACAGCCTTCTGAGCACTTGAAGTGAAACCCAGGCCAAATTTGTCAGACTTGTATGGGATATCTGGGAGTTGCCCCCAGATAGTGCATCCACCTTCTTCTATCACTGCTTTTGCATCCTTCAAAGATGCCATTCTGAGTGGAGGCCTTGTGATCTTAGGAACAACTTTGGTCACTGCCACATCTTGCGGGACTTCCTCAAAGTGTTGGAATGGAGTTTCAATAAATTCACCATCTAACTCTACATATCTAAAGTAATTGAGATGGCTGATCATATACTCTTCTTCTTCATGAACGGTGATAATCTTCCCTTGGATCGGATACTTCAGCATTTGGTGCAATATAGAAGTGACAGCGCCAGCATTGTGAATCCACGGTCTGCCTAGCAAGCAGGAATATGAGGGGCGGATATCCATTCCATAAAAAGTTGAATCAAATGTTTGGGTTCCAACTTTTATGGGGATATCCACTTCCCTATGCACCATCCTTTTTGAGCCATCGAAGGCCCTCACTACTATGTTGCTTGGTTTCAATGCCAATCCCTCACAGTCAAGCCTATCAAGAGCCTTCTTAGGCAATACATTCAGAGATGAGCCAGTGTCCACCAAAACATGATCCAAGGTTGTGCCCCTACATTCAACTGAGACGTGCAATGCCTCATTATGCTTCCTTCCTCTTGGTGTTAAATCAGCATCCGAAAAACCTAGATCATTATCTGCACTCAAGCTGGCTACGCAGTCTTGGAACTGATCGGCAGATGTTTCTTGGGGTACATGGGCAGTTTTCAGGAATTTTACCAAGGCTTTTGCATGCGCCTCGGAACATAGTAGTAAAGCCAGCATGGAAATTTTGGATGGAGTTTGCCCCAGTTGCTCAACTACATCGTAGTCGCTTCTTTTTATGATCTTTAGAATTTCCTCCAACTCTTTCCGGGAGGTCTCGGGGATAGCCAATGATTGTGCCTTTGTCCGGACGGGATAAATCAGAATACTTTTACCTCGAGTCTTGGTTAACTCGGCAGCAGGAATGTTAGTAGGAGTGATAGCAGGGATTGTAACAGCTTTGTTAGTTGGAGTATTTGTGGAGATGATTGTAGGACTGGGAATAGCCTTCGGAGGAGCAACAACAACAGGAATGATTACGGGTCTAGAAACTGTTTTTGGGAGAGAAATTTCTGGAAAGAATATCCTTCTGCTTCGGGTAATCTTGCTCGTCCCTGCAATATTACTGATATCGAATTTAACTTTCTCGGAACTTGAATCTTCGGTAGCTGGCCAATCTTGCTTGATACCGTGGTAGTAGACACCCCCTCTATAATTCCATGGTACAGTTTTGTCTGACAAATACGAAACTGGTCCAGGCATTGTAATTATCAAAAGAACTGCTTTTAGAACTGATGTAATTCTAATAGGTCTTTTGGTGGAGACCCTGGAAGAAACGGTGGAATGGTAATGATAGAAACATCATTATAAGGAACAGGTGAAACATAAGTCTTTTCAAACAAAATTTCCTTGTTATCTATTAGGCATTGAACGCCTGTTTTAAAGAAGGACAGCTAGTTAGTGAGGACAAACAGAAATGGCAGCTTTCATCACAGTCTGGGAATGCACTGGCATTTAATAAGTTCTCTTTGATAGTCCGGAGTGGAGTCATACGGTCATTAACTGAAGTAACAAACATATCTTCCTCAATGGTGTTGGTATTATGGCCATGTTTAGGCATAGGGGCATAAATGACATTTGGCTTTTTGGGCGCATCGAATTCAATCTCCTTGGCTTCAATAAGGTCTTATACTTTGTTCTTCAGCGTCCAAGAGTTGTTAATGTCATTGTCGGGACTCTCAGAGTGGTATGCACAACGAGCATTAGGATGATAGCAAGGAGATGTTGTGTTAGGATTCTTAGGAGCTTCTTTCAAGGTCACTAGGTTGGATCTCAACAGATGTAGCAATACTTGAGATAAGGTCATGTTAATTCTGGTGAATTATCTGACTGGTCTTTCCATCCTTGGTTGGTTGTTTCTTTGCTGATCAGGCGCAGGTTTAGGAATCATAACAGCCCCCACCATTGGACGGCTTTCGGCCCTATCTTTATTTCTCTGAGGATAAACAGCAACCACTTCTTTCTTTCTGATAAATGGCTTCCTTATAACAGCAGAGGATGTATCTTTCTGAATCTTTCCACTCTTTATCCCGGCTTCTACCCTTTCTCTGGTCAATATCAGTTTAGTAAAACCTGTCGATGAACTCCCAATTAGGTGATTGAAGAAGGGACCAGACAAGGTTCCCAAAAACATGTCTACTAATTCTTTTTCAGATAGGGGAGGTTAAACTCATCCAGCCAAGTCTCTCCATTTTTGCACATAGTCTTTGAAGCCTTCATTGGAAACCATGGCCATACACTGGAGTTGAGTACGGGTAGGCGCAAGATCAGCATTGTATTGGTATTGTTTGTAAAAGGTTGCAGCAAGATCTTCCCAGTTATGAACATTGGCTCTTTCTAACTGATAAAACCAATCAAGTTGAGTTCCATATAGACTGTCTTGGAAGAAGTGTACCCATAAATCTTTGTCAGCGGTATGGGGCTGGATTTTCCTCTCATAAGACCGGGGATGTATTTTAGGACATAAAACTCCATCATATTTGGCGAACATAGGTGCTTTAAATTTTGGAGGAATGACAATTCCCTATACTAACCCCAACTCCTCAAAGTCCAAGCCAGGCACTTTTTGGATTTCCATTGCACTCAACTGCTCTTCGAGATGTTTATACTTGTCATCAGCTGGAGGGTATTGTTCTTCAGAATAGTCTTCTTCTTCCTCTTCCTCTTCTAATTCCGACTGGACAATTGTTTCCATGCCCTTCCCATCTTGGTTGTCTTTATCACCGAATGTTGTTGCAAAGTCTATGGATCTTCTTGTCTGCCCTTGGAACCTTCTTCCCATGTTTAGAACTCTGACTATCTTCTTTGTCTTCTTTTTCTTCTCCTCAGCCAGCAAAGTCTTCAACTCTTCTTGTCCTTTGGCTAGGGTCAAGAACAACTGTTAAAACTATGCATTCTGAGTTTGGAGTTCCTCCACCGTTTGCTCGAGATCTATCTTACTAAAATAAACAGTAGAGAGATGAGGAGACTTATTGCAAGAAACCTGCTTATGTTATGATGAATGATAAATGCATATGCAATGTTTTCAAGGATTTTAAGATTCAAATTTGTTTTTGACAAAAAGGAAACACACGTCATATTAATAGATTAAAGCTTGAGTACATCAATGCCTTCTTGGGAAAAATAATACAAAAACTCTAAGATAAAAAGGTAGTACGCATCCTCTTTGGTGCAATGTAGGCATTCAGAGTCTGTTCATCATGAAGTAGCCTAGTGAGTTCCAAAACCTTCTTCTCGTTTGCATAGAATTGGGCTTTGAATGTATCTCTCTTCCCCTTGAGTTGTATCCAATCCCTTTGTAGGTCTTCGAGAGAGGTAGGCATGTCAGGATGTAGGATAGTGTATGGAACATCTCCTTCCATGACAGGCTCAATGATTACCAGGAGAATGGAGGGGTAAGGCATCATAAGACTCTGAGCACGAGTTCATACCCATTTGAGGTAGGGCTCAAGAGGGATGGAATTCTTGTGCCCCAGTTTCTTGCTATCTACCTTGTTTAACAACCTCCAAGCTCGTACAAATCTCTGGCCAAGACCTTGATCGTTGTTGTCGTAGTCAAATACCAAACCTTTAATAAGCATCTCATGCGGGCCGTCCCTTCGGGCATAACCAAACTGTCTTAAGGCTAAGCAAGGGTTGTAGGTGATTCCTCCCCTAATGTCAAGTAAAGGGACATTAGTAAATTCTCCACAACGGTCGACAATAGTAACATTCTCTATGGATCGGGAGCACCGAGGAATGTCTGAATGTTTGAGTGTCATCAACCTTTGTGACCACCTTGAACCTTGCTCGTTCTTTAATACAGATTGGGGAAGATGCGAAATAAACCATCTTTCCAAGAGAGAAGTGCAACACATAAGGACACATCTTTTCCTCATTGTGCGAGTGTGAAAAAAGTTTAGGATATCCCCTAGCAATGTAGGCATCGGGTTGCGAGATATAAAGATTTTGACAGTGTTCACATCTATGAGTTGGTCAGGATTTGGAAACAAAACCATCCCATAGATGAGGAGAGCCAAAATTTCTTCAAAGGCTTGCAAATCCAAGGAATTCCAACAGTTTTGGGCTTTCTCGAACAAGAACTTTTCTAAGAAACCTTTGACACCACTCCTTATTTCCAAATGAATTGTGACATCAGAGGAGTGCAAGTGTAGAGCTTGAGCAATCTCTTCTGTCTTTGGGTCTCTTTCCATACCGTTGAAAGGTAGTTGATTGAGAATGGGAATTCTCAAGAGTCGGGAGAATTCTTCCAAAGTAGGCACAAGTTGATAGTCGATAAATGTGAACCAATGGTGTAAAGGATCAAAGATTTGAAAGAGCACCTTCATCATGTCCTCATCTGTGTTGGAGGTGACTAAGTTGAGTAGGCGACCATGTCTTTCGCTGAATGGATAGATTTCAAGAATCCTTGAAGCTAGCTCCTTAAGTTGTGGAGGCATCCTCACAAGGTTAACTTGGATGGTTTTCCTGCGAATAGAATCCATGTCCTACAAAATAGAACAAAGATAAATCCCAAAAATCCTTGAAATGGTTAGTGAGTATGAGTATGATGTTATGATGTTTATGATGTTATGTACAAGTAAATATATACAAACAAAGCAAACAAGTCCTTAGGTTTTGGCTAGCATGGAGTCTCATAGGTAAGTACCCTCTTGAAGTTTAGTTGGCTCAAACCTGTCTAGAAATAGTAACCGGGTTCTAAGGAGCTCAATACCTCTGGTTTGTTTTCTCGGGCATTGTTTCAGCGCAAGCCTCTTAAATGGCGACGGAAATATCCCAACAAACCAAACCTCAATGAGTGTAGTATCGAGTATCTACCAACTTCGAACTGCACCAAAGGCAGTCATCTCACTACATCCTAAAGGCCAAGTTGGTCAAGTAAAGGTTCTAAAAGTTCATTAGTGCTTCATGACATCACTCAGCGGCCCCGTATTCTCCTTGACTACTCAAGGGCTACCGATACCCATAAATATGTCGCACTAACATAGCTATTGCTTAGACCATGTCGGTATACCCCGCTTAGTTTCCACAATGTATTGCTACTTACCTATAAGGTATCCCAAATCCGGGTAGAGGATTCAAACCCAAACAAAGAACCATAATATAAAGAATACAAGTCAAACAATGTAAGCAAGTAAATGTGATATATCCCTAAGGTAACCCCACTTTTAGAAATCTCCCCAGCAGAGTCGCCAGTTCTGTGATACGGTGGGAGAACTGACTTGAGGGTTTTGCATTTGATCCCAAATGTTGCGGTTAGCAAGAGTCTCCACCGACTTTTCTTTTATCCAAAAGAAAAGGTGAAAAAGCACAGGAATTACCTTTGAGATTGTTTCTTGAGTTCGGGGGGTATATTATGAAAAGGGAAGGTATTAGCACCCTTTTCATCCATGGTATTCCATGGGCTCTTAGTTACTTTCTAGATCACTTGATTTTTTTTTTTTTGAAATTGTGCTTAATGTGGTTTTTGAAAGTATTTTGTAAAGAGGGCATTGTTTAGGCAATCTTTGTAATGATTCTTGTTTATAAGAATGTATACAAAGATGTTTGGTCTTTTGAAATTTTTTCAATGTTTCTAAGATGTTTGAAAGTGTGTTTATTTGTCTTGAAATGTAGCAAGGATATTTGTTTTGAAACGGAGCAAGTAATTAGGAGCAATCTACCTACTCAAATGTCTTTCTTGTTCATTTTCTCTTCCTTTGACATTGTTGTCTTACCATTGATTTGGTAAGCAACCCTATTTTTGGATGTAAATGGAACGGGCATGGGTCATCGTATAACCATGATTAGCAATGTTTCAAGGTATCTTAGCATTCTTCTTGAGGGACTAAGATCATTTGTAAGTCAACTTAGATAGCATCATCGAGGGACTATGATCTTGTATTTGCTTGTTTTGGCTAAGATACCTTATATGCGTAATATGGAAATTATGTATAAGGCAACTAAGTGGAATAACCCTAGGGGTGTTTGTGTGCAAATGTATTTTTTTCATGCTTGATTTAGTCTTGAATTAGGGTTTGCTATTTACTGGTTTTAAGTATTTCCATACAAACCCTAATTACTAGCATGTTATATAAAAGCGATAAATTGCAAAATTTAAAGTTACTACGCTATTACAACATTTGTGGGGAGCGGGTATACAATTTGTAAATAGGGATTGCAAGAATTTAAACCTAATTAGTCTATTACAACCATATTGAATTGGCATGAATATACAAGGAATTTAAATGCAAAGTATAAAAATGAATAAATGTACAAGGATGCAAAATATGAAGAAAATGAATTTTTTTTGGTTTTCATGAAAAAAATATTTTGTCTTAACCTAATTTAAATAAAGAAAATAGTTAATTAAGTTTGAATTTATTAAGGAAAAGATTTTAAAAGAAAACCCTAATTCTATTAATTAATCAAAAGAAAATAAGTTTAAGAAAAGTATATATTCTTTGGTATTTTTTTATCTTGAAAATATTTGTAGTATTATAAAATAGTTTTAGTCCTTTTTTTATATTACAATAATATATTTTAAATGGTGTGAAGAAAAATAAATAAATAATATAATATTAATTAAGTTTATAAAATCTACTTAATAAAATGAATGAAGTATAAAAATATTTTTATTTATGGAAAAAATAAAATATGTCAAAATATAAATATATCATTTTTTTTGTATTTTTTATGATTTTTTTAATATTAGAAAAATGATTTAAGAAAATAAATAAAATGAAAATAAGAAAAGAAAATAAAATTGGACCAGGGGTGTCAATGGGAAATAGGGAGGTCAACTAGCAAAAAATAAAATGAGCCAGGCCCAAAGGGCCTAGCGCCTGCCAAACAAAAAAAGGGGTCAGAATTGTGAAAATATGAAGAAAAAATATGCAAAAGGGTACCACTGGGGCTCGAACCCAGGTCCCAAAAGTTACAGGCGCGCACTTCTATCACTGGGGTGGCTATACATCTGTTAATACAAATGAAACAATAAATATGTAAGGCAAAATGTGTTCTAAAGACTTCATCTTCAACCTCCAGCTAGACCAACTGTAACTTGCTCATTTCTCATCAAAAATGAAAACTGTAAACATGAAACTTGTAGCAAATTTTTCCACAATTCCAGAAATGTAAAGTATTAAAACTATAGATCAAAGATAAGCAAGAACTTTAATGGCCCTAATCTGAACCTTAAAAATTTCAGAAATTTCAGTTTGGAAATTCTCTAAGCTCAAGCAAAATTAATGGAAACTATGGACATGGTTAGCTTCAGGGAAATGATATCTACATGTTTTATTCACAAATAATATATTGATGATGCCTGTATGAAGAGTTCCAAGTTGAAAAAACTTACCTCAAAACTGGAAATCTTGTTTGGAGTTTGAGCTTGTTTCAACTGATGGTGATGATCAGGTTAGCTTCCTTGAGGTCCTAGGAAGCTAATGCAATGGTTTGCTTGAGTTGAGAGTGGCTGAAATGACTTGGAGAAGTCCAATTGTAATGCTCTGTTTTTGGCTATGGAAGTTGAGGATGATGGTGTTACAGTCGTGTAACAGGGACAAGTTATATTTTATGTATAGGAACTTTAGGAACTAAAAGGCCAAAGAACGCATGAGGGAAATAGAAGATACAAGTTCAAGGTCAGAACCTGCACAAAAATGGAGTTTTATGTGCTATTTCTGGCTAAAGGGGTTTTGAGAGAGTTTCCGACTTGCCCAAGATCGTGTGTTTTGTTGTAATTGACTTGCTAATATGTATGGAAAAGATTAGAGCATAAAATCACTCCAAGTTTCTAAGTTATAGGGTTATGGCTCTATAACTTGCTTTTGAAGAAAAGAGAAGTGACAAATCTCAAGTATTGTACAAGCATGTTCTGAGCTTCTTGAGAGCTTAGACACATTGCTTTTGGTTTATAGGGGTTGTGTGTGCAGAAAGAACAAGTTAGAAGCTCAAGACAAGTTGACTTTGTGATTAAAGCAACTTTTCAAGAATGGAATGGTAACTTTCTTCCTAAAATGGCAAATTGGTTTGGACAATGCTTCGAACACTTGGATAATAGATCAAAAGCAAGTGTAATCTTATGATTATGGATATATCTTGAGGGTTAGAGGCATGTAAAACAATATTGTGCAGCATAGGTTTGAAATTGACTGCTTGTTCATCACAAAATGGCTTGTAAATTAAGTGACAAAACCCTAACTTCATCTCTTCGATTCTCCATACTCAAGAATGATCTCAAGAAGTTCTTGGACATTTTAGAAATCTTGTAACATGTTCTACAACCCCTCTTTGAATTTATTTTAAATATTCCCCTTGGAACTATGTGAAAAAGTGTCATGAAATTAGGTCAAAATCATGTTCAAATTAGGGCAAAATTTCACTAAGTGTTTTGTTTCATGATCCTATGTTCATAAAATTATAACTTGAGATACAAGAATTTTTGGAAGAAGTTGTTTGAAGAAAAGTTTTAGATTTCATGGATATCTACAACTTTCATGTTGGAATTTTTTCTTTAATCATCTTGCATCATGGTGAAAATTTGGCTCAAAGTTATGAAAAAACATGAAATTTCCAACACTTAGAAAAATTTCTAAGTTTAGAAATTTTGACTTTTCAAAATGAAATCTTGACTTTTTGATTTCTTGATGAATAAGTGTCATATTTTGACATGTTTGGATGAATTAAGATCTTTGGTACTTGAATTTGACCAAAAAGTCAAAGTTTGACTTTTTAGTATATAGTTGATTTTTGATCAGTTTACTGAAAAATTCATATGTCAATCCAATGGACTTGCAATGTTTTGAACCATGTAATTAGGTCAAAATGATGCAATTGGACTCTTGAGATCATGCCTTAAACACATTGACCATATTCTAGGTAAAAAAATCAGAAATTGCCCTTTCCCAATCAAAACCCTAATTTTGACCATTTTGCCCTTTTGGAGATATGATCAAATTTCTTGAGTTGTGGTCCAAACTTGATCAAATTATACACATGAGTTTAAAATGTTGATGTGGACCAAAAATTATGAAGTTTGACTGTGAATTGACCATAGTTGACTTTTTCCCCAATACAGTTGATTTTTAGGTCAACTGCGCAATTGTCTAATCAAAAGTGTGATCCAAGGCTTGAAACTTGACATGAGTAATATTGGGGGTCCATAATGATCCATGAAAATCATATGGGTCATTGGAAGTTCAAAAATCCTTGTTCAATCTCAAACCCTAATTTTGGTCATCAGTGCATAAGGAGGTGTCTTAAGTTGATCAAACCCTAATGCAGTCTTGAGCCCAAGGAGATCTTGTGAGAAAATTCTTGATAAGTGAGATGGTAAATTTTTGGGTACAACAGCATCCTTCCAAGATTAGAATGGTGGAGCAGTGCGTATCAAGTTCATCCTACTGCACGTAGGGTCCAAATCCTTCAAGCAACTTCAAGTAAAAACTTTTCAAGCTTCGAAGACTTGAGGCAATCTATGTCAAGTTCATGGTGAGGTCAAAGTTCTTTTTGAAGGTGCTCCCTTCAGATCTTAGATATTGAGGGGCATGTCTTTTAAATTTAAATGTTGGGGAAAACTACTGCGAGGCTCGAGCAAAAGGAGATGATACAAAATGATTCTTCAAAGCCAAACATTTTCAAGAATCTTTTTATCAGGGCACAATGCAAGATAGTAGGGTCATTCATATTATGATCAAACTATTTTTAATCTCGTGAGAATCTACTCCAAGACCCTACTGTGATATGGTGGGAGAACTAACTTGGTTGTTATGTGTTTGATCACAAATGTTGCGGATAGTAAGAGCCGCCACCGACTTTTCTTTTATCCAATAAAGGAAAGGGTGAAAAGAATAGGAAAGACCTTTTGAAATTTTCTTGAGTTCGAAGGGTAGGTTATGAAAAGGGAAGGTGTTAGTACCCTTTTCATCCGTAGTTATCTACGGGCTCTTAATTGCTAGCTCACTTTGAAATACTTTGTGTTTGTGTAAGTTTGAAAATATTTTGAAAACGCATTCGTATGGAAAACTTTGTAATGATTCTCGTATCATTGAGAATGTATAAAAAGTGTTGGTTTTTGAAAATATTTGTTGAAAGGGAATGTTTGGACAAATATTTTGAAAGTGCCAATATAAGGAAATTTGGTAATGATTCTCGTATCATTGAGAATGTATATAAAATGTTTGTTTTAAAGAGTTTTTTGAAAGTGTGAGGTGTGGAAATGGTTTTGTTTATGAGAAAGTAATTACGAGCAATCTACCTACTCAAAAAGTCTTTGTTCTTTTCCTCCTCCTTTAGATAGTGTTATTTTACCATTGATTGGTAGGGAGACATATCATTGGATGTGAGGGACAGGCGTGTGTCATTGTACAGTCATAGAAGGCAACTTGTAAGATGTTTTAGCAATTTATCGTAAGGGACTAAGATCGTTTATTGAATGCAACATTGAAGGGTCATCGAGGGACTACGATCTTTTAATCGAGGGTCTTTTGCTAAAAAATATCACGTTCAAGGGACATGATTGTTCTAATCTGAGGCAACAAGTGTGGGTTCCCCTAGAGGTACATGCGTGCAAAGTGTTTTGATTACAAATATTTTATCTTTGAATTAGGTTTTTGCTATGGTTGATTTTAGTCGTGTCATGCAAACCCTAATTACTAACAATAATAAGGAAAGCAATAAATTGTGGAATTTAAATGCCCTACGCTATTACAATACTTTGGGAGTGGAGGGTACAATTTGTGAATAGGGAGAAGAAAGAAATAAAGCCTAATTATCTATTACAAACCATTGAATATGAATAATAGAATGTACAAAATGTAAAGAGGAAGAAAACTGTTTTTAGGGTTTTTTGATGGAGAAAAAGGTTTTATAGTTAACCTAATTACACTAATTAATTTTATTTACAAAAGAAGTTAATTAATTATTAACAAGACCTAAAATTTAAGTTTATTGAAATGAAGAAGAAAACAAAATCTAAGTCTAAATAATTTGTTTAGAAAATAATTTGAATGTTAATACTAATATCAATTTGTAAAAGAAATAGTAAAACTAATTTAACAAAATAAAATATTTACATTAAAATATTTTTAATTTAATTATTTAAGAAAATATATTTTTATATTTTTGGGCTAAATAAATAAATAAATAAATGAAATATAAAAAATGTAAAGAAAAAAATAAAAAGAAATGGGTTGGGGTGTTTGAAAAGTAAACAGGAGGTTAAAAAGCAATTTTTGACAGGCCCAACATAAGCCATGAAATCAGAAAAAAAGAAAATGTTTGTAATAATAAAAATAGTATTGGGCCTGCGCGGAAAAGTAATTCAGGGGGTGAGATTTTAGCAAAAATGACAAGGCCCAAGAACAAAAAAGTCTAGCGCCTATTAATCACGTGTGGTTGGCCCTTTGGAGGTGCATCATGCAGTTGTTTTGTGAAGTATTGGAAGAGATGCTTGGTTGATCTGATGGTGTTGATATGAAGTCTATGGTAGGCGCGCGTGGCTTGTATGCATTGAATCTGAAATAACAAAATAAGTGAAAAACAAAAGGGTGCCACTGGGGCTAGAACCCAGGTCCCTATACACTAATGTCTTATGCGCGCTTCCTCTGCCATTGGGGTGGCTGTTTCATCCGTGTATAAAACAACCTGCACTAAATTTAAAATAAACTCAATCTTGACTATAACTTCATCTTCTTCCTCACGCCAGCCCCTTAATCACCATTTTTGAATTTTTGATCTTGGTCATTTCTCAACCATTTTCAAAAGTGTAAACATGAAACTTGCTTCATTTTTCAACACGAATTCAACCATATAAATAACTAAAGTTATAAACCAAAGATGAACATGAATTTTGTTTGGTACCAAATAAAACCTAATTTTTTCAGAAAGTTCAACTTCAAAATTCACATCACTCAGGCAACAAAAATGAAAACTAAAGGCATGGTTAGCTTCAGGGCAATGATGTCTACATTTTTAATTCACAAAGTAACCATTAATGATGCTTGTAGAGAGAGTTCAAAGTTGAGAAAACTTACCTCAAAACTAGAAACCATGTATAGAGTTTGAGCACCCCTGGAAGTATGGTGATGATCTGGATAGCTTCACTGGACTCCTAGGAAGCTAATGCAACTCTTACTTTATGATGAAAGTGTTTGAATCGTGCTGGAGAAGTCAAGATGCGGGTTTAAATATTTGGAAATGGAGGATGATGAAGATGAAGTTACATTGCTGAAACATGGATGGGGATGAGGTGTAAATAAGGTATGGAAATTTTGTGATTAATTTAGAGAGGAAGCGCACGAGTGGATTGTGAGATTGGTCTTCAAAGTCAAAAATGATAAGCTATGGATGTTTTTATGCAAATTCTGGTTTCATGGAGTTTAAGAGGGTTAGAGGGCTTGTAAATTCGTCTGTTAGCTTGCAACAACCTCTCTATTTATAGAGAAAATATTTTAGAGGCTCTAGTGATCAAATATGAAAGATCACATGTTATGGTTATGTGACTTGATTTTGAAGCAACTTTGATAAACATTGTTCCAAAGCAAGGGTACAAGGGCTTGTAGGGTGGATAGAGGCTTTAAACATGTTGCTACTGAGCATACATGTTGAGTGTGATCAGAACAAACAAGTTAGAGGCTCAAGACAATTTGACTTTGTGATAAAGTTTGCTTTTTCAAGAATGACAATGGTGCCTTTCTTCCAAAAATGGAAAATTGCTTTGGACAATGGCTTAATCACTTAGATCATACCTTAATCAATTGTGTAACCAATTAATTATGGAGTGATTTACAAGTTAGAAGTCTGCAAAGCAAGATTATGCATCATAGGTTTGAGATTTGTACAAGTGATCTTCATGAGAATGCCTTGTAATTCAAGAATGGATGCTCAACTTCTCCTCTTCGATTCTCCTAGATCAAGCATGATCTCTTCAAGTTCTTTGACATTTTGGAAAGATTAAAAAATTGTCTAAAACCTTCATGTTGTCCACTTTGGATAAATCAACTTGGAACTTGGTGAAAATTTACCAAGAAGTTGGGACAAAAAATCTGCCTAACTTGATGAAAATTTCACTAAGTGTTTTGTAAAAATGTCATGACTTCATGAGCTTATATCTTCAAATATAAGCCTTTTTTGGACATCAACCCTCAAGTACAAAGTTGTAGAATTCATCAATATCTACAACTTTCATGTTTAAAGTTTTCCTTGAATCATCTTGCATCTTGGTGAAAGATTGTAATGAAGTAGTGAAATGATCAAGGTTAAAAAACACTTAGCATTTTTCTAAGTCTTGGAAATATTGACTTTTGTTGACTTTTCTTGACTTTCTTGATTATTGATGATCAAGTTTGATATTTTTGAAGGTCTTGATGAATCTTGATCTTTGAAATTCAATGTTGACCAAAAAGTTAAAGTTTGACTTTTTGTGTATCAGTTGACTTTTCATCAGTTGATCAAATTTCAACTATCAATCCATTAATCTTGATAAATGATTTGAGACATGAAATTAGGTAAATATAATATGTTTGAGTCCTTGAGATATTTCTTCAAGCCATTAGGTCATGTACTAGGTCAAAAGTCACAGATCAATCATTCTCAGTCAAAACCCTAATTTTGACAATTTTGCCCCTTTGATGATTTGAATACTTTTCTTGAGGAATTATGATCAACCCTTGATCAATTGATTAATATGACTTAAAAATGTTGATGTTGGTCAAAAATCTTGAAGTTTGACTGTATGTTGACCACAATTGACTTTTTACCCAATATAGTTGATTTTCAGTCATCTGTGCAATTGACTGAGCAAATTTGTGGTGCAAGACTTGAAACTTGGTATGAGCATTATTGAAGACCTATAATGAACCATGAAAGTCACTTGAGGTATTAAAAGTCCAACTTTCCTTGTGAAAACCAAAACCCTAATTTGTGGTCTCAATGTTTAGGAGGTGAGCTTGTCTGATCAATTCTTGAGAATCCTTGAGCATTTGAGATCTTTTGTGAGAAATGCCTTGAGAAAAGAGAGGGAAAGTTTTTGGGTACAACAGTTGCCCCTGTTCAATCTTCTTAAACCTGAAGAGTTAGATTGGTTTATCTGCCATTCGTGACTTGGAGGTGGAAGATGATTGAACACTTAAGTGCACAGAAATCTTCACTCGCCTGTGCACGAAGTAAAACTATTTGTTGACTATGTCGAGAATGGGCTTAGAGATGCCACTCATAGAGGTGACAGAGAGTTGTCAGATATGGGCTTATAGATTCCATTCAAAGTAACTGTTGATAGATAAATTAGACTAAGTCTACGCTCGACTTAAACTGGGAGAAATATCATAATAAATCTTTGGTTGATTTAATCTGAGCCAGAATAAGATCTTTAAATCTTTAATAGAGAGAAGTGTCAGAATAAATCTTTGGTCGATTTAATCTGAGCCAGAAAAAGGTCTACTGAGAGAAGTATCAGAACAAATCTTTGGTCGATTTAATCTGAGCCAGCAGAGGTCTTTAAATCTTTAACTAAGATAAGTATCAGAATAAATCTTTTGTCGATTTAATCTGAGCCAGAAAAAGGTCTACTGAGAGAAGTATCAGAATAAATCTTTGGTCGGTTTAATCTAAGCCAACAGATGTCTTTAAATGTTTAATTGAGAGAAGTATCAGAATAAATCTTTAGTCGATTTAATCTGAGCCAAAAAAGGTCTACTGAGAGAAGTATCAAAATAAATCTTTGGTAGATTTAATATGAGCCAGAAGAGGTCTTTAAATCTTTAACTGAGAGAAGTATCAGAATAAATCTCTGGTCGATTTAATCTGAGCCAGAAAAATGTCTACTGAAAGAACTATTAGAATAAACCTTTGGTCGATTTAATCTGAGCCAACGGAGGTCTTTAAATCGTTAACTGAGAGAAGTATCAGAATAAATCTCTTGTTGATTTAATCTGATCCAGAAAAAGGTCTACTGAGAGAAGTATCAGAATAAATCTTTGGTTGATTTAATTTGAGCCAACAAAGGTTTGAAGGGAGTGTTTATCATGTAGATATTTTCCCTATCTTGTTTCAGGAAATGACCTACAATCTATTTTGAGGATTTGTTGATGATATCAGTCTGTCGATTGATTCTTCTTGAAAAGGTAAAGAGTTAATTGTATGCAATGTCATGATGTATGAAATGAATTGCGTAATGATGTTCTCAAAATAAATGAGACTTTTCTATATGCATATGTTATGACGTATGAATGTGTAATGTTGTTGAAGTGTATTTGTAAACACGTGCAGAATACTATCTGGGAAAATAAATCCCTGGCCATCATTGGGGATGAAGAGTATGAGTATCTTCAATCTTGTCTAGAATGCTTTCGTTGGGGAGTCTTGTTTACTTGTTTGAGGAAAATTTGCAGGGAATATATTGATTTCTGTTTGGGGAATAGAGTTTAGGAACATTGGTCATTCGTTGCACTACTGGGGAATTTAATTCTTATATATCCTGACTGGGGATAAAACAAATGGTTAAACTTCTGGCTCGTCTGGGGAGAATTAATTTTGTACACCCTGATTGGGGATAAAAGAGATGGATAATCTTCTGACTCATCTGGGAAGGATAAAGTTAACTGATATTTGGTCGGGTTCTAGGCTTTACAGCAACTTTCCAGGGATAGTTGAAACTTTACTGAGGAAGAGAATTTTCTCAGTGATTTGTAGTAGCCTGAGGAGTAGACTCGAGCTGGTGAATTTGTAGATTCATCATACCATGTTGATTCATTCACAACAAGATCACACTAGGATTCTTGTTTCCCCTCCCTATATTTAGCTTTGCCCTTTTGAGGAATCACCAAGCACCTTGACTTATGTTCTTTTGTGATCATGAATATTGTCTTTGTCTTGATTTCTTATTTTAACTAAATAAAATGCAATGTTGGTTTGTCTTGCTTGTTATCCATGTAGGTAAAGGCAATGGGATTTAACAAGTTACCCCATGGGTTCATGAGTTTATTTCCATGCCTTAGTCAATAAAGCTTGAGGAGTTCAAACCTCACCATTGGATTGGTTTTGGAAGAATTGGCATGAAAAGGTTGTTTTGGTTCATCACATTTCAAGGTTATCAAATTTGGTTGAAAAGCACAAGGGATTGATTGAAGAAGTTGTCATGGTTGGACAAGATTTTATTCCATTTGGTCACAAGTTCATATTTCTCTCATTATTCAAGATATGGAAGTGGTTTTGGTGGCTATTAGTTCTCATATCATCCTCAACAACTTCTATTTACAAATCATATGTTTTGGTAAAAGAAGTTTGTTTAAAATTGTCAAAGTTCCTCAAAGCATTCTCTTGATCTAAGGAGCTAGGGTTTTGAACTTCAAAGGAATATATCTTGCTCATCTCTTGGTATTTTTGAGTGATTCCAAAGACATCTTTCTCTTCAAAGGGTTATCAACAAATCACTTCAAACGTTTCAAGGAGTTGTCATAAGTAAGAGACTTAGTGAGGAAGAAAGATTACAAGTCCTCCAGATGAATCCCCAATTTTCCATGTGTGACTTCAAATGATCATAACTTGTTCAATTTTTATCACCTTGAGCCCTTTATTTTTCCATAATGATCTTGAAGGTGTTAACTTTATGCCTTATTTTATGTGCAAAGTGATAAAATGGATGGAAGTTGCCTTAAGGATGTAAGACATTATAGGTCATTTCATAATTTTTTGCTAACTTCAACAATTCATAACTCTCTCAATTTTTGGAGATTTTGAATGGTTCAAGATTCAAAATTTCATTCAAGAGATCTACTTCATTCCATCTTCTTTGGTCAAGAGAAAATTCCAAGTGGAAGTCCATGTTTGGATGTAAGACATTATAGGTCATTTTTGAAGAAGAGTTTGAAATATTTCTAAGTATGGAAAGTCAACTCTTTTTCTCAAACTTTGACTCAACACAACTTTCAGCTCAAGCATCCACTTGATTCCATAATTTTTCCATTGCAAAGCTTGTAACCTCATCTTTATAAAGCATCAAAAATCATGCCCTAAGATCCCTTGAGCTGAGAATGTCATGATTTTGAAATTGGTAACTTGGAACTGAAGTTTTTCTCACAAGTCAGATTTTGAAATCTTTATTTTGGCTTCTAATCACAAGTTTTCCGTGCGGTTTTGCCTCTAAACATGTTTAGTGAACTTCCAGAATGGATTAGCATAACAAAACGCGCGTTTTGGATGAGTTTTGATCAAGTTTTAAGTCACACTTTTCTTGTTTGCAACTTCACACGATGTCCCTCCAAACTTCATCGTTTCACACGCTTGAACATTCCATTTGATTCCCTATAAATAGAGGGTCATTCCCCATTTATTTTCTCAAGCTTGGATAGCCAGATTCACCCTGCCAAACTTGTTCTATAACTCAGAATTCAATAACTTCAAAATCCATTCTCAAGCCTTTTTCAATCCAATTTTTCCATCAATTCACCTTCCTTGATCTTCCCTGAAGCTAACCACATAATTACATTCAAGAATCGTGCCTTATACTGCTCCATAGAAGTCAAGTTTCAGAGCTCTGTAACTCAACTTCAATAGGTAGATTCCTTTATCAATTCTTCAAAACTCTGATATCATTGTGTTGCTCTCATTGCCATGGTTCTAGTCACAACACTTACCTTTTACTAGAAACACGATTTGACCATGAAATTTCAAATCCCTTTTCAAAACTTTCCTTCCAAATTGCTTGAGCTACAGTTTATATAAATTTGACGCCAGGGTGTGGTTGTCCTCATCTTGAAGAGACGAAGCGAATGACATAGGTCCGAGCTTATGATTTTACAGTTTGAGAGACCTATAAATCACGTTGGCTGGAGGTTGAAGATGACCTACGTTTCATCTTCCAACCAATGATGGCACGCCACTTGTCATTTTTGAAAATCTGATTTATATTTGATTTTATACTTTATTCACTAATGACTATGATATGCACAACGCGCCAGATCCCTTGGATTGGATTACTAACGTGTTTTGACTCTCATCCAATGGTCCACGTATTTTTACTTTTATTTTCTTTTCTGATTTTTATATTTCAATTGTTTTAAATTTCAAAAAATCATAGAAAATTCATTTTAAGTCCAAAAAATCTAAAAAAATTATGAAAAAATATTTTGATTATTCTCTTTCTGATTTTTATTTTTTCACAATTTAATTTTGTGTTTTGGTATTTTTTATAAATTTACACTTTATTTGAATTGTATTAAATGTTTAAAAATACTTTTTATACATTTTTAAATTCTGAAAAAATTATGGAGTGATCTAATAATATTGTGACAAATATTGGAGACCTTATTTTATTTTTGTTTCTGCCTTTTCTAATTTTTTATTATTTTTGGTTTATTTTACCCCTTTCTTTTAATTTTAAAAATAGTTTCTGACTTTAAAAAATTACCAAAAAATTTGTAAAATTATTTGAGCCTTTTTCTGATTTTTCTATGGTCTTACTTTTTATTTCTTGATTAATTTGAACATTATATTTTTCTCTTTATTTTCTATTTTTAAACATTATTTTTAAACCCTTTTGTTTATATTAAAATGTAATATTATTTTGTGACTATTTTCTGGCTGATCTTGGGTTAAATTTTGGATCATGAACTTTACACTACTAAAAAAATGACGTTTGAGAAAAGGTTTTAACATCAGGTATCAAAATATATGATGTAAAAAATAAAATTCAAAACATTTTACATCGGGTATTTATTTGCAATGATATAAATAATGTGAAAAAAATGTATTTTCGCTATCTTTTACATCGGTCTATTTAATCAGCCGATGTAAAAGGTTTCGTGAAAAAAACACGGTGGCATTTTTGTAAGCAAGAAACCAGGTGGTAGAAATATTGTATATAAAAAATTGGCCAGATATTACATCGGGCCTTCTGAAAACCGATGTAAAAAGTCGTTGGCAGATTGGTAATATAAAAAATATATTAAAAAGCTTACATCGGGCCATCCTGAAAACCGATGTAAAAAACATCAGTGCCAGAACCTTGCATCGGCCTAAGGAATTCACTGATGTAAAAACTTGCATCGGCCCAAGAAATGCACCGATGTAAAAACTATAAAGACCCGGTAATGGCCTAGAATCACACAAACTATAATGACCTGGAAATCCTCACCGTACGATCATATCATCAACCCCTAATTCCAACCGTTAGATCAAAACAGTAGGCCACACAAAACCAACCTTCCTTGACTCTTCACATTCATAGTAGGCGGAGTTACAGTACTCGAAGATGACATTGTCGCGTTTGCGTTTTGGTGTTGTTGCTCAAACTTCATTGACTCTTCACATTCATAGCAGGCAGAGTTGCATTTTGGTGGTGTTGTTATGACATCGTTTTCAACAAACGAAGGCACCGACACTCTTTCTTTCCATTTCTCGCTTCTCCGGTAACCATTATATGCCTTCAAACTTTCGCATTTAGATTCATCTTCTATTTCAGTATTTACCATCAATCGAGTCCTTATTTCCTGTCATTGGGTGGTAAGATTCTATGCCAACATTTGTTCCTTCAATCCTACCGGGAGTCCATTTTTGCTCGCATATTGTAATATTTTATTGAAGGCATCCCTCTGTAAAGCACATAAGCATTTCTTATTGCATAAATTTTAGCCTATTCTTAATCCTTCTATCATATCGATGTTAGTGTAATCAAATGAAATGCTTAGTCAAGTATTAAACTACCATGAAAATATTCATAAAATTTACCATGGCAAAGGTTCGGACAGAGCTATGAACCACCAAATTTGTCATGTTTCCGATAATATATGCAGTGAGGCCGATGTTAAACAACATATAAAATATATTGAAAACCTTCTCCATTGTATTTTCTGCATACAAATCTCCATAGCCAACGGTAGTAAGGGTTACAATAGACCAGTACATGGAGTAAGTGTATCTTGACCCCACGCTCCTTTGCTTAAAATCCTTTACCTCCTACGAAGAAAATTATGCAGAAAATCGCAGGATGCGTCGACCTCAAACTGGATGAGTCGATGCAAGGAGGCTGTTAGACCCAGGATGAGTCGATGCATGTAGAGGATGTGTCGATACATGAGTGTGTGATACTCAGGATGAGTCGACCGGTGTGATGTATGTGTCGATACATGCTGCGTTTTGAACTCAGGATGAGTAGATCGGTAAGTGCATGTGTCAATACATGCTGTGATTTGAAGCAGAATGAGTTGATCCATAAGGAGGATGCGTCGACTCATAGTGAGCAAATGAAGCAGGATGTGTCGATCCAAGGAGTTTTGTGTCGATACATAATGTCGAATTTATTTTGACATTATCAGTTTTAAGTTGTTGTAACTTAAGTTGTAGGATGTTGTTTGAGATGCCGTTCAAAGCGTTAATTAGCTAACGCAATGAATATTATTCTAGATGATTAAAATGATGATGAAGAGGTGTAATCCCAGTAACCAATCTAAGATTTAGAATTAATTCCCGTGATTGACAGTTATGCTGGATTTTGGACAGAATGATGAATTTATTAGAAGAATTTGTGACATCCTGATTCATTTGTATGATTGAAATTTTATAACTCTGATTTATTTTGCATAAATTGCTTGAGGTAGAATTGAGGTGTTACAGTTATCACCTTGCCATTGAAATTTGATTCTATTTTTCTTTCTCCGTGAAGCAGCGTAACTTGCAATCTCAGAATCTCCGTGAAGTAGCGCAGCCGCGGGCGCACTGTTTGTCAGACCTTCCTCCATGTGAACATAGTTATGGATCGTAGTTGGATGAGAGCTAATCGATTAAGTGACGAGTACGAACATGGAGTGATGGAATTTCTACAATTTTCTGAAAGTAATGCTGAAAAAAGTCTTCCTACGATTTTTCTCTGTCCATGTGTTCGTTGTGCAAATAAAGAACCAAAACGTAGTAAGAAAAAAATCATGGATCATCTAATTTGTGTAGGGATTTGTCAAAATACAGAATGGATATGGCACGGTGAAGTAGTAGCAAAGTCAAACGTGTCTCAAAGAGATGATGTTAGTGTAGAAATGGATGATCGTCTAGAAGACATGATGTGTGATATTGGACAAGATTCATTTAAGAGGGCGCATACGTATGATACTATATACAGTGAAAAGGATAAACCATTGTACCCGGGATGCAAAAAATTTACACGTCTGTCAGACGTGTTAAAATTATTTAATCTGAAGGCAAAGAATGGGTGGACTGACAAAAGTTTTACCGAGTTTCTTGAATTGTTGACCGAAATGCTTCCAGAAGGTAATGTAATGCCAAGTCGTTATTACGAGGCGAAGAAAATATTGTGTCTGATGGGTTTGGAGTATGAAAAGATACATGCATACCCTAATGATTGCATATTATATAGAAAAGAGTATGTAAACTATAATCATTGTCCGAAGTGCAAGGCTTCACGCTACAAAAAGAAAGATGGTGAATCAATTGATGATGAGGTGGTCAAAAAGGGTCCTCCTGCGAAAGTGGTATGGTACCTACCAATAATTTCAAGGTTCAAGAGATTATTCGCCAATGAAGATGATGCAAAGAATCTTAGATGGCATGCAGAAGAAAGAAAATATGATGGACAAATTCGTCATGTAGCTGATTCTTTGCAATGGAAGAAAATAGATTCTTTGTTTCCAAATTTTGGCAAAGAGTCGAGAAACCTAAGACTTGGACTTGCTAGTGATGGAATGAATTCGTTTGGTAATCTAAGTACTAACCGTAGTTCTTGGCTTGGTCTCTTGATGATTTACAACCTATCTCCTAGGCTGTGCATGAAGCGTAAATATATTATGTTACCGATGATGATATCGGGCCCAAAACAACCAGGAAATGACATAGACTTTTATCTAAGTCCACTGATTGATGATTTAAGAGTGTTGTGGGAGGAAGGGGTGGATGTTTTTTATGCGTATTCTGGCGAACAGTTCAATATGTGTGCCATGTTGTTTTGCACCATCAACGATTTTTCGGCATATGGTAATTTGTCTGGGTATAAAGTTAAAGGGCATAAGGCGTCTCCTATATGTGAAAAAGACACTTGTTACCATCAGCTTGAAAAAGGAAAGAAGATCTTTTATCTCGGGCATCGAAAATTTCTAAAACGTTATCATCCATATCGTAGATTGCGGAAAGCTTTCAATGGGGAACAAGAGCATGGTGTTGCTCCAAAGCCCTTGTCTAGAGAGGAAGTTTATCAGCCACAACAGGGACTTGATGTTGTCTTTGGGAAGTACCAAAAACTATCTACTGTGAAAAATGTATGGAAAAAGAGATCGATTTTCTTCGATCTTCCATATTGGTCTAGTCTTGATGTAAGACATTGTATTGATGTGATGCACATGGACAAAAATCTATGTGATAGTGTAATCGGAACACTTCTCAACATTCAAGGCAAGACAAAAGATGGTATTAATGCTCGTCTAGATTTGGGTTTGATGGGTATACGAGAAGAGTTAACTCCACAATATATAGGTAACAAGACATATTTGCCTCCTGCCTGCTACACTTTGTCTAAAAAAGAGAAAACAAGTTTTTGTGAGTGTTTACAAAGTATCGAAGTGTCGCATGGTTACTCATCAAATGTCAAGAGGCTTGTATCAGTTAAAGATTTTAAATTAGTTGGCTCAAAATCTCACGAATGTCATGTCTTAATGTAACAACTACTACCATTGGCTATTTGTGGGATATTGCTTAACAACGTTAGGAAGACTATAACTAGGTTGTGCTTATTTTTCAATGCAATTTGTTGTAAAGCCATTGATCCTCTAAAGTTAGAAGATTTGGAAAATGAGGTTGCAGTTATCTTGTGCCAATTAGAGATGTATTTTCGTCCTTCATTTTTTTACATTATGGTTCACTTGATTGTTCATCTAGTAAGGGAGATTAGATTATGTGGTCCAGTTTTTTTATGGTGGATGTTGTTAGAACAAAGTTTGAATCTACTACCTTAAGTTTAAGTTTTGATGATAAAAAAATGAAAAGATATATTAATTATGTGATTCATGTAAGAACTAGTTGCTACCTAAAAATTACTTTCTGTTTTACAGAAACTCTGATGGGTATCAGCATGAGAACATCCTCATCAGCATCAGAAAATTGGATATCAACATCAGCATCAGAAGTTGCTATATCAGATACCAGAATAAGAAGAACAACTCACGCTTATGCTGAAGCTTGATGAACAGATCTGCACTCAACACTCTGAACTCTGATAAAGACAACAACAGTTCATCAGCACTTAAGCAGCGTCAGAATGAGCCAAAGCCAGAGCACGCTTAAGCAGCAATGGTATTGTGCATTCAAGACGAGTTATTACCAACTACATCATTCCAGACAAGATCTGCTTAATAAGGAAAGATTATTATTGGCATTGTATCAGAATTATTGCTCCAACGTTCACTAATTCCAATGCTATATAAACAAGTCAATGAAGATTGAATTGGCTAATGCTCTACATCAATTTACACGCCTAAAAGCTAATCATCATCTTCCTTACTCTCAGTTTGCTAAAAGCTCCAAAATTCCTTACTCAATTATTTTAGCAATCTAGTTTCCATAAGCTTAAGTTGTGTAGTATCACAGTTGTGATAAACAGTTTTGTAGAAAACATTCACACACCTAGATTTCAATTCTTTGTAAGAAAGTAATTCCTTGAGAAATCGGTTTGTGGTTTGCTTCAAGAAGGCTTTAGCAGTTGTTAAAGCAGATTGTAATATTCAGTTGAATATAGTGGATTAAGACCTCGTTGGAGAGAGGCGAAATCACCTTGACGGGTGGAATGGAGTAGTTTGAGATCAAACAAACCAGGATAAAAATATCGTGTTCGTTGCATTGATTTTCAGTTTTACAATTCAACCCCCCTTCTTGTGTTTTTCACTTCTTCAATTGGCATCAGAGCGCCTGGTTCTGAGCTAAAACACTTAACCGTGTCAGTACAAGATCCAGCGTCAGAAAAACACAATGGCAAGAACTTATTCACACACCAACAATGACAACAACGAAGACAGAGATAGATTCAGCGGCAAACCTCCAGTCTTTGATGGAAAAAAATTTGATTACTGGAAAGACAGAATTGAAAGCTTCTTTCTGGCACATGATGCTGATCTGTGGGACATGGTGACAGATGGATACACGCACCCTGTGAATGCAAGCGGTCAGAAGATTGATAGAAAAGCAATGTCTGACCAACAAAAGCGTGACTACAAAAATCACCACAAGGCCAGAACCATCCTTCTCAGCGCCATCTCTTATGCTGAATATGAAAAGATCTCTAACAGAGACACAGCAAAGAACATGTTTGACTTACTCAGAATGACGCATGAGGGCAACGTTCAGGTCAAAGAAACTAAAGCTCTTGCGCTCATTCAGAAGTATGAGGCATTCAAAATGGAAGAAAGTGAATCCATTAAAACAATGTTCTCAAGATTCCAGATTCTGGTAGCTGGTCTCAAGGTTCTGGACAAAGGTTACTCTACTGCAGATCACGTCAAGAAAATCATCAGGAGCTTACCAAAGCAGTGGAGGCCAATGGTTACAGCTCTGAAGCTAGCAAAAGATCTCAACAAAATTTCTCTGGAGGAACTTATCAGCTCCCTCAGAAGTCATGAGATAGAGCTAGAAGCTGATGAACCTCAGAAGCAAGGTAAGCCTTTAGCATTAAAATCTAACAAAAAATCTGAGTCTAAAGTTTTGTAGGCAGTTGAAGAAACATCTGATGGATCCTCATCAGAAGAAGACAAACTTTCTCTCCTCTCCAGAAAAGTGAATCAACTGTGGAAGCAGAGGCAAAGGAAGTTCAGGAATCCCAGAAGATCTGATCAGAACGAGTCTTCTTCCAGATATAGAAGGACAGATTCTTCCTCTGGATACAGAAGATCTGAAGGCTCCTCAGGAAGCAGAAAGCCAAACACCAAGGACATCATCTGCTATGAGTGCAATGAGCAAGGACACTACAAGAGTGACTGCCCAAAGCTTCAGAGGGAAAAGCCCAAAAAGAAGTTTGAAAGAGAAAAGGAGAAAAGTCTCATGGCTACATGGGATGACTCTAACTCGTCTGAAGCTGACCCAGAATCAGATGATGAGAGAGCAAACATAGCTCTCATGGCCAACATTTCAGAAGATAGTGAAGCTTCTGAATCAGACTCAGAATCAGATACTGAAGAGGTATTTCCTGACTTTGCAATTAATTTTACTAAGGCTGAACTTGCTGAAAGCCTTAATGAAATTCTGGAAAGGTACCAGCAGATTAGAGTTAAATTCAGAAACCTGAAAAGGAATCTTGAATCTGACTCTGATAAGACTGAGAGTCTTAAATTGGAAAATTCTGAGCTGAGAAATAAAATTTCAAAATTAGAAAATACTTTACAAAACTCTCAGAAGGAACCAATTTCTAAAACTCCCAGCAGCGCTGATGAGATCATCAAGGAGTATGATCACAGTCTCCAGAAGTTCCTTGCTAAAAGCATAGATAAAAGCAAAATGGCTTCAATGATCTATGGAGTTAGCAGAAACGGCAGGAAGGGAATAGGATACCAAGGTAAGGTTCCTACACCAAAGAATGTCATGGATTTAACCATTAAACACACTCCTCTGAACTCACATTTTGTGTATGGTCACACATATGATATTAAATACACTAACAGTAAGTATTCTATGAAACCAAAATTCAACCTGAGTTTTGGTAAATCTAACAAATCAGGACCCAAGAAAATCTGGGTACCTAAGGATAAAATAATACATGTTGCAGATATCTTTAGCAGCAAATCAGAAACCCCAGTCATGGTACCTGGACTCTGGCTGCTCGCGACACATGACGGGAAGAAGGCATATGTTCCAAAGCCTGGAACTTAAGCCTGGAGGCCACGTTGGCTTTGGAGGCAATCAGAGGGGAAAGATCATTGGCTCTGGAACTGAAGGTAATGGAAATCTTCCCTCTATAAATAATGTTCTGCTAGTAGATGGATTAATGCATAATCTGTTATCCATAAGTCAATTAAGTGATAACGGTTATGATATAATCTTTAATCAAAAATCATGTAAAGCTGTTAGTCAGAAAGATGGGACTATCCTGTTTAATGGAAAGAGGAAAAACAACATTTACAAAATCAAACTTTATGAACTGAAAAGTCAGAATGTAAAGTGTCTTCTGTCTGTTAACAACGAGGAGTGGATCTGGCACAGAAGATTGGGGCATGTTAGTATGAGAAGAATATCTCAGATTAACAAACTCAATCTGGTCAGAGGACTTCCTAATTTGAAGTTCAATTCAGATGCTCTGTGTGAAGCATGTCAGAAAGGCAAGTTTGCAAAACCTTCTTTCAAATCTAAAAATGTTGTTTCTACCTCTAAGCCATTAGAACTTCTGCACATTGACTTATTTGGACCAGTTAAAACTGCTTCAGTCAGTGGCAAGAAGTATGGGTTAGTAATCGTAGATGACTATAGCAGATGGACATGGGTAAAGTTCTTAAGACACAAGGACGAGTCACACTCTGTGTTTGTTACCTTCTGTAACCAAGTTCGGAATGAAAAGGATCTTAGAATCGTTAAAGTCAGAAGTGATCATGGTGGAGAGTTTGAAAACAAAGACTTTGAGTCATTTTTTAATGACAGAGGCATTATGCATGATTTCTCTTGTCCTAGAACTCCCCAACAAAATGGAGTTGTAGAACGAAAGAACAGAACATTGCAAGAAATGGCCAGAACCATGATCAATGAGACAAACGTTGCTAAGATCTTCTGGGCAGAGGCAATAAACACAGCGTGCTACATTCAGAATAGAATCTCAATAAGACCTATTCTGGAAAAGACTCCATATGAATTGTGGAAGAACAGAAAGCCCAACATTTCATATTTTCATCCATTTGGATGTACTTGCTTTATGTTAAATACAAAAAATTATTTGAACAAGTTTGACTCTAAAGCACAGAAGTGTATTATGTTAGGATACTCTGAACGCTTAAGAGGGTACAGAGTATACAATACAGAAACACAGATTGTGGAAGAATCAATCAGTGTTCGTTTTGATGATAAGCTTGACTCTGAAAAGTCAAAGCAGAATGAAGTTTTTGCAGGTATCGAAATTGAATTTACAGGTTCTGAAGACAAGGCATCAGAAGCTCTCAACACAGACACCCCTTCAACATCTGAAAGGAGAACTGCTAGCAATCATACAACAGCTGCTGATCAACCTCAGAAGAGACTACCCAGAAGCAGCTTGGATCACCCAGAAGAAACTATCTTAGGAAGAAAGGAAGATCCAATCAGAACAAGAGCAAGCTTCAGAAACTCTAAAGAAACCCTCATGGGACTTGTGTCTCTGATTGAACCTTCTTCTATTGATGAAGCACTTCTGGACAACGAATGGATTCTAGCAATGCAAGAAGAGCTGAATCAATTCACCAGAAATGACGTATGGGATCTTGTTCCCAGACCAAAAGGATTCAACGTCATTGGAACAAGATGGGTGTTCAGAAACAAGCTTAATGAACAAGGTGAAGTCATCAGAAACAAAGCACGACTGGTAGCACAAGGTTATAGTCAGCAAGAGGGAATAGACTATACAGAAACCTTTGCTCCAGTCGCCAGGTTAGAATCTATCAGACTTTTAATTTCATTTGTTGTTAATAGAGGCATCACTCTGTATCAGATGGATGTCAAGAGTGCATTCTTAAATGGTTATATAGAAGAAGAGGTTTATATGCACCAACCCTCTGGCTTTGAAAATACAAAATATCCAGGACATGTTTTCAAACTAAAGAAGTCACTATATGGTCTGAAACAAGCTCCCAGAGCTTGGTATGAAAGACTAAGTAACTTTCTGTTAGAAAATGAATTCACCAGAGGGAAGGTGGACACTACCTTATTTTGTAAGTCAGTTAAGAATGACATCTTAGTCTGTCAAATTTATGTTGATGATATTATTTTTGGATCCACTAATCCTTCTCTTGGAAGAAAATTTGCTAAGTGTATGCAGGCAGAATTTGAGATGAGACTCATGGGGGAATTGAAATTCTTTCTAGGAATTCAGATCAATCAAACTCCAGAGGGAACTTACATTCATCAGAGAAAATATATCAGAGATCTTCTGAAGAAATTTGACCTCTCAGAATGTAAGCCATCAAAGATTCCAATGCATCCCACGTGCATTCTGGAAAGAGAAGAGGTAAGCAAAAAGGTAGAACAGAAGGTCTACAGAGGTATGATTGGTTCTCTCCTTTATCTGACAGCTTCAAGACCTGATATCTTATTCAGCGTATGTATTTGTGCTAGATTCCAATCAGATCCTAGAGAATCTCACTTAACAGCTGTTAAGTGAATTTTCAAGTATCTGAAGGGTACTACTAATCTGGGTTTATTTTATAGAAAATCTAGTGATTACAGCTTAGTAGGCTACTGCGATGCTGACTTTGCTGGAGACAGAGTAGAGCGTAAAAGTACTTCTGGAAGCTGCCAGTTTCTGGGAGACAATCTGATCTCTTGGTCCAGCAAAAGGCAATCCACAATTGCGCTATCAACAGCAGAAGCTGAGTACATAGCAGCAGCAGGATGTAGCACACAAATGCTCTGGATGAAAAGTCAGCTTGAAGACTTCCAGATTTTTGAGAGTAACATCCCTATACTCTGTGACAATACTTCTGCTATTTGCTTAAGTAAGAATCCCATTTTACATTCTAGAGCTAAGCATATAGAAATAAAACATCACTTCATTAGGGACTACATTCAGAAAGGAATTTTGAACTTAAAATTTATAGATACAGACCATCAATGGGCTGATATCTTCACTAAACCCCTTTTTGAAGATAGGTTCAATTTCATTCTGAAACATCTCAGCATGAAAATCTGCCCAGAGTGAAAATGCTTTGATTCTATATATTTATCTTCAGAATGTATTTGTTTTACTGTGAACTTCTGATCAATCTCTTTTCAGAAAGATAGAACATGCAGATTGTATCAGATGCTATTCTTAAAGTTTTGAGCGTTTCAGCTAAAGGATAGACGTGCTGCTCACTAAATCAAACAAGTGTCATCCAATCATCAGCAAATCTCTGAAGCAGAACGCGTGCACGCTTCTGAGAAGGCAAAACGCTGATTGGGTGCATTGAGACACATGTCTGGTAACCGTTTCAAGTATCTTTCTCAAATCCCCCAAAATCAGCAAGCATTAAATGAAAGTAATCATGTTTTAAAACGTAATCATGATTTTATTTTTCTTTCTTGAAACCGTTTACACTTTTAAAAAGTATTTTGAAATCTATTTAAGCATGTTAACTTCTCACATTAATCCTTTACCGTTTCTTACAATCTCTCAAATATTTTTCTGCATTTTCTTTGTGTGTTCATCTTCCTCAAAAGAAACCCATTTTTTCAGTTTTCTCAGAAAAACCCTAAGTGTGAACATGGCAACCTCCAGCAATGTTTCTGCAGGTTCTCAGAAGAAGCCTTCATCTGAACAGTACCAAGTTCCATTCAGAACACTCCTTACACCAGTGAAGAATTTAGAAGTGCTGTCTGAACTGATTATTGACTTCTCCAGTCTGAAAGAAAATGGTTTTGACTTGACAGAAGAAGTTAGGGCACAGAAATGGGAGAGATATTTTGACAGGTTGGTTGGACCAACGTTCCCAGTCTTGGTCAAGGATTTCTGGATTCATGCGTCCTCATCAAAGCATCAAGTCACCTCCTACATAATGGGAAAGAAGATTGTGATCACTGAGGATCACATAGCAAAATTGATTGGTTACAGTGGCGGTGGCGTCCGCTGTATTGATATGGCTGAAAGATGCTCTGACGTTGGTGTCATAGTAGAACAGATTTTCACCCTTGGGGTGCCCATCAGCAAAATCAGAGACTTAAAGGATCACCACAGAGTATGGGAGAAGATCATTCTGGGGTGCTTTAATCACAGGAAGCCAACAAGCTCCCCTGATTATATAAATATAGATCAGCAGTTTCTGATCTATTTTATTAATCAGAAGGTAAAAATCAACTTGGCTCATCTTCTGTTTAATCACCTCAGGACCAGCGTCAAGGAGACCAGGGAAGAAGAAAGAAAAAAAGGGATTGGATACCCTTTGGCAGGTTAATATCAGATATTCTGACTGAGAATAGGCTGATAGAGCACCTCACAGAAGCTCAAGAACTAAGTTCTATTGAACCAACTGTTGGCAAGCCTCTGAACGCCAAGAATCTGAAGAAAATGAAATTGATAGAGAATATCATAAAGGAGCCCAGCGTTACTCCTCTTGCTGACATAACCAGAAGAATAGTCCCTCTGGACGACTTTCCATTATTTTCTGAGATAGAATCCAAACCAGTGGTGGTTCTCAGATACTTGGACGCTTGCAAGGCTGATGGTACAGATCCCAAACTGAATATCAAAGATCTGCACCAACCTCAACCAGAAGTTTCACTGAAGAAGACGAAGAAAAGGAAGGCCACTTCAGAAGGATCATCCCAGCAGACCCCCAAGAAAAGAGGTAATTTATCTGTTGCTTCTGTTTTAAATTCTTCTGCTATTCTAACATCAATCCCAACTCCAGCTTCACATGAAATTCCAATCCCCATACCAACTATTGATGAAACCGAACCAGAAGATGACCCTTCTGAGTCATTGACTCTGAGGAGACCCTGCACCAAACATCCAAAACCCACAACTTCAACAGCATCAGAACTTGACAAAGTTCTGTCTGACATTGATCAACGTGTTTCTGATCACCTCTCAAATAATCCAAACACTGAACCAGAAATTGCCCACTCTCCTCAACCAGAACAACCTCTCTCACCCATACCAGAAGAACCACAAATTCCTGAACAACCAGAAATTCCATCTCCTTCTCCACAACCAGCAATTCCTCCTCCCTCTCCTCAACCAGAAATTCATCAACCATCACCTCCTCCATCACCTCCTCAACCTGAGTTTCATCATTCTGAAACTCCATCACCTGAACCTCATTCTCCTCAATCCTCTAAGCCACAACCCTTGGCAATTCAGCTGCCATGTGGAACAGCTGTAACCATGGCCCAGCTTCCATCCTCGCCAGAAACTACCCCTCCAAATACTCCAAAAACTCCACACAGTCCAATTATTATTTCTGACTCTGCCACTCCATCTCCCAAACAAACATCTCCCAAACAAACTACAGAAGACCCCAGCAGGACCTTCATCGATTTAACAATCCTTGACCGTCTTGCTGATCTCAAACATAAAATAGCCATTCCAAAACCAAAATAGCCAGATGTTGGCTCTGGCATTGTGAATTTTGAAACAGGTTTGCAGCAGTGGATTGCTTCTCTAAAGCAAGTTTGCCCTGGAATGATTGATCCTGCTGCCTCAGACCAGCTCTGGACACGTTTCAGAATATGGGTACGTGCTGAAGCCCTCAAATTGCAAGACATCAATTATGAGCGGCACAACAGAACTTCAGCAAGCTGCTGAAGGAAGTTGAAAGTCAGCTGCCACAGGAAGACGTGCTCCTTCTGGATAGTGAGCCATGGTCTGAGAAGCGTCCAGCTTCAAAAGTGCAGCCAGAAGAAGATCAGACCACTCAAGCTGAAGTTAGACAAGCTGAAGATGTTGCAGAAAGCTCTCAGAAGCTCCCTGCTTCTGATGTTTCTCAAGCTGCCTTGGACAGGCAGACTCTGGAAGAGCTAAAGCTGAATGATATTCGTCTGCAGCAAAGAATGGATGAAAATGATCAGAAGATGAAGGAAAGGATGGACGTTCAAGACAGCAAGATAGATACAGTAGTCAGCATGGTGCACAAGCAGACTGAAACTGCTGATCAGATTAAGGCAATGCTGGAGACTCTGTTCACACGCTTTCCTCCCCAACCTTAGTTTTTCATTCATGATATTTTCAATGTTTTCTTTGCATATCTTTTATACTATTTTTTCTGGCTCTGAATATTTTAATATAACAAGTTTTTCTGCTCTGATCGTTTTAGCACATCACTTACACTTTTTGATTGCTGACAAAAAAGGGGGAGAACAAGAATGATATTTTTCAATAACGGATTACTGAGACAAAAAGTCTCAAACATTCTAACACTCTGACATACTTGATTGTTTTCTGTTTTTGCATAAGTCTACAGGTACAAGAATTCTCTCTGATACACTGAAGCTTTGAAGCTCTGATATTCTGATCTGAAGCTCTAACATTCTGATGTCCAAAAATTCAATAAAGGTTTGATCCTGAAGAACTCTTGGAATTAAAAAGGGAAGTAATAAATTCAGGGGGAGTATCTCCGATCCCAACTCTGATATCTCTTTATCCCTTATCTTTGATAACTTCCTATTTAATTTTGATGCAACTTATCATTTAGTTATCTCTGATACTTTTCACGCTATTTTCAAATTAAAAAATATCTAGTTTTTGTCATCATCAAAAAGGGGGAGATTGTTAGAACAAAGTTTGAATCTACTACCCTAAGTTTAAGTTTTGATGATAACAAAATGAAAAGATATATTAATTATGTGATTCATGTAAGAACTAGTTGCTACCTAAAAATTACTTTCTGTTTTATAGAAACTCTTATGGGTATCAGCATGAGAACATCCTCATCAGCATCAAAAAATTGGATATCAACATCAGCATCAGAAGTTGCTATATCAGATACCAGAATCAGAAGAATAACTCACGCTTATGCTGAAGCTTGATGAACAGATCTGCGCTCAACACTCTGAACTCTGATAAAGACAACAACAGTTCATCAGCACTTAAGCAGCGTCAGAATAAGCCAAAGCCAGAGCACGCTTAAGCAGCAACGGTACTGTGCATTCAAGACGAGTTATTACCAACGGCATCATTCCAGACAAGATCTGCTTAATAAGGAAATATTATTATTGGCATTGAATCAGAATTATTGCTCCAACGTTCACTAATTCCAATGCTATATAAACAAGTCAATGAAGATTGAATTGGCTAATGCTCTACATCAATTTACACGCCTAAAAGCTCTTCATCATCTTCCTTACTCTCAGTTTTCTAAAAGCTCCAAAATTCCTTACTCAATTATTTTAGCAATCTAGTTTCCATAAGCTTAAGTTGTGTAGTATCACAGTTGTGATAAACAGTTTTGTAGAAAACATTCACACACCTAGATTTCAATTCTTTGTAAGAAAGTAATTCCTTGAGAAACTGGTTTGTGGTTTGCTTCAAGAAGGCTTTAGCAGTTGTTAAAGCAGATTGTAATATTCAGTTGAATATAGTGGATTAAGACCTCGTTGGAGAGAGGCGAAATCACCTTGACGGGTGGACTGGAGTAGTTTGAGATCAAACAAACCATGATAAAAATATCGTGTTCGTTGCATTGATTTTCAGTTTTACAATTCAACCCCCCTTCTTGTGTTTTTCACTTCTTCAGATGTATCCAATAGGGAGATACATGAAGATTCTAAAAGGGTATACAAGAAACCCACACCATCCGGAAGCATCGATTATTGAGAGGTACATTGCAGAAGAAGCAATTGAGTTTTGTTCTAACTATTTGTCAAGAGTGGATGTTGTATGGGTTCCCAAGTCTCGTCATGATGGAAGATATGAGGGTGTGGGTACACAAGGTTTAAAAGTTAAGAGCTTAAGTATTGAGGTGGTTGTTCAAGATAATTTGTATATATTGAATAACATAGATGAAGTTCAACCTTACTTATCTGCTCACAAAAGCATCATAAAGAAAAAGTACCCTAAGATGAATGAAAGAGGGTTGTTAAAAGAGCATAATAAGAGTTTCTGAGTGGTTTAAAGAAATAATTGCTAATGAAGATAGTGTTTCTAATACAATTAAGTGGTTGTCTTATGGGCCTAAATGTAACATAATAACTTGGAGTGGATATGATATTAATAAAACCTCTTTTTATACAAAGTCAAAGGATGACCGTAGTACCACGCAAAATAGTGGGGTAATGATTGTGGCCGAGTCCATGCACTTCTCTAGTGCTAAAGATAAAAACCCGGTTATGGCATCTACACCGTACTTTGGGGTGATTGAAGAGATTTGGGAAGTTAATTATGTTTTTTTTAAAGTTCCTGTATTTAAATGCAAATGGATTGATATCAACAGTGGTGTAAGAATCGATGAATTTGGAGTTACACTAGTTGATCTTAGCAAGTTAGCTTATGTGAACGAACCATTCATCATGGCATCTCAAGCAAAACAAGTGTTTTATGACACAGATCCTTCTAATAAAAAGTGATCAGTGGTTTTACAAGGAAAGGTCCATGATAGTGATGAAAATCATGATGAGAATCTTGATATTTCTGAAACTCATCCTTTCTCAACAAATGTGACTACATTCATTGAAAAAAATGAAGGGGATGATGTGCATGTTATTCGCATAGACCATAAAGAAGGGATATGGGAGGACTAGTAAGATTTTTTGTATAAGTTAATTCCACATTACTTTATTTTCTAATTTTTTTATTTTGTGCTTAATTTTATTTCTAATTGTTTTTATTTTGTGCTTAATATTATTTCTAATTATTTTTATTTTGTGTAAACAGATACATGGGTGATTCAAACGACAACCCTTCTTCATCTAGTAACCCCAATAAAAGAAGAGTTAGAGGTCCCAATTTCATGACACAAATTGACAAAGTTCATCAAACCGGTTAAAAGATAAAGGTCGAGTTTAATGCAAGAACCTATGAATGTATTGGTGTTGGTAAAAATGCAACACATTTCAAGAGTTATATAGCATCTCTTGCTCGGCAGTACTGTAGTATTGTGAAAAATGATTGGAAAGAAGTAGATGAAGGCATAAAAGATGTTATTTGGACTGATATTCAGGTATTTTAAATACAATACTTTATTATATTTTATAATCATATACTAATTAACAACATATGACATATATTATATTTGTAGGATCATTTTACTATTCCAGAATGTAAAGATCCAAAGAAGGATATGTTGAAGAAAGAATGGATTAAATATGCGAGAGAGAGATGGAGAGGTTTTACGACACAACTCACAGATAGATATATTAATCATCCCATAGAAAATGATCCTCCTCCATATGTCAAGTATAACTTTATTACGGAAGACGCATGGAAAGAGTTTCTCAAGATTCGAGATACCTCTGAATTTAAGGTTAGTAGGAGTTACATGTTTTTGTGTGCATAACATTTTTATTATATTTAGTGATTAATTACTTGTTTGAGTTTATAATAGGAAAAAAGTCAAAAGGGTAAGGATAATGTGGCTAAGGATGTATACTCACACGTATTGTCTCGTGGAGGGTATCGCTTGCTTGAGGAGAAAATTATGAAAGAAAAGTCATCATCGAGAGATAATTCCACATTAGATGATAATGGTAGTCCATCTCCACCGTCACGCCATGAGTTATGGAAGAGAGCACGAAAAAAGAAAGCAGGAGAATACACATCAAAATCTACACAAGAGGTTGCTGAAAAAATTGTAAGTAAACAACGAAAAATTATTCAAGTATCATTATATTTGTGATTGATTAATTGTTGTTTTTGCATTTTGTAGGATTCTCTATTTCAAGAAGCTGAAAAAGGTGCAATTGTTTCGGATGGACGTAACGATATCTTAACATTAGCCATTGGAACATCTGAGCATGGAGGTCGTGTTCGTGGTGTTGGAAAACACCATAAACAAAGCACTTACTTTGGAAGGTCACGTTAACATATTGACGTAAATGAACAACTTGCAATATTGGAAACAAAACTTAGAGCTGAACTTGAAGAAAAGTTGGTTGAAGAGCGTAAGATGTTTCAACAATCATTAATGGAGACACTTAAGTCTATGGGTTTATCGCAAAGCACAGGTGATATTAAATGCATTGAAAAAATGGAAATTATCGATGGAAGCGGAAAAGGAAGTTGTTCAGCTGCAAAAGAGAGCACAAAAGACGTGGAAGTTGATGATGTTCAGAGATTGTTACTCATGGTTTTGAAAATGGATGATAACCATTTAGCAATACAATTAAGTTATTGTGAGAGTGTCTCTAATTTTTATGTTTCAGCTAGTGTATCAGAGAGTTATTGGTGGGGTTTAGGTCATTGGCTTGACGTGTCTATTCTGCAAATTTGGTGCACGTAAGTACATTTTATTGTTTTATTAAAGTCAATCTCTATTAATATGTTATATCTCTCATCACTTTGATTCTAATGTTTATTTTAAAATTATTCAGGTATATTCATCGTGTATGTCTTGAGAATTCCATTTCATAATTATATGGATTTATGGACCCTGCTAGGTGTATTTATAATGATAATGGAGCGAAATCTCAAGAGGGTGTTAAAAATTACGTACTAGAAAAGTTACGTGATGAAAACAGAGTGTGCCACTTACTACCATTAATTCATGGGTAAGAATTTTTATGAAATTGTGTTTTATATTATTTAATTTTGATAACATATATATTTTATGTGACTTTTCTGTTTCCACACACACGTACATGAGACATTGGCAACTAATAGTCATGTGTCCAAGAGACAATTTAGTTGTCGTATTTTGTTCACTTCATCGGGAAATTGACCAAAACACGAAGAAAATTATTACAAAGTAAGTTTATCTTTCATGTGACTTTCATTGACAACTAACAGTTATGTGATTTTTCATTGGCGAGTAAATTTAGTTATGTGATTGTTATCTTTCTGTATTAGTTCTTTTGGGATTCATCAAATGGCAAATGGAAATAGAAAAAAGGCTATATGGCTTCATCCCCGTGTAAGTGTGATGTAAATTGTAATTCTATAGTTAAATTTATGATAAATATTCACTAATTATGTCATTCAATTGTAGACAAGGCAACAACATAACTCTAATGATTGTGGATACTATATGATGAAAAATATGTTGGATATTGTCTCTGCTAATATAACCGAGAATTGGATGCAGGTACTAAAAATAACTTTACTTTGTTATTTACTTTTTGTTTTTCGACTTAATATGAATTTTTTAAAAATAACTCTATATTGTTATATTTATGTATTATAGGTATTTGATGACCCAACAGAATTAACACAAGATGATTTGTATGATTTGCGACTCCATTGGGAAAAATGTTTCTTTGAGTTATATAAAAATTAAGTTTATCTTGGTGAGTTTTATAGAATTGTCTAAGTTGTGGTTTTTGCACATAATTGTTATTATTGAGTTTTTGCACAATACTTGTGGTTTTTGCACATGTATTGAGTTTCTTGATTTTTTTGTTGATGTTAATTGTTATTATTTATTGTCAGGCAATGTGATTTAGGTGTTGTCTACCGAAGTTATAACTCATCTACTTGTGGATTTTATATTGGTAATTCAAGTTTGGAAAAAGACTTATAAATAGTTGAATATTTTTGTATATTTTGTGAAGAATATGTAATTGTAAGTTTATTGTGAGTTTGTTTGTTGTGATACAATACAAGTTTGCAATACAATTGTTCAATTTGTAAGTTTGTTGTAAAAAATATGAAAATATCGACCTAGATGTGGTCTATGTGATGTTGGAAAGCTATGAAATATATATAGCGACATAAATATAGTCTGTGTGATATTGGAAAAATATGAAAAAATGGGTACAAATTATTTTTGTACAGGGAAACATCCAGAAAATAAATAATTTATTCTCAAAAAATTTCATACATTTTACATCGGTTATTAGTCCCAACTGATGTAAAAACTTTCTAAAAGGGACTTTTTACATCGGTTATTACTCCCAGCCGATGTAAAAAGTTGCGTCACTTTTTTTAAAATAATGATATAACTGTTTCTTACATCATTTTTATATTATAACCGATGTAAAAAAGGGACTTTTTACATCGGTTATTACTTCCAACCGATGTAAAAATTTGCATCAATTTTTTTAAAATAATGTTATAAATGTTTCTTACATCATTCTTATATTATAACCGATGTAAAAAAGGGACTTTTTACATCGGTTATTACTTCCAGCCGATGTAAAAAGTTAAGTCAATTTTTTTAAAATAATGGTATAACTGTTTCTTACATCATTCTTATATTATAACCGATACAAAAAGGGGACTTTTTACATCAGACCCAGAACCGATGTAAAAAGTACCTGATTTACTATATCGCCTGACTTTACATCGGACCCAGAACCGATGTAAAAAGTCAGTTTCACCCGATGTAAAAAGTCATTTCTGCACTAGTGTTATTAACATCATCGAATCCATGGTGTTGAGTTTAACTCCATAAAAATGGATGAATGATTTTAATAATAGTTTGATTAAATTTAATTCAAAAGTGGTTTGTATATTCTCTCTCATCCCTCTTCATCTCATCCCCTTCTTATTGCACTAAATATTGTTGGAGCATGATCTCTATATCATGTCTCAGAAAAATGGTGCATAGATTTCTATTGACCGGCCTCAAAATAGGTGCAACTTCTATATAAGTCCACTTAAGGTTGCTTAACATAGTGCTAAATTTTCTCCCGATTCGAATAAATGATCATTCGTGGCCCAAATTTATGTTTGCAAGCCCAAGTATGTTAATTTGATCTCTTTGATCCAATAACCTTGAGATTCATTGTGTGGAGGCTTTGGTTCTATCAATCCTCTAATGGATCTACAACACCTTTGGTCAACGCGGATCACTTAAACATCGTTGATCATTAAATGGCACTTGTGAGAATTTCAAATGGATGATATACTTGACAAAAAGAAAATACAACTTGTTGTGTGGAGGCTTTGGTTCTACCAATCCTCTAATGAGTTCCAAATGCAAGCTTCAATATCGTCATCTAACTAACCATTAATTATTTACTTGTTTTACTTTATGTTTTTATTTTTTGTATGCTTTATGTACCATTTACTCTTAGCATTTAAATTTCATGCCATTTTCATCTTTTCTCATTTGGGCATTTACTTTCTTGTCATTTTTACTTTGCTCACTTGAGCTTTTCTTTTCTTTTTTTAAGATACTTAATAATCAACATAAACCATAAAAATCTTTAATGGTACTTGGACTATTTGGTTACTATCCTTGGCATTGTGGAGCATGGGAATTTTTTTTCTTGGACTTAGGATTATAAACCTTGGCCTATCTTGGAGACCTTGTGATCTTATCTGATTATTTTGTCTGCAGTTCTTGAGGTTTACCTCAATAAATTGGGTTGCTTGTTTGTTTTTGTGTGCAGGTTTTTGTGATTACACTCTTTGTTTGTAATCTGGAATTCACCCGTACACAGCCGTTACTCTGCCCAATTTTTGTGAAGACTTAATACACTTGAAGTTTGGTTCTCTCAAGAGGTCTAGTATTTTTTTGCTTGGTTGGTTTCAATCTAAGGAATGGGAATTCTATCTTGGCTCATAATGTCAAGTATTGACTTCTTGTTGGTTAGATGGTTCTTATCCCTAGCTTTTACCTTATACTTTAGGATAGTCCCTTCTTCTCCTTCCATCTTCTTTAATTTCAAAAATCTTCTTCCTCCTTTTGAAAACTCTTCTTGTTTTTAAACTTGAACCACTTTCATAATAAACTTGGACTTATGTCCATGCATTTTCAAAATATTTTCATAAATAAACTCCAATCAACTAAATAATACCTTGACATTTTTTGTGAGAAGACTAAAAGTCAACCAATCTCATTTTAAACCATTTTTCCAGTTTGGCTTTTATCTTTAAACTTTTCTCAAAAGATTGAACTCTTGTCAATCCTTGTAGTGATGCAAACAACTATACTTCTACAATATGTAGTGAAGATATATATTTTCCACTTGGGTGTTGAGTGAGGCATTATTGATTTTATGATCCAGGCCATATCCTCCACTTTGAGAGGATGCAAATTCTCCTTTCTCATATTGTGGGTAGTAGGTATGTTTTCCACACGGATAGTGACGATGATGTTTTATCTCATAAAATTAACCAACACATTTGTGTTTTAAATTTTTAAAAGAGGAACTATATGTACCCTGATCCCCTATTGCACGAAAAGGTGGTACGTAGGCACTAAAGGTTCGCAACCTCAGCGGATGCAAAATTTATAAAATAAATATATTTCTTTTCTCACCTCCACCATCCATTTTTATACAACATTTTTCATATCCAAAATATACACATTTCACAAAGAGGTTCCTGCGAAGTATCGTAGATGTTTAGGGTGTTAATACCTTCCCTTTGCATAACCAACCCCCTTACCTTGAATCTTTCCCCTTCTTTTTGGGTTATTCGCTCTTTTCCAATTCCTTTGGAAATAATAAAGCGCGGTGGCGGTTTTTATTTTGATTTGTATGAAGTCTAGTCAATCCAATGGCTTAGTCTTAAACATTTATACCGCTATAGAAAAAGGGCGACTTCACTAGGGACAGATTGACCTCTTACTGGTCCATCCCTAAGTGGGTTAAGCATATCTTTGTTTATATTTGTATATGTGTTATTACTGTTTTTGTGTTATATGTTGTAATATGTTTGTCTGGATTTTCCTGGTTTTTAGGGTGCTTGGTGATTACTCATAAGTCCTATACCCGGACTTGGGCAAACTTTACGATAGGATGGGCAGTATAGTCATGTTAACTTTGAGGGAGTAATCCAAAAAAAGAAGGCATGAGATCCCCAACTTAGTGGAGGCCCCTTTGACTGTAGTGTCGCTTACCGAGTAATCGGGAAGATGTACTACTTTCGACCTGGGAGCCTGCTGAAACTGAGGACCTTAGAATACCAAACCCATCTTGGCCTTTTAGGTGTAGTGCGGAAGCTATGGTGGAGTAATTCGGAAGTTGGTATCATGATCGAGAAGTTGGCCTTTCTTGAGAATATTACTAATTACCGAGTTAATCAGGAAGTTGGTAATATCCGAAGGAAGGATGTAGACTCTGGGAACCTCTAGAACCTTGTTCGACAGGTGATAACTTTTAGACCGACACCTTATGGGTAGTACCTTCGACCTCATGCTCGTGACGTTGAACCTATGAACCCTATATGTGTGATCTTGTGTGTGATTGTTGCATCATGCATCCATGCACTCATAAGCATCTTTTGAAGAAACCATACTTCAAGGGATTTAAAGGTTGACCATTTGTGAATATCTCAGGTACTTTCTAACCATGGATTCTGGAAAGAGAAATACCAGGAAATACAGTTTCAAGGATCCCAAGATAGATGAGTTGATCAGTCTAATTCCTAAGATCTAGTGTTCTATAAACTTTCGAAAGAAGTATGGATCCATTATTCCTCTCATGAAGCTGAAGATAAAGGAGGGTATTCTCTCGACCTTGGTCCAGATCTATGATCTGATGTATCATTGCTTTACTTTTCCCAACTATCAGTTAATTCCCACACTGGAGGGGTATTCTTATCTATTGGATTTACCTGTTACCGATCGTGTTCCTTTTACTGGTTTGAAGGGTGAGCCAAAACCACATGAGATTGCTGCTTTGATTCGTCTGGGGAAATATGAGGTGGAAGCCCATATGACTACTAAAGGAGGAATTAGAGGATTACCAGCTCAGTTCTTATTGGAGAAGGCTCGTTACTTTTCCAGAATGAAGAGTAAAGTTACTTTTGAGGCCATCTTTGCTCTACTTGCTTACGGGTTGTTTTTATTTCCTAATGTGGACAATTTTGTTGACATTAATGCTATCATGATCTTCATGATTGGAAACCCAGTTCCTACATTGTTGGGTGATACTTATTACTCTATTCATCTTCGGAATTCTTATCATGGGGGGATGATTACCTGTTGCACGCCTCTGTTGTACCGGTGGTTTATCTCTCATATGCCCCAGTCTGATGCTTTTTGGGATGTCAAGAAGGAACCCCGTTGGGCTCCTAAGATCATGGCACTTACTCACTCGGATATTGATTAGTATCATCGAGCTTACCAGGATATAGGGATTATTGACAGTTGTGGTAGTTTCCTTAATGCACCTCTTCTTGGTACAAAGGGAGGAATTAACTATAACCATGTTCTTGCATGGCGATAGCTTGGTTATCCGATGAGGGATAAACTGAATAGTATTCATTTGAGTAGTTTCTTTCTGAAGGAAGGAGAAGCTCATAGGGAAGCTATGGAGCAGATTGCGAAGGCCTGGCATCACATTCATAAGAAGAGTGGGAAGGATTTGGGACCTAGGGGTGTTGTTTCTTTGGAGTCATATCTTCAGTGGGTCCGATCGAGAGCTATTCAATTAAAGATGTCGTATACCCAGGAGACACCCATGCCTGATCTATTTATGAATACCACTCCTCCCTTATTAGATGATCTATAAGAGATGCAACTTGCTTTGGTTAGGATGCAATAGGAAAAGGATGCTTGGAAGAATAAGTTCCAAACTTTAGAGAGTTCCTATAAAACAGAATTGAAGGAGAAAGACGACTTGATTGAGATCCTTGAGAGTCGAGCGATAGAGTCTATAGAGAGGCAAGGGGATTTATTTTCTCCTAAGCCTCAATCAGGTGATGATTACTCACTTCCTGATTCAGATGATTGGAAGGAGGTTGCCATCAGACATGCGGAAGAAAACCAGAGGTTGAAGGCTCATATTGCCAGGCTCACGGGGAAGCGCCACCGTATAGAGTGATCTCCATCAATTCTATTTCTCAGGGTTTCAGATTTTATTTTCATCTTATACTTGAGATCATTGAAACTTGTAATCCATTTTGAAGATATTATAATAAAATTTTCAGTATTTCAAACGTGTTATTACTCTGATATTTTCAATGTGTCTATAAATCTATAAATCCCTCGATATATTAAATAATAAAGTAAAAATAATCATGTGCATTACATATCATGCATCATATTGCACATTTTTCTTGCATTTGTTATGCATATCCAGGCGTCTTACCAAGCTTTTTTACTTCATTCAGCAAGATAACTCGTCACTACAACACTCAGGCTAATTTCAGAAAGAAGATGGACAACTTAGAACAAGATAATCGCGAGTTTTGCGAGGAAGTTTCTGCTTTGAAGGCCGGCATTGCCAATCTGACTACTCTAATGGAAGCTCTGGTGGCTGCTCAGGATCAGCCACCGAGTGTTCAACCTCAACCAACAAGGGAAACTACTGAAGCTCCGACTGTTCCCGTATCTGCTACTCTAACTGTTGTTAAGGATCGCATGCCCCAAGGTTATCCATGGGGAATGCCAGAGAATTTTGCACCTGAAGATTTCAATCTTGGTCCTCAAGATACTCCAGTTGTTCAGACTATTGTTACTCCTGCACCTCCTGTGGTGCATGTTCCTGCTGCACCTCCTTCGGTGAATATGGTTTTGTTTATTAATGATGATGTGTATCGTCCTTTCCCTTCATCGAGTGAAGACTTGGGTCTTTATGACAGAATGGCTGATTATTAAGAGAAGTTTGACAAGATGCAAAGAGAGATGAAGGCCCTCAGGGGAAAAGAGCTATTTGGGCAGAATGTGAATGAGTTATGCTTGGTCCCAAATGTTAAGATACCTGCTAAGTTTAAAGTCCCGGAGTTTGAGCAGTATAAGGGAAAAACTTTCCCTCGTGCTCATCTGGTGATGTACATAAGGAGAATGTCTACCCATATTGATGATCAGTGTCTGCTGATTCACTTATTTCAGGATAGTTTGACTGGTGCTGCGTTGAAGTGGTATATGAGTTTGGATAGCGCCAATATCCATACTTTTAATTATTTGGGAGAAGCATTCATCAAACAATACAAGTACAACATGGACATGGCGCCTGACCGTGATCAACTCAGGGCCATGGTTCAGAAAGACAGGGAATCATTCAAAGAATATGCACAGAGATGGCGTGAGGCAGCCGCCCAGGTGATTCCTCCCATGAAAGAGAAGGAGATGACTAAGATTTTCTTGAATACGTTGGGTTCTTTCTACTACGAGAGGATGGTAGCAAGTGCGCCAAGTGACTTTACTGAAATGGTAGGAATGGGTATCCGCTTAGAAGAGGCTGTAAGAGAAGGCCGTTTAACAAAGAGTGAAGGATCTGGAGGTGCGAAGAAACCATCTTATGGGTTTACCAAGAAGAAGGAAGGGGATGCAAATGTTGTTATGCAAGAGAGGAGGGTTAATACCCCTAGAAGGAATTATCAACGTCATCAGCAAGTCGCCTTAGTTACTCCTATTATGAATGCCGCTCCAACAACCGTTGCTTATCATAGATTGTCCCAGCAGGGGAATAAAGGGTATAATCAAAGAAGGGAGAGTTATGAACCTATTCCCATGAGATATACAGAGTTACTACCGACATTGATTCATAAGAAGTTGGTTCAGACCCGACCACCTCCCGTCGAACCATCATCATTGCCTTGGTATTACAAGGCAGGCCAAACATGTGCTTTTCATCAGGGAGCATCAGGACATAATATTGAGAATTATTATCCTTTGAAGACTGAGGTACAGAAATTGGTGAAGTCTAGTGTTCTATCTTTAAAGGACGTGGGACCTAATGTGAAAGAGAATCCTCTACCCGAGCATGGGGGAGTAAATGCTGTGAATATTATAGCCGGTTGTCCAGGCGACTTCTGGATTTTTGATATTAATCTGGTTAGAGGAGATTTGGTGAAAATGCATGCAGACCTCTGTGAATTTAGCTACTATACGCATGACCATGCCGGTTGTGCTATTTGCAGTACAGACATGCAGGGTTGCGATAAGATAAAGGCTGATTTACAGGAGATGATAGATGAGGGCCTAATCCATATAATCAGGCCTAGGGCAGAGTATAAAGAGGAAGTGAATATGGTTTCGAGATGTCCTGGAGAATTCAGAATTTTCGATGTAGAGTATATGAATGAGGACCTCGTGCAGTTGCATGCTACCTTCTGCCATACGGCTGGTCAGCTGGAACACCAATATGGATCTTGCCGAGTTTGTTGTGGAGATGCCCGAGGATGTTCAATCGTGAAGAAGAGTGTTCAGTTATTGTTAGACAATAGAACTATCAAGGTCACAAGTCAGAGGGATGATTACCATGAAGTTGATATGGTTGAGGTTTGTTTGACTGAAGAAGAGTCATATGAAGAGTATGCCTCTGCATATGAGTATTTCCCTTCAGAAGAAGATTTGTTTTCCAGAAATGACTTATTAATGACTGATTGTGTTAAAGAAGGGGTAAACGTCATTGTGCCTTGTTTTGGTGCACCCGCCCATTTTGAAGTTGAGTATCATAGCAAGCCAGATGTTACCCCATTGGTGATTAGTTTTCCGGGTCCAATCCTCTACAAGTCAAATAAGGTTGTGTCTTACAAATACAACGCTACAATCTTAGAGGATAGAGTGGAAGTTCCCATCCAGCCAATGCCTGGTGTTGGAAATATAGATGAAAATAGCAGGGTGACCCGCAACGGTCATTTGTTTGCACCAGTTGTTCGAAGAGATGGTGTTGGACAGAAAATTGCTGAGAATGATGAACCTAAGAAGACTACGGGTGAGACTAGTGGAGCCACGTTAGAGAAAGAAGTGGATGATAGTTTGAAGATAATTAATATGAGCGACTACAGAATTGTAGATCAACTACTGCAGACTCCTTCAAAAATATCTATCTTAGCTTTATTGATGAACTCCTTTGCTCACATAGAATCCTTGATGAGGGTACTGGACCAAGCTTTTGTGGAGAGTGATATGCCAATAGACCAATTCAGCAGCGTAATAGGAAACATTACTTCATGTAATAACTTGAGTTTCTGCGATGATGAATTACCAGATGAAGGAAGGAATCACAACTTGGCCCTCCACGTCTTTATGAACTGCAAGAATGACTCACTATCCAATGTGCTGATTGATAATGGATCCGCGTTGAATGTTATACCGAGGAGTACACTTATGAAGTTGAAATATCAAGGAACGCATATGCGCTCGAGTGGCATCATTGTGAAAGTGTTTGATTGGTCAAGGAAATCTGTTATTGGTGAAGTGAACTTGCCTATTCATATAGGACCACTTTTGTTTCAGATAACTTTCCAGGTCATGGACATTTTTTCAGCTTATAGTTGTTTGCTAGGACGGTCGTAGATACATGGGCTCTTAGTTACTTGCTTAGATCAACTTGCCTTGATTTTCAATTATTTGAAATGGTGCTTTCAATTGTTTGAAATGGTGCTTTGTGTGTGGGTTTGAAAATATTTTGAAAAGAGGCCAATGTGGTGGCAACCTTTGTAATGATCCATGTTGGGATGTATACAAAGGTGTATATCTTTTTGAAAAGTTTTCAATGTTTTTGAAAGTTGTTTTGAAAGTGTTGTGATGTGTGTTTTGAAAAATAGGCAAGTGTTTTTGTTTTTGCAAGTTGGCAAGTAACTAAGAGTTTATGGATAACCATGGATAGAAAGGGTGTTAATACCTTCCCTTTCTATAATCTACTCCCCGAACCCAAGAAAACATCTCAAAGGTTTTTCTGTGCTTTTTAACCTTTCCTTAGGATAAAATAAAAATTCGGTGGTGACTCTTGCTCAACCGAAACATTTGCGAAAACAAACGCAAAACCTCAAGTCAGTTCTCCCACCGTATCACAGAACTGGCGACTCTGCTGGGGAAACTTTTCAGACTGTACTGGGGTGTTGGTATTCCGCCGGGGAACGATCTTATATTAAGACTGTCGGGGATGCTTGCTGAGGGATATCTGTATACTCCGCTGGGGAATATTGAAATTTTCTGGGGATACCCAACTTCCTTAAAGATGACAGTAGGCTAACTCTGCTTGGGGAGAGTATCGCTGACTTGCTAGGGGAATAATGTGCCTTTTTAGGGATGATGGGAGACCAACTCTTCCTGGAGAGAGTATTGCTGAATCTTGTCTTACTCTGTGAGGAGTTGAGGTAACTTGATTACGTTCTTCAGCCGAACCTACCTTGGTACGTTGGTGGACAGAGCAACTAGGTCGCTTAGACAACTCTAAATTGCCCCTATTTCTGATGTCACCTGTAATTAGTCCTTTGTTTCGTATGCAAGTATTTATGAGTTAGCAACTAGTGTTAAATCCATATATCAAAAATGAACATTGGACGTTCTTTGCAAAACAAAACAGATAAAGGAAAAACAATTGGATAATTTGTCTGAAAAATTGAACTTGTATTGATTTTGAAATTTGCCTGTAAATAGGCGTTTTATGTACAGGAGGATGACGTCCTAGTAAGAGAACTCCGCCGAACAAAATAGAGTTTATACAATTTTGTGAAAGGAAACAAAACAGCTATGTGAAAAATAAATCCCACTGGGTTCCAACTCTGCTATCGCCTTTATGTCTTCAAGCGTCTCATCACTTTGTTGTTTAGTTGAATATGAAGTTGATTGAGCGATGTCGTCTGAGCCCGATAATTGATGTCGAATTCTGGATGCAAGGTGATCCAATGAGACATAGTATTACGCTTTATCCCTAACTTTTGCCTGGACCGCCCTTTCGGGTTTTCAGTCCACCGAGATACCCATTTTTGCCCAAGCCGCCTTTTCAGGTTTTCGACTTGCCGGGTGTACAGATTTTTTTTCATTTCATTCCTCATTTTTGCCCGAACCCTTTTGGTTCGCCGGGAAGCCCTTATTTTTGCCTAGGTGTGTCAACCTAGCGGGTCTTTGATTCATGCATAGTATCTTTTTACTATGTCTGCATTGGCGGGGTGAGGAAGGTCGTCACCATCCATGGTGGTTAGAATCATGGCTCCTCCTGAGAAGATATGTTTAACCACAAATGGCCCTTCGTACGTAGGGGTCCATTTTCCCTTGGAATCACTTTGAGGAAGAATGATGCGCTTGATTACCAGGTCTCCGACTTGATACTCTTGTAGTCTGACTTTCTTGTTAAATGCCCTGATCATCCGTTTTTGGTACGTCTGACCGTGACAAATAGCAGTGAGTCTCTTTTCGTCAATTAGGTTTAATTGATCAAGCCGAGTCTGGATTCAGTCGTCTCCGCTCAAACCTGCATCCTTCATTATCCGGAGAGAGGGTATCTGGACTTCGATAGGCAAGACTGCCTCCATGCCATAGACCAAGGAAAAGGGAGTTGCCCCTGTTGACGTCCGTGCTGAAGTACGGTACCCATGAAGAGCAAACGGTAACATTTCGTGCCAATCTTTGTAGGTCAATGTCATCTTCTGCACAATCTTCTTGATGTTCTTATTCGCCGCTTCGACAGCCCCATTCATCTTCGGCCGGTAGGGAGAAGAGTTGTGGTGTTGTATCTTGAATTGCTCGCAGAGCTCAGTGATCATCTTGTTGTTAAGATTGGTACCATTATCCGTAATGATCCTCTCAGGTACACCATATCGACAGATCAGGTTGTGCCGAATGAACCGTGCCACGACGCTCTTGGTTACGGTAGCGTAGGAAGCTGCTTCAACCCACTTTGTGAAGTAATCAATTGCTACCAGGATGAAGCGATGCCCGTTGGATGCCGTAGGTCTGATCTCGCCGATCATATCAATGCCCCACATTGTAAAAGGCCAAGGTGCTGTCAAGATGTTCAGAGGAACCGGAGGAATGTGCACCTTATCAGCATAGATCTGGCATTTGTGACACGTCCGAGAATGCTGGTAACAGTCAGCTTCCATTGTGGACCAGAAATATCCTACCCGAAGGATTTTCTTTGCCATGGTATGTCCACTGGAATATGTTCCGAAGGTACCTTCATGTAGCTCTGCCATGATCCTTTCTGCTTCAGTCTTATCCATAAAACGCAGTAAGGTTGAATCATGGTTTCGCTTGTAGAGAATGCCATTGCTGAGGAAGAACTTTGCCGCAAACCTTCTCAGGAACTTCTTGTCATTAACAGATGCACCTTCGGGGTATTCTTGAGCTTCCAGATACCTCTTCACTTCATGATACCAGGGTTTTTCAGTTACCTCCTCAGCCTCAAGATCACAGCAATATGCAGGTTCGTCCAATTTCCAGATAATGATTCGGGGAGCCTCGTTGTCCCATTTGACTTTGAACATAGAAGACATCGTAGCCAATGCGTCCGCTAACTGATTCTCCTCTCTTGGGAAATGTTCAAAGGTTATCTCTTCGAAGTGGGGAAGCAATGTTAGCACATACTCCTTGTAAGGTATAAGATTTGGATGTTTCGTATCCCACTCGCCTTTGACCTGATTGATCACGAGAGCGGAATCTCCGAAGACACTCAGAAACTTGATCCTTAAGTCAATTGCAGCTTGAAGACCCATGATGCATGCCTCATACTCTGCCATGTTGTTGGTGTAGTTGAAACATAGTCGGGCAGTGAGTGGAGTATGAGTGCCTTTAGGGGATATGATCACAGCGCTGATACCATTACCCAAAGCGTTCGAGGCTCCGTCAAAGTGCATAGACCATCGGGATCCTTCCTCAGGTCCTTCATCCGGTCCAGGTACTTTATAATCAGTCACTACCATGATATCCTCGTCTGGAAATTCAAAGTTCATCGACTGGTAATCATCCACTGCCTGGTGTGCCAGATGGTCTGCCAATACACTTCCCTTGATTGCTTTTTGAGTTGTGTATTGGATGTCATATTCCGTCAAGATCATTTACCATCTTGCTATTCTTCCGGACAAGGCGGGCTTTTCGAATATGTACTTGATTGGATCCATTTTTAAAATCAACAGAGTAGTGTGAGTCAACATATACTGTCTCAGCCGGCGAGCAGCCCATACCAGAGCGCAGCAAGTTTTCTCGAGCAGTGAGTACCGGGTCTCACAGTCGGTAAACTTTTTGCTAAGGTAATAAATAGCGTGCTCTTTTCGGCCAGACTCGTCATGCTGCCCTAGCACACACCCCATTGAGTTATCAAGTACTGTCAGGTATAAGATTAGAGGTCTCCCTTCAACCGGTGGCATAAGAATGGGTGGTTCTTGGAGATACTCTTTGATCTTTTCGAAAGCGGCCTGACATTCATCATTCCACCGTACTACTTGATCTTTCTTCAGTAGCTTGAAGATTGGCTCACAGGTAGCAGTTAGATGCGAGATGAATCGGGCAATGTAATTCAACCGTCCTAGAAAGCCTCTGACTTCTTTCTCTGTCTTGGGAGTTGGCATCTCTTGTATGGCTTTCACTTTGGCAGGGACCACTTGAATACCTTTGTCGCTTACAATGAAGCCTAGCAATTTTCAAGATCTCACCCCAAAGGTGCATTTGTTTGGGTTCAACCTCAGCTTGTACAACTTCAGACGGTCAAACAGCTTCCGTAGATGGTCAAGGTGTTCCTCCTCAGTTTGGGACCTTGCAATCATATCGTCGACGTATACTTCTATCTCGTGATGGATCATATCATGAAATAAAGCAACCATGGCACGTTGGTAGGTTGCCCCAGCATTTTTCAACCCAAAAGGCATGACCTTGTAGCAAAAGGTGCCCCACTGAGTGACGAAGGTGGTCTTCTCCATGTCTTCAGGAGCCATCTTGATCTGATTATATCCGGAGAAGCCGTCCATGAAGGAGAATACTTTATGCTGAGCAGTGTTGTCAACCATAACGTCGATATGAGGCAGAGGGAAATCATCCTTAGGGTTGGCCCTGTTCAAGTCCCTGTAATCAACACACATTCGGACCTTACCATCCTTTTTCGGCACTGGAACTACGTTGGAAATCCACTGAGGGTAAGAAGTCACTGCTAGAAACCCGGCATCAAATTGTTTCATAACCTCAGCTTTGATTTTCTTGGACATTTCTGGACGCATACGGAGGACCTTTTGTTTAACCGGAGGGCAGTCTTCCTTGGTAGGCAGGTGATGAACCACAATGTCGGTATCCAACCCAGGCATGTCTTCGTACGACCAGGAAAAGATTTCCACATAGTCATGCAGCATCTGAATCAACCGTTGTTTCACACTGAGCTCTAGATTGGCACCAATCTTGACTTCCTTTCTGTCTGTCTCAGTACCCAGATTTACCGTTTCCACTGGCTCTTCATGTGGCTGAATGGCCCTCTCTTCCTGGAGTAGCAGTCTTGCAAGTTCACCAGGCACTTCGCAGTAATCTTCACCTTCGTCTTCGGCTAAGTTGATCGGATTTTCGAAGTCATAACTGGCAGTAGCAGAGTCGTTACCAGTGAGATCCAGAGTGGATTGGAACCTGTATAGGTGAGTGTGTGTAAATATAGTTGTTTTGCAATATATAATAAAGAAAGAAAAGGAGCGCAAGATTTTGAAATGCAACAAACGTCCAATGTTTTTATTGATGATATATGAAAATGACACACAAAAGCCCTCACAAATGAAGCCACGGTGCCCCGGGTAGGACACCGAGCCATAAAAGTTTCAACATATTGTTTGTTACAAATTGAAAACAAAAGAGTTCATTACTGAGTGACAAAAGTAATAGGTGTGAAGTCTTTGGAAGTCCAGTTGCTTGGTCCACTGTCGGTTGTTGGGTAGATCCAGCTGTCGATTTCAGATTCCTCCATGTCGTCTTCAATAGCATTTACTCCCGGGTTGGTGATGAACACAGGAGGTTTTCCAAATCTTGCCTTACGAACAGCCCTCTGAGCCTCTGCAGTGAAGCCCAAACCAAACTTGTCAGTCTTTGGAGTGAAGTCAGGAAGTCGGCCCCAGTTTGCACACTCACCCTTCTCAATAACAGCCCGGGCATCCTTTAAGGAAGCCATCTTCAAAGGAGGGTCTTCAATCACAGTTTTAGCTGATGCCAATGTCTGAGGCACCTCTTCAAAGTGTTGAAAGGGGGTTTCAATGAATTCCCCATCCATTTCTATGTACCGGAACGAGTTAAGGTGGCTGACCATATACTCTTCTTCCCCCTGAACTGTCACAATCTTTCCTCTGACTGGGTATTTAAGCTTCTGATGTAGTGCGGAAGTCACAGCTCCAGCCTTGTGGATCCATGGACGACCCAGCAAACAAGAGTAGGATGGACGGATGTCCATCACATAGAAAGTTGAATCAAAAACTTGAGAACCAACCCTGATTGGAATGTCAACTTCACCATGTACCATCCTTTTCGAACCGTCAAAGACTCGGACAACAATGTTACTGGGATTGAGCTCCAGACCCTCACAATCTAACCTGTCTAAGGCCTTCTTGGGCAATACGTTCAATGAAGAACCGGTGTCTACCAACACATGGGCAAGGGTAGTTCCCCTGCATTCAATGGAGACATGCAAGGTGTCATTATGGTTCTTACCTTTTGCAGTCAGATCGGCGTCAGAGAAGCCCAAACCATTATCGGCAGTCAAGTTGGCCACACAATCGGTAAATTGATCAGCAGACGTTTCTTATGGAACATGGGCCGTCTTTAGGAAGGAAATCAGGGCCTTGGCATGGGCCTCTGAACACAACAACAGTGATAGCATAGAAATTTTTGATGGGGTGTGCCCCAGCTGCTCAACTACGTTGAAATCACTTTTCTTGATAATCTTGAGGATCTCCTCCATCTCTTGCTGGGAAGCTTCAACAGTGGTTGTCTTCGGTGCCTCCGTCAGGGCAGGAAAATCAGTAGCAATCCCTTTGCCCCGAGCGTCAGGTGACTCGGCAGCAGGGGTAGAAACAGGAACTTGATTAGGAAGGGGAACAGGCACACTTGCAAGTGTGATGATAAGAGGTTTCTGAATAGCTGGTGGCGCAATATCTGGCGAGAACAGCCTACCACTGCGAGTAATTTTGGCAGGCCCGGTGATATTACTGACGCTGGTACTTGTGTCAAACTCTTGCTTTACTCCAAGCACATAAACATCTGCCTCATAGTGCCATGGGACAGCTTTGTCGGATGTATAAGGGAGAGGCCCCGGAACAGTGATGATGATAGGAGCAATCTTCTGAGTGGACATGATTTTGACAGGCTTCTTTGAAGGAGCCTTAGGAGGTTTGTTGAAAATAGTGACAATAGAAACTTCTTCAGCAGGGACAGCAGGAACAACAATTTTCTCGAACAAGATCTCTTTGCTATCCATCAGGCTTTGGATACCTGATTTCAGCAACGGACAACCAACAGGTGAAACATCACATAGCAGGCAATCTTTACCACATCCCGGAAATAAACCGGCTAGCAACAGATTCCTTTTAACAGTCAACAACGGAGTGACAATCTCTTCCACGGAGGCTACATACCGGTCTTCTTCCACAGCATTCACTCCATGCTGGGGCATGGGAGCAGTCACAACATTGGGTCTTTCGGGCGCCTTAAACTGTATTTCTTTAGCGTCAATAAGGTCTTGAACCTTATTCCTCAGAGCCCAGCAATCATTAGTATAATGCCCCGGGCTATCAGAGTGATAAGCGCAACGGGCGTTGGGGTTGTACTTCGGAGAAGCTGTGTTCACTACCTTCAGAGCTTCTTTGACAGTTACCAGATTGGTTGACAGTAGTTGCGGAAAAATATGAGACAGGGTCATACTGAGCCGAGTGTACTGCCTTTTGGGCCTCTCACCCCTTGGTTGGTTGAACTGCTGAGGAGCAGCAACAGGCTTTGAAATTACCAATGCATTGACAGCTTGGCGGCGTTCCGGCTTAACTTGTCTTCTGGGACCATAAACAGCACTGGCTTCTTTCTTGAAGGGCTTCTTTTCAGTACTCGCAGAGGCACCTTTCTGTATCTTCCCTGACTTGATACCAGCTTCTATTCTCTCACCGGTCAAGATCAAATCTGTAAACCCAGTAGAAGAATTACCAATCAGATGGTTAAAGAACGGACCAGACAGGGTCCCAAGGAACATGTCAACAAGTTCACGGTCAGTCAGCGGTGGCTGCACCCTGCTTGCCAGGTCTCTCCACTTTTGCGCATACTCCTTGAATCCTTCGCCCGTTCCCAGTGACATACCCTGGAGTTGGGTACGCGTAGGAGCGAGGTCAGAATTGTACTGATACTGTTTATAAAATGCAGTAGCCAAGTCCTCCCAGTTTCGGATACTGGCTCCATCCAGCTGATAGAACCACTCGAGTTGAGCCCCTGAAAGGCTATCCTGAAATAAATGGATCCATAGCTTCTTGTCTGCAGTGTAAGGTTGGATCTTCCTTACATATGATCTGAGATGCATTTTCGGGCAGGACAGCCCGTCATACCTTGCAAAAACTGGAACTTTGAACTTCGGGGGGATCACAATTCCAGCAACTAATCCCAAGTCTTCGAAATCTAAGTCGGGAACTCTCTGCAGCTCCATAGCTGCCAACCTGTCTTCCAAACCTTTGTACTTATCATCGGCGGGCGGGTATTGTTGATCAGAGTAGTCTTCGTCCTCTTCAGCCTCCTCTTCTTCAACTTCGGATTCGGAAGGTACCGCAGCTGCATTCCCTTTACTGGTTCCCTCTTCAGATGTAGGGGGAAATTCTAGCACTCTTCTGGCTTCACCCTCAAACCTTCTTCCTAGGGTAGCCACCCCAATTCTCTTTTTCTTCTTTTTCACTTACTCTTTGTTCCCAAGCAGGGCCTTTAGATCGTCCTGACCCTTAGCCAAGGTCATCAGGAGATGTTGAAACTGTGAGTTTTGGGACTACAAGTCCTTGACCGTCTGTTCGAGATTCATCTTACTGAAATAAACAGCAGAAAGATAAGGAAACCTGGTGTGGAGACCTGCTTATGCACATGATGAATGATATGCTTATGTATGCAATGCATTCAAGGATTTAGAAAATTCAAAATTGTTGCAAACAAAAATAACGCACATCATATTAATAAGAAGAAATTTGTCAGTATATAAATGCCCCATGGGCCAAATATTACAAAAAATTCTCAAGGTAAAAAGACGTTGTGCATCCTCTTCGATGCGATGTAGGTGTTGAGGGTCTCTTCCTCATGGAGTCGGCGGGTAAGCTCCAAAACCTTCTTCTCACTGGCGTAGAAGCTGGCTTCAAAAGTGTTCCGTTCCTCCTTGAGTTGGATCCAACTCTTCTACATCTCCTCCCACGATGTAGGCATGTCAGGATATAGGATGGTGTAGGGAACCTCTCCTTCCTTAACGGGCTCTTTAATCACAGGGAGAACATGAGGGTGTGGCATCATTAGACTCTGGGCTCGGGTTCATACCCACTTGAGATAAGGCTCAAGAGGGATGGAGTTCTTGTGCCCCAGTGTCTTGCTGTCTACCTTGTTAGGCATCCTCCAAGCTCTGATGAATCTTTGGTGAAGTCTTTGCGCATCGTTGTCGAAGTCAAAAACTAGATCAGGAATCAACATGTCGTGAGGGCCATCCCTCCGTGCATATCCAAATTGTCTCAAAGCTAGACAAGGGTTGTAGGTAATGCCTCCTCTAATGCCAAGTAATGGAACATTAGGGAACTCTCCACAACGATCGATGATGATGACATTTTCTCTAGACCGAGAACACCAATGTACATCAGAGTGAGTGAGGGTCATCAACCGTTGTGACCACCTTAAGCCTTGGTCATTCTTCAAGACAGATTGTGGAAGGTGCGAAATAAACCACCTTGCAAGGAGAGGAGTACAGCACATGAGAACACCCCTCTTTCTCATTGTTCGTGTGTAAAATGAGTGAAGAATGTCCCCAAGCAATGTTGGTATTGGATTTCTGGATAAGAAGATCTTGACGGCGTTGACATCTATAAGCTGGTCAGGATTTAGGAACAGGACCAACCCATAAATGAGGAGTGCCACAATTTCTTCAAAGGCTTGTAGATCCAATGAATTCCAACACTCTTGTGCCTTCTCAAACAAGAATTTTGCCAAGAAACCTTTGACACCGCTTCTAGTTTCCCAATGCCCTTTGATGTCAGATGGTTGCAAGTGTAGTGCTTGAGCAACATCTTCGGGCTTTGGTTCTTTTTCCGTACCGTTGTAGGGTAGTTGATTAAGAATAGGAATTCTCAGGAGTTGAGAAAATTCCTCCAAAGTAGGCACCAATTGGTAGTCGGGGAAAGTGAAACAGTGGTGAAGGGGGTCAAAGAACTGGAACAACACCTTTACCATGTCCTCTTCAATGCTGGTGTTGACTAGGCTGAGCAGTCTACCATGTCTTTCACTGAAGGGAGAGCTTTCCGGGATTCTGGATGTGAGCTCCTTGAGTTGAGGAGGGATTCTCACAAGGTTGACTTGGATAGTTTTCCTGCGAGGAATTTCCATGACCTACAAAACAAGAACAAAGATGAAGATCTAAACCCTTGAAATGGTTAGTGAATGCATATGATGCTTTATGATGTTCATGATGTATGCACAAACATATGTACAAGCAATTCACACAAAACCCTAGTTTCAGGCTCGCATGGGGTTTCATAGGTAAGTACCCTCTTGAGTGAAGTTGGCTTAAAAACCTGTCCTATAAATAGTAACCGGGTTCTAAGGAGCTCAATATCACTGGATTGTTTTCTATGTTCATTGTTTTGGTTTAGCCACTTAACTAGCGACCAAAATATTCCAAGAAAATAACCCTCAATGAGTGTAGTATCGAGTATCTACCAACTTCGGACTGCACCAAAGTCGGTCATCTCACTACCCCTAATGAAAGGCCAAGATGGTCAAGTAAGGTTCTAGGTCATTAGTGCTTAGTGACATCACTCAGCGGCCCCGTACTCTCCTTGATTGAACTCAAGGGTTACCGGTACTCACAAATATGTCGCACTAATATAGCTATTGCTTCAACTGTGTCGGTATACCCCGCACAGTTTCCACAACGTATTGCTATCTATGAATGTTTCCCCAAATCCGGGTGTAGGATTTCAAACCCAAACAAGAGAGCCAAGATATAAAGTAATCAAAGCAAACAATTAGTCATGCAAGAGGGTGATCTAGGCCCTAAGGTTATTCCACTTTAAAATTTTCCCCAGCAGAGTCGCCAGTTCTGTGATACAGTGGGAGAACTGACTTGAGGTTTTGCGTTTGTTTTTGCAAATGTTTCGATTGAGCAAGAGTCGCCACCGACTTTTTATTTTATCCTAAGGAAAGGTTAAAAAGCACAGCAAAAACCTTTGAGATGTTTTCTTGGGTTCGGGGAGTAGATTATAGAAAGGGAAGGTATTAGCACCCTTTCTATCCATGGTTATCCATGGGCTCTTAGTTACTTGCTTAGATCAACTTGCCTTGATTTTCAATTATTTGAAATGGTGCTTTCAATTGTTTGAAATGGTGCTTTGTGTGTGGGTTTGAAAATGTTTTGAAAAGAGGCCAATGTGGTGGAAACCTTTATAATGATCCATGTTGGGATGTATACAAAGGTGTATATCTTTTTGAAAAGTTTTCAATGTTTTTGAAAGTTGTTTTGAAAGTGTTGTGATGTGTGTTTTGAAAAATAGGCAAGTGTTTTTGTTTTTGCAAGTTGGCAAGTAACTAAGAGTTTTGTTTACCCCTAAATTTCTCAAAGATCTTTGCTATGTTTTAACCCTTTTAACAATTTTGTTCCACCATTGTATTTGGTGGACAATCTTGTGTTAGGATGTGAACGGGACGGGCGCGGGTCATCGTTTAGACCATGATTGCAATGGTGCCAAGTATCTTTGAGCAATTTTTCCTTTAAGGGACTTGATCATTTTTAGGCAACTTTCGAAAGCGTCATCGAGGGACTATGATCATTTGAATTGTTTTTGTTTTGCCAAAGACACCTAACATGCAACATGGCCCATTATTGAAGGCAACAAGTGGAGTAACCCTAAAGGGGGTGCAAGTGTGATTGGTATTGTCCATTTTCATGCTTTTTGTCTTTGAATTAGGTCAAGCTATTTGTTTTGGTTGATTTTTGCATACAAAGCCCTAAGTCTATCATGGCATATTTAGAAAGCTTTTAAAATGCGGAATTTAAAGGTCCTAAATTATTACAACACAAATTATGGGATGGGGGGTACAAATGTTCAAATGGGGATATTTTAGCAAGAAAAACAAATCTAAACTATTACAATCCAAATGGAATTTACAACGTATTTAATTGCACAATAATTAAATAAAATGCAATAAATATGCAAGATGCAAAAAATGATTTTTATATGTATGTAAAAAAGTATTTTTATATGACAAATAAACAAAATAAAAAGGATTAATTTTTGGTATTTTTATGTTTTTAGGGCAAAATCCTAATTTGCTAAATAAAATGTATTAATTATTTAATATATGCAATATTTATTAATTATGTACAAATAATAAATAAAAAGGAAGTATATTGTAAAAAAGTGATTTTTTAAGTTAAATATTAATAAAAATAAAAATGTATTATTTTTGTATTTTATCCTAAATATTCTAATAAATATATGAGCATTTATATTATTTACTAAATATATTAAATATGTACAAAAATAGAAATATTTATTATTTATAAAAAAAGTATATTTTTTATAAAATGTTTTCAAAAGATAAAACAAAATAAAATTAGAAAATAAAAATGTATTAGTATTATTTTTTTAATATTTTAAACAAAATATTATGTATATTTATTTACATATAAACTAAATGAAACAAAATAAATACCAAATAAAATGCAAAAAATGTGAGAAAAATATTTTTAATGTTTTTTCATGTTTGGATAAAAATATAAAATCAAAATCAAAAGGAAAAAATCAAAAATGACAAATATATCTCAAAATGGGCCGGGGGGGTGTGAAATAGTGGTGCAAAAAGGAAAATGAATCAGGCCCAGCCCAAAGGACAAGCTTCTTCAACCTCCGGCCAGTTTCTGTCAAAAACGCGCGTTTCTTTGCCTTGTTCAAACATCCTGATTCTTGGACTTTCAAGCAAAACTCATAATATCAAAAATGTAGAGCATCAAGAGACGAATCCAGACATATAAAGAACTTAACTTAACTCTAAGAAACGAAGGAGAATTTCTTCATCCCTAATTCCTGACCTAAGTTTTTTCTAATATTCAGGTTCCAAATTCTCTCAGCACACACAACATAAATGCAAAGTAATTATATGTGTAGCTTCAGGGCCTTGAGTAGAGCATTTTTCATTCATAAACCTAAACCTAACTCTTCCTAGATTGAGAGATAGAAGTCCATGAACTTACCTGTTCAGCTTGGGTCGTGTATGACAATGGAGGCACTTTCAAGGCAATGTGAGGACTTGTACAGCTTGCTTGAAGTTCAGGGATGCTTCTCCAACCTTTAGCTTGCTTTGAAACTAAATGAATCGAGCTATAGAAGTCAACCTGCAAAACAGAAAAAGTGAAAATGGTGAAGTTGGTTAGAGATGTTAGAGTTTTTAGCTAGGGCTTGGGATAGTTTCAATGGATGGTAGGGAGTGTGTATGAACCAGCTTTGGCCAAAACGCACGAGCAAACTGAGTTGTGCAACTCAATCTGCAGGGATGCCCTGTTTTGTGCAGCAAAATGGTGTTTTGATGTTTAGGGAGGTATTGAAGGTAGTTGGCTCATGTTTCAGGTCAGTTGAGGAGTATGGAATGTGTTGAGAAAGTTTGCTTAAGCTTGTTCTTGCAGTAATGTGAGATGTGATCAGTTATGCAATGTTTCTTCTATGATAAGCAAAGTTTGTCAACTTGGTTTCTAGGCTACCACAGGCCTCTCAAGTATTCTGCACCAATCACGCTTGATCAGTGGAATTTGCTCATGAACTTGTGCCTCAAAGATCTGCATTGTACCTCATAGATTGTAAACTTGACATAAAGTTCACCTTTTCAAAAATGGCTAAGTTACTTTTTCTAATTATGGATTAAATTGGCATGTAATGGTTAAACACATAAGATAAGGCTTGAACACAAAGGATTTGCATTAAATTATTGAGTGCGGATGAGATAAAAGGCCTGTAATGTAGCTTGCACATGCTGAGTTCAAAAATGCAAAGTTATGAACATGGAAATGGCTCATGAACAAAGTGACTTTTGCCCATATTGATAAATTCAATTCTCCCTAACCACAAGGGTGTTTGAGAAGTTCTTGGACAATTTGGAAAGCTTGGAATGTGTACTAAAATCCATATTTGTAATGAAAGTTGAGATTCCAAGTGGAAGCATGTGAAAAGTGGCCATGAAGTTAGGAAAAAAATCCTGCCTAAAATAGGTCAAAATTTTTCTAAGTTAAGAATGTTTTGCACCCTTGTTCCAAAAATCATACCTTGAGCTACAAGCTTCTTTTGAGGAAACTTTGTGAATCAAAGTTGTAGATTTTGCAATGGACTACAGCTTTCATGTTTTGAGTTTTGTTTGAATCCAAATGCATCTTGATGAAAAAATGGGACAAAGTTAGGAAAAAATTAGGGACTTTCATAACTTAGAAAAATTCTAAGTTATGAAAATTCTTCATTTCAAACCCTAATTTGTGATTTTTGATTTCTTGATGAACAAGTTTCATAATTTGACATGTCTTGATGAAAAATGAATCTTGACACTTGATTTGGACCAAAAAGTCAAAGTTTGACTTTTCAGTATACAGTCAAATTTGGCTCAGTTAACTGGAAAATTCATCTGTCAATCTTGTGCATTTGGGATCTTTTGAATTTGTTGAACATGTCAAGACAATGACATGGGGTCCTTGAGTCCATATGTGAGCTTGGTTTGCCATTGGCTAGGTCAAACAGTCAAAAATTTCCTTTGTGCAGTCAAAACCCTAAAAATGACCATTTTGCCCTTTTGGTGATCTGATCAAATTTCTTGTGGAATTGTGATCCAAACTTGATCAAATGGTCCATATGAGTTCATAATGTTGATGTGGGTCAAATTTCATGAGGTTTGACTGTCAATTGACCACAGTTGACTTTTTCCTCAATACAGCTGATTTCTAGGTCAATTGTCCAATTGACTGGGCAAAGATTGGAATCAAGGCTTGAAACTTGGTATGGATAAACTTGTGAGTCCAACATGAAGCATGAAAGTCATTGTGGGCCTTTTAGGTCAAAACATATTTGTGCAAACTCAAACCCTAATTTGGGTCAACAGTGCAAGGAGAAGTCTTGAGCAGGGCAAACCCTAGCTTGATCTTGAGCTTCAAGGGTCTTGGGATGAGAAAATGTTGATGAAATTGGAGGGCAAATTTTGGGGTACAACAGCAGGTATCAAGACATTTTTCGTATCGGGGGTTATCTTCATCCGACTGTTTCCAGGATTAACGCCATTGTGGAAGATGAAGCAGAGCAGGAAATGCCGAATTATGTGACGCACGGAGTTAGGGTTCAGAACTGGATCACCATTGATGTTCCCTCTTGCATACATGTTTCAAAGTAATTTGATTTGTTAATCTTTTTGAAAAATCATTCACTCTACCCAAGGTGGAAGTATTAATGTTGTAGGGCTTATTTGTTTGTTGTGACTTTTAAAATCAATAATAAAAGTTGTCTTTGTTTCCCAAATTATGTCTTTATTTTCTGCTTTTTCTTGGAAAATGGTAATCATAAAAAACCTTTCAAAATAAATAATAACTTAAATTCAATCTGCATGATCACTTGTTATATGTGTCAGTTTCTAAATGCAATCACAAAGCATATGTGCAGATTAATTAAAAAACTCATTGAATACAATGACCCTGCACCCTCTCCCATCTTTGAATGTCCTGTGTATGGGGCTGAAGAAGAAGATTATGATGAGATTCCAGAAGAGGTCTCACGGTTTCTTGAGCACGAGGAAAATACCATTCAGCCATATAAAGAGCCATTGGAAGTGATCATTTTGGGTTTAGAAGAAGATCCGAAGGAAGTCAAGATTGGAGCATTGTTGCATCCTGATGTGAAGAGCAGGTTGATTGAGCTGTTGAAAGAGTATGTGGATATTTTTGCTTGGTCATATCAAGATATGCCTGGTCTAGATACAGATATTGTAGAGCACCGTTTGCCGTTGAAGCCAGAGTGTTCGCCAATTAAACAAAAGTTGAGAAGAACTCACCCAGATATGGCAGTAAAAATCAAAGAGGAGGTTCTAAAGCAGATTAATGTTGATTTTCTTGTGATGTCAGTGTATCCTCAATGGATTTCCAATATTGTCCCAGTACCGAAAAAAGATGGAAAATTCCGCATGTGCGTAGATTACAGAGATCTAAATAAAGCTAGTTCAAAAGACGATTTTCCATTGCCGCACATTGATATGTTAGTGGACAGCACAGCAAAATTCAAAGTTTTCTCGTTCATGGACGGATTTCCCGGTTATAATCAAATAAGAATGGATCTAGAGCACATGGAAAAAACAACATTTATCACACCCTGGGGAACATTCTGTTACAGAGTGATGCCCTTCGGGTTGAAGAACGTTGTGCAACATACCAGAGGGCTATGACAACCCTATACCATGATCTGATGCACAAGGAAATTGAAGTATGTGTTGATGATATGATTTCCAAATCCCAGATTGAAGAAGGGCATGTAGAAGATTTATTAAAGTTGTTTCAGCGTTTGAGGAAGTATCGTCTCCGCTTGAATCCAAATAAGTGTACCTTCGGTGTTCGGTCAGGAAAATTGTTGGGTTTCATTGTTAGCCAAAAAGGAATTGAAGTTGACCCTGATAAAGTCAAGGTGGTTCAAGAGATGCCAGCACCAAGAACTGAAAAGAAAGTCAGAGGTTTCCTCTGGCGTTTGAATTATATTTCCAGATTCATCTCCCACATGACTGCAACATGTGAACCAATATTTAAGTTGTTAAAGAAAGATCAAGGTTGTGTATGGACGGATGATTTCCAAAGGGCATTTGAAAGTATTAAAGAATATCTGCTTGAACCTCCTATCTTGCTCCCTCCTGTAGAAGGAAGACCGTTAATTATGTATCTGACAATGTTAGATAAATCCATGGGATGTATTCTGGGACAACAGGATGAAACAGGGAAGAAGGAGTTCGCCATTTATTATCTCAATAAAAAATTCACTGATTGTGAGTCGCGGTATTCCATGCTAGAAAAAACATGTTGTGCTCTAGCCTGGGCGGAAAAGCGTTTGCGGCAGTATATGTTGAATCACACTACTTGGTAGATCTCCAAAATGGATCCAATCAAGTACATTTTTTAAAAGCCTGCTCTTATTGAGATAATTGCCCGCTGGCAGATGTTGTTATCTGAATATGATATCGAATACCGCACTCAAAAAGCTATTAAAAGTAGTGTGTTAGCAGATTATCTTGCTCACCAACCAGTGGAGGATCACCAGTCTGTAGAATATGAATTCCACGATGAGGATGTGATGTTCCTGAAAGTGAAAGATTATGATGAACCATTGCCTGAGGAAGTTCCTGGCTCTGAATCTCGTAGGAGTATGATATTTGATGGAGTTGTGAATGCTTATGGTAAAGGAATTGGTGATGTGATTGTAACTCCTCATAGATTGCACATTCCTTTTACTACAAGGTTAACATTTGACTGTACTAATAATATGGCCGAATATGAGGCTTGCATCATGGGTCTTGAAGAAGCTATTGATCTCATAATTAAAATTCTAGATGTGTATGGTGATTCAGCTTTGGTAATAAATCAGATTAAAGGAGAATGGGATACTCGTCACCCCGGATTGATCCCTTACAAAGATTATGCTAGAAGATTATTACTCTTCTTCAATAAAGTTGAATTCCATCACATTCCTAGAGATGAAAATCAAATGGCGAATGCTCTGGCAACTCTGGCTTCTATGTACCAAGTGAATACTTGGAATGATATACCCCAAATTATGGTCCGGCGACTGGATAGGCCCGCTCATGTGTTTACAGCAGAGGAGGTGGCAGATGAAAAACCTTGGTATTATGATATCAAGCATTTTCTTCAGACTCAGGAATACCTGATTGGTGCGTCGAAGAATGACAGAAAGACATTGAGAAGATTGGCAGGCAGTTTCTTCCTTAGTGAAAATGTGTTGTACAAGAGAAATTATGATATAGCTTGCTCAGATGCGTGGATAGACACGAAGCAGACATGTTGACGCATGAGATTCATGAAGGTTCATTTGGAACTCATGCCAATGGACATTTGATGGCTAAAAAGATGCTAAGGGAAGGTTACTATTGGCTGACAATGGAGTCTGACTGTTATAGATTTGCAAAGAAGTGCCATAAATGCTAGATTTATGCAGACAAGGTCCATGTTCCTCTGACACTTGTGAATGTGATTTCCTCCTCGTGGACTTTCTCTATGTGGGGGTATTGACATGATTGGGATGATAGAACCCAAAGCTTCAAACGGACACCATTTTATCTTGGTAGCAATTGATTACTTCACCAAGTGGGTGGAGGTTGCTTCATATGCCAATGTTACTAAGCAGGTGGTTGTACGCTTCATTAAGAATAACCTTATATGTCGGTATGGTGTGCCGAGCAGAATCATCACTGATAATGGCTCGAATTTGAACAACAAGATGATGACAGAACTGTGCAAAGAATTCAAGATTGTCCATCACAATTCATCTCCATATAGGCCAAAGATGAATGGGGCTGTTGAAGCTGCTAATAAGAATATCAAGAGAATTATCCAGAAAATGGTTGTTACTTATAAGGATTGGCATGAAATGCTCCCTTTTGCTCTACATGGATATCGAACATATGTCCGCACTTCAACAAGAGCAACCTCGTTCTCTCTGGTGTATGGAATGGAAGTTGTACTCCCTATCGAGGTTGAGATTCCCTCTTTGCGTGTGATAATGGAAACCAAATTGACAGAGGTTGAATGGGTCCATAACAGGTTTGACCAATTGAATTTGATTGAGGAGAAGAGGATGATAGCTTTATGTCATGGATAGTTATATCAGAAAATAATGAAGAAAGTTTTTGATAAAAAGGTCAAACCTCGTGAATTCATAAAAAGCGACCTCGTGCTCAGGAAGATCATGTCTTTCAACGTTGATTCTAAGGGCAAGTGGACTCCCAATTTTGAAGGCCCATATGTTGTCAAGAAAGCCTTCTCTGGCGGTGCATTAATTCTTGAAACTATGGATGGCGAGGAGTTCCCACGTCCCATGAATGTTGACGCAGTCAAGAAATACTTCGCCTAAAGAAATAAAAGAACAGCTCGCTAAGTTGAAAACTCGAAAGGGCGGCTTAGGTAAAAAATGAGTGTCTCAGTAGGCTGAAAACCCGAAAGGGCGGTCTAGGGAAAATTATAGACCTAAACAGAATAAATTTCCCGCTAACTTGAAAACCCGCAAGGGTCGCTTAGGCAAAAGTTAGGGACTTTCTTGGCAAGTAACTACATCAGACAAGACTTGATCGTTGAAGCAACAATCTTATTGGATCCTCACCATACTTCAACAGAAGCTGCTGCTCGGGATTTTAAAAGTTGTTAGAGGGGATAGTAGTCATTGTATCTCAATGTATCTTTTCCATTATATATTACCATTTTTCAAACTTTGTAATCATCTATGGAGTCTCGCCATTCGCAGACTACCATTCTATTAATGAAATTTGAGCTTTTACCCAATTCTTTGTATTTCTTATTTTATTTAGCTTACAAAGACTCCATTTATTATTGATAATAACTTTCAAAGCAAAAAAAGATTAAATAACAAAATTGATTTTTCAAAGAAAAGATTTTACAATCTGCTTTTACTTTGAGATTTGTGATGAAACAATGACAACACAAATGGTGATCCCAGGAATGGACAAACTACAGTTGTTTTGAGAAGTTTTTGTTCCCCTCAGGAAGGTTTACGCGGGATGTTTTCGCCGTATTGGGTTTATGATTCCGGTATCCTCGGTCAAGTTTGGATTCATTTCTCCTCTTTTCTGAGTTTTCATGATGTGAAATTTCAATCCGCATTTTCTCCAGTGAAGTTTTCGTTTGGCCTAATAGAGGTTCTTTTTTCCAAAGAAGTTGGTATCATAACCACTCTTGAAGAACGCAGGTCCCTAGTTTCTCTAAGTGAAGGAGGTATTGTGGTTTTCCCTTTGTGGATGTGGTTTTAACCTCCCCAATGAAGTAGGCCTAAATTCCCCCAATGAATGTTTTGATGTTTTAGTGTCAGTCTGCTTTACTTGAGACTGGTTTTGCAATCTCCAGTAGGAATGTAACTTTTAAAAACACTTGTTTCCCCGGTGAAGCCTGAAGAAGAATGTTCTATCCCTGTATCTGTATTATTCTGTCACTTTGTTTTGCTTACTTCCGGATTATGTCGCTCCCCAGTAAAGCTAAAGCAGCCAGTAGGTTTTGTTTCCTCAGTTTACATTTACTTTTTCATAGAATGATCATCTTGGATGAAATTTAGTCGAGTGTTGTTAGTGCCCGAGGTGGTTTTTCCTGGTTATTCCCAATGTTATATATCTATTTTGTCAGTATACGCACGATAACACTCATACATTCATACATACATCATGCATAGCTAAAATTGGCAAATTGTTGTTCATTGACATTTGTTAATATTTTTGTTGATATATCATCCTGTTTTGCAGAGTTACGTTGTCCTCTCTTTAATAGAGTGTTGGCCTTAAGCAGAAAGTGTATTTTCTTTCAATTTCCCCACTGAGTTGTCCCTAGTGGAAGATTTTTGCTTTATCCTTCCTGTACAGCTCCTGGTTTGGATGGATTTGGTTTTCCCTCTTAAGTTTATTTCTCAAAGGATGTATTTTGGTTGACCGTTTCATTCCAGTTTATTCCTGGTTTGAATTTGTGGTTCCACAACAATATTATTTACTTTGGATTTCTGAAAATTTCAAGTTTTGGTTGGTGCATTTATTTTGCATGATAAGACTTTATCTCCTCAGCAGGAATATCGTGGCATCTCTCCAGGAAGTCATGTTTCTCTCCCCAGAAAGTCATTTCTTTTTACAATCCTCTGTGACAACAAGTAGCAGGTCTCTTTATTTGAGTAACTTGTGCTTCCCTGTAAAAGTTGAGGTAACCTTTTTTTGCTATCTCCTCTATGAGTGAATAGTTTGGAGTTTGTCGTTAGATTACGCCAACGGACGGCAAGACTTTCAATATCACAAAAATAGCTCGTTGTGAAATCTTTGCAAGTGGAAGTCTCTTTATTTGAGACAACTTATATATTATCCTTTCCAGGCGGAGTGCCTTGGTTAAAGAAGAAGTTGAGACCCATTCTAGGTGAAACGCTAGAATCTTGGGGAAACTTGTTCCCTTTATACCTTCAGTGAAAGTTGGTAGGACATCGGCAGTGAACGTCGATGTTTGTTATCTTTTTGCTACCTTTAGTGAACGTTGGTAGTTGATCGTCAGTAAACAGCGATGCAATGATATATATTCTCTTTCTACCTTCAGTGAAAGTTGGTAGATCACCATCAGTGAAAGTTAGTGTTTGTTATCTTTTTGCTACCCTCAGTGAACGTTGGTAGCTCATCATCAGTTAATGGCGGTGCTATGATATATTCTCTTTCTACCTTCAGTGAAATTTGGTAGGACATCGGCAGTGAACGTCGATGTTTGTTATCTTTTTGCTACCCTTAGTGAACGTTGGTAGTTCATCATCATTGAACGGAGGTGCAATGATATATTCTCGTTCTACCTTCAGTGAAAGTTGGTAGGACATTTTTGTACCCCAAAATTTTCCCTCCCATATTTCTCAAAAACATTTCAAGAAAGATCCTCAACTTGCTCAAGGTAGTTCAAGGGTTGACCAGACAAGCTCTCTCCTAAGCCAGTCTACCTCAAATTATGGTTTCATGTTGCATCAAGATACTTGAGTCCAAGGGATCCCAAATTATCACCATTGTCCTAAAATGGTATCAAGATCATCCATGTCAAGTTTCAAGCCTTGCAGAGAAAATTTGCTCAGTCAAATTGCTCAAAGGTCTGAAAATTGATTGTGCTACGGCAAAAGTCAACTGTGGCCCACATACAGTCAAACTTCAAGAATTTTGGTCAACATCCTAATTTTGAAGTATATTTCATCATTTGATCAAGGGTTGATCATGATTCATCAAGTATTGCTCATAATTCATCAAGAATCAAAAGTTGCTAAATTAGGGTTTTGCAGGAAAAGTCAACTCAATTTTTGACCAAGCATAACTTTCTCATACTTTATGAGAAATGACCCATCTAAAGCTCATTTTAAAGAGGAGGCCATGCTCTACAATCCATCTTCAGCTCCCAAGTTCAAAATGTGCACTCACAAGAAGTTATGAATTTGGACATTATAGGTCATTTTGAAAAGTCAACGAAAACACCTTTTTTGTAAAAGCTTCAAAAATGAGCATGGAATATCAAGTTGATATGAGACCAAAAGGGTTGGTTAGAGTACATCTCAAGATTTCTAAAAATTCCAAGAACACCTTGAAAGAGTCAAAATTGAGGAAGTTATGCATTGGTGAAGTTGACCTTTTTTGTAAAATTGTCAAAAGTCAATTATGCCTAAAACTTCAATTTTTGCCAAATGGGCCCAATCTTTTGCACTTGTTTTGAGTTGGCAACATGGTCCAAGAGCCCTAGCCTTTTCCACTTGTCATTATCTTGTTTTTATTATTTATTTTGATTTTTTATTTAAATTAAATCATTTTAAATCAAAACAAATCATAGAAAATCCAAAATATTGAAAACTCAAGATTTTGTACATGTTTCAGGTCTTAAATTCCAGCTAGCATGAGATTGAATTCATGTAAAGGCTTGGAGTGCACAAAAAGATTGGTTTTAGGATATTTTTGGAATGATATTCAAGTGAATCAAATCCAAATCAAAGACATTGATGGAGGAAGATTGTTATCACATTGACAACCCTAATTCAGTCCTCAATACATAAAGAACGTGTGCAGACCAAAAGGAAGGCGAGAGAGGGGCGCAGCAACCAGAACCAAACTTAAAAAAAACAAGAAAAGTAGCAATTCAAATTCATAGTTCCAGGCTAATTCAAGACCCTTTAACCATCCCAATCGCTTCCTGGGATCACCAGCAAGCAGAACCAATCCAGAACAAGCATTTACAGGCCCTATATCTCGCTGTAAGTCAGTCACGATATTGCTTCTTTCTTGAATTCGAATTTCATAATCCTGGCATCTATAGCATGAAACGATCACATATTATTGACCATTAGAACATTTGCAAGCTTTTTGTAATATTTAATTGCATTTTTATGGATTGAATCAGGAATTGCCATTGTTAGGGTTTGTGGTTTCGTTTTAGGCTTTTTTTATGCAGGCAAAATTAGCCCCTATAAAGGGTACCATGATGTTCAGGATGACAAGACGGTTCGATCCATGGCATTAGATGTCATTTATGTTGCTCATGGAGGATTTTGGAACGAGCCCAGCCTGTAGCTATGGATGAACGTCCATAGGTAAAAGTCTGGGACTTTTACCAACGGAGAAAGGAAGAAGATGATTAGCTGGCACCATAGGATTGGCCTGTTTGAATTTTGGAGCTTTCTCTCTCCACTAACGTCCATTATTATATATTATCATTATTGTTTATCTTATATACAAACAAAACAACCAGCTCAGTTGGTGATCAGTCATTGGAAAGTGCTTCAGGACCAGGGTTCGAATCCCAGGTCCCCCAAATTGCTTCATGTTATTTTCTTTTCAGTGATTATATGCGTACATAAGGCCAGCGACCACCATGGTCCATCATGATCCAGATTTCCAAGTGCCCTGAGATCCAGATCTGAAAGCCATCAATGGAGGAACATCATGAAGCCTAGTCAATGCAATACATGGGATTCTGGAAGTCAACGTGGACCTCCTTGTTTTGGGCCCAGACTTGGCTATCCACACCCCCCAAAACTGCTTTTTCAGGTCCAAGTTTCTTTTCTTTTTCTTTTTTATATTTGTTTTATTTAATTTATTTATTTTATTTACTAACACAAAATTAATTTTTCTTTTATCAAAAAAATCACAAAAAATATTTTTCACCCAATTAGATTTAGGTTTATTTTTTTATCAATAAGTTAATTAATTTAAGGGTTAATACATATTTTCACCCCTGATATATGGGGTGTATTTGAAAAACCCCCTGCCAAAAAAAAAGTTCCAATTGTTACCTTGACAAATTTTAAAAGTTTCAGTTTTTACCTTGAGGATGCCACATCACCTAAAAGGCTGATGTGGCTTATATTTTTGTTATATTTTTGTTATATTTTTATTATTATTTTAATGACATGGCTTGATTAGTTGTCATTTTTAATTAATTTTTAATTTGTAATTCCATATGGCATTTATATTAATATTTTATTAATTGAGTGTTAACTCAAAGTTAAAAAATTTGTGTCCTTCAACAGAAATCAAACCATAGACATACTGTCTACAGTGAGCGCTTCTTACCACTAGACCAATGCATTTTATTTGTTACATATAGATTGATTGATTATGAGTGGTAAGTTACATTATAATGTTCACAAATACATAACATTCTCATCCAAAACATTTAAAGAGTAACTTTTACTTTCCCCTTTTCAACAATAATCAATATGTAACTAATTATTGAAGAGGATAAGTACTAAACCAGACAACATTGTAGTAATTAGTATGCATCTATCATGTAGTAATCAATATGCATGAAGAGTAGGTCCAACATTAAATCAAGAGAAAAAATATCACCAAGTAGTAAAATATCGCATGTTTACATCTATTGAGGAGTGTAGCTTCTACCATTGAATACAAACATTGCAAACTAATGTGAGCACGGTCTAAAAGATATGACCCAAAATCCAGCTCACCAATTAGGACAACTGCTCCCAAGCCATGCACATGGGAAGAACAAAATTAGAATTAATAATAGTGTGCTATTGTAAGGTAAAGTCACGAACATTATTATGAATAAAATTTTAGATTTCCATAATAGAAGTTTTCTACAGACAACTGTACACGAAATATAGTCATGATTCAAGGTCAAAAAACTTTAAAACTGTAGATTTAAAAGGTCAGATATACGTTAGTGAAATGGTTGCTTTCTGAGTTACATATAGATTGATTGATTACCACTCATAGAAAGAGATGAGCATTGTTGTTACACCAGGATACAATAGATTGATTGATGGTTCTGGAAGGTTGAACATTGAGCTGGAAGGTTGAACATTGTTATTATTTTATACCTATTCAAACCAAAATATAACAAAGAAAATGCATTGGTCTAATGGTAAGAAGCGTTCATTGCAGACAGTATGTCCATGGTTCGATTCCTGTTGAAGGACAAAATTTTTGCCATATGGAATTACAAATTAAAAATTAATTAAAAATGACAACTAATCAAGCCATGTCATTAAAATAATATAAAAATATAACAAAAATATAAGCCACATCAGCCTTTTAGGTGATGTGGCATCCTCAAGGTAAACTTTTAAAATTTGTCAAGGTAACAATTGGAACTTTTTTTTTGGCAGGGGGATTTTTCAAATACACCCCATATGTCAGGGGTGAAAATAGGTATTAACCCTTAATTTAATTAGGTTATTTAGTTTCTAGGGTAACTTAAATTTTTTTGTAAATAAATTAAAATTAATTAGAACAATTAGGGTTTTATTTCTAACTTAATTATATTTTCTTTTTCTTAAAATAACCAAAAACACAAAAATAGGCCATTTATTTATTTTCATTAATTAATTTAATTCGCTAATTAATTGTGTATTTAATTTAAAAACTTAATTCCTTTTTCTTAAAAATAATTAAAAACAACAAAAAACAATTTTCTTTTAATTAGGTTAGAAGGGTCAAAACCCTAGTTCTCTCCCGATCTAATTTTCCTCGCGCGCGTTTTATTATTTATTTTTATCCTATTAATGTAATTGCTCACAAGTTGTAATAGTTAATTAGGTCTTTTATTTTCATTCATCGCTTTATTTTTCAAGGGTTTGTTTTTGGCTATGTAAATACCCGAAGCCTTGTAATAGTGTAGCTTTACTTTCCGCACTTTAAATTCCGCAAAATATTAACTGTTAGGTGTATGAATAATAGGGATGCATGACAAGAATGTATGATTAACTTTAAAACAGTTAGATAACCCTAAAATGTGCAAAGATAATAAACTTGAAATTGAATCACTCGCACATACACACTCCTAGGGTACATTCCCACTTCAGTTGCCTTCGGTAAACGGTCATTAGGTATAGGATGCTTTAGTGGTCGTCCTTTTGTCTCAAAGATCAAAGTTGCCTCGGAATGGTTGCCTCAGAATTGTTGCCTCGAATAATTGATCTAAGACATTAGGTTCATTACTAAGACGTCCTAACATTGCTTTAGTGACCGTACGTCCTTTTCGAATTGACCCTCAAAACTCCGACGACGGTGCTACCTACTCACTAATAGTGGGATAGCATTGTCTAAAGGAAACGAACATAGAACAATTCTTTTTTCGAGTAGGTAGATTAGTTCTTAAGTACTTGCTCAATCCAGACAAAATTTTTCACACTTACACTCCTTTACAAACAAATTTTTCAAAACACTTCATTACACTCTTGAAGACAGAAGCAAGAGTTAAATTGAAGTCAAAACAAAAACTTTTCAAATCACACAAACACACAAAGAAGCAATTTTGAAAATGATGAGCAGGTACCTAAGAGCCCGTAGATAACTACGGATAAAAAGGGTGCTAATACATTCCTTTTCTATAATCTACCCCCGTACTCAGAAATATCTCGAAAAAGGAATTTTTCTGTGCTTTTTTCCTTTCCAGTTGGATAAAATAAAAGTCGGTGGCGACTCTTGCTTACCGCGACATTTTGCGAACACAAACGCAAAATGCAAACCAGCATTCCTAAAAAACAGTCCTGGTTATGGCCACTGTATCACAGACATCGACAGTTAACGTTGATGGTTGTTGTCTTTTTGCTACCTTCAGTGAACGTTGGTAATTCATCATCAGTGAACAGCGATGCAATGATATATATTCTCTTTCTACCTTCAGTGAAATTTGGTAGATCACCATCAGTGAAAGTTGGTGTTTGTTATCTTTTTGCTACCCTCAGTGAATGTTGGTAGTTCATCGTCAGTGAATAGCGATGCAATGATATATATTCTCTTTCTACCTTTAGTGAAAGTTGGTAGATCACCATCAGTGGAATTTGGTGTTTGTTATCTTTTTTCTACCCTCGGCGTATGTTGGTAGTTCATCGTCAGTGAACGGCGGTGCTATGATATTTCTTTTCTCTCTACCTTTAGTGAAAGTTGTTAGGACATCGGCAGTGAATGTCGATGTTTGTTATCTTTCTCTCTTCCTTCAGTAAACGTCGGTAGCTTCGCCTTAGGTAGAAGTTGGTGTATCCTTTAACCATTCTACCATCCTCTTTGATTCATGTCTTTTGATCTGTCAGTGATTTATTTTCCTGGCGGGGTCGCTCCCTTGTTTCTTTATTTTGTTACATCCCCAATGGTGATTTGCGTCCCTTTGGAATTGTCCATGTGCATTCATGATCATAAACATTTGCATGGCATCTTAGGGCCCAAAAATAGGGTTTGTTTTATATTTAAGTATCTTCAATCGCGTCGACACGAAGATTTTTAACCTTCATATCCCAGATAGAAGAAACTTAAATAAGGGCAGTTGTTGTACCCCAATTTTTCCCCCTAAGATCCCTTCATCATACCATGTTGATTCATTCACAACAAGATCACACTAGGATTCTTGGTTCCCCTCCCTATATTTAGCTTTGCCCTTTTGAGGAATCACCAAGCACCTTGACTTATGTTCTTTTGTGATCATGAATATTGTTTTTGTCTTGATTTCTTCTTTTAACTAAATAAAATGCAATGTTGGTTTGTCTTGCTTGTTATCCATGTAGGCAAAGGCAATGGGATTTAACAAGTTACCCCATGGGTTCATGAGTTTATTTCCATGCCCTAGTCAATAAAGATTTAGAAGTTCAAACTTCACAATTGGATTGGTTTTGGAAGAATTGGCATGGCAAGATTGTTTTGGTTCATCATATTTCAAGGTTATCAAATTTGGTTGAAAAGCACAAGGGATTGATTGAAGAAGTTGTCATGCTTGGACAAGATTTTATTCCATTTGTTCACAAGTGCATATTTCTCTCAATATTCAAGATATGGAAGTGGTTTTGGTGGCTATGAGTTCTCATTATCATCCTCAACAACTTCTATTTACAAATAATGTGTGTTGGTACAAGAAGTTTGTTCAAAATTGTCAAAGTTCCTCAAAGCATTCTCTTGATCTAAGGAGCTAGGGTTTTGAACTTCAAAGGAATATATATTGCTCATCTCTTGGTATTTTTGAGTGATTCCAAAGACATATTTCTCTTAAAAGGGTTATCAACAAATCACTTCAAAATTTTCAAGGAGTTGTCATGAGGAAGAGACTTAATGAGGAAGAAAGATTACAAGTCCTTCAGATGAATCCCCAATTTTCCATGTGTGACTTCAAATGATCATAACTTAGTCAATTTTTATCAGCTTGAGCCCATTCTTTTTCCATAATTATCTTAAAGGTGTGAACTTTATGCCTTCTTTCATGTGCAAAGTGAGAAAATGGATGGAATTTTCCTTAAGGATGCAAGACATTATAGGGCATTTCATGATTTTTTGTAAACTTCAACAATTCATAACTCTCTCAATTTTTGGAGATTTTGAATGGTTCAAGTTTCAAAATGTCATTAGAGAGATCTACATAATGTCATCTTCTTTGGTAAAGAGAAAATTCCAAGTGGAAGGACATGTTTGGATGCAAGACATTATAGGTCATTTTTGAAGAAGAACTTGAAATATTTCTAAGTATGGAAAGTCAAATCTTTTTCTCCAACTTTGACTCAACACAACTTTCAGCTCAAGCATCCACTTTATTTCATTCTTTTTCCATTGCAAAGCTTGTAACCTCATATTTCTAAAGCCTCAAGAATCATTCCCTAAGACCCCTTGAGCTGAGAATGCCATGATTTTGAAATTGGTAACTTGGAACTGAAGTTTCCTCATAAGTCATATTTTGAAATCTTCGTTTTGGCTTCTAATCACAAGTTTTCCACGCGTTTTTTACTCTAAACATGTTTAGTGAACTTCCAGAATGCATTAGCACAACAAAACGCGCGTTTTGGATGAGTTTTGATCATGTTTGAAGTCACACTTTTCTTGTTTGCAACTTCACACGATTTCCCTCCAAACTTCATCATTTCACACGCTTGAACATTCCATTTGATTCCCTATAAATAGAGGGTCATTCCCCATTCATTTTCTCAAGCTTGGATAGCCAGATTCACCCTGCCAAACTTGTTCCACAACTCAGAATTCAGTAACTTCAAAATCCATTCTCAAGCCTTTTTCAATCCAAATTTTCCATCAATTCATCTTCCTTGATTTTCCATGAAGCTAACCACATAATTACATTCAAGAATCGTACCCTATACTGCTCCATAGAAGTCCAGTTTCAGAGCTCTGCAACTCAACTTCAATAGGTAGATTCCTTCATCAATTCTTCAAAACTCTGATATCATTGTGTTGCTCTCATTGCCCTAGTTCTGGTCGCAACACTTACCTTTTACTGGAAACACGTTTTAACCATGAAATTTCAAATCCCTTTTCAAAACTTTCCTTCCAAATTGCTTGAGCTACAGTTTATATAAATTTGGCGCGAGGGAATGGTTGTCTTCGTCTTGAAGAGACGAAGCGAACGGCATAGGTCTGAACTTCTGATTTTACAGTTTGAGAGGCCTGCAAATCACATTGGTTGGAGGTTGAAGATGACCTACGTGTCATCTTCCAACCAATGATGGCACGCCACTTGTTATTTTTGAAAATCTGATTTATACTTGATTTTATATTTTATTCACTAATGGTAATGATATGCACAGTGCGCCAGATCCCTTGGATTTGATTACTAACGCATTTTAACTCTCATCCAATGGTCCACATATTTTTACTTTTATTTTCTTTTCTAATTTTTATATTTTAATTGTTTTAAATTTCAAAAAATCATAGAAAATTCATTTTAAGTCTAAATAATCTGAAACAATTATGAAAAAATATTTTGATTATTCTCTTTCTGATTTTTATTTTTTCACAATTTAATTTTGTGTTTTGGTATTTTTTATAAATTTACAGTTTATTTGAATTGTATTAAATGTTTAAAAATACTTTTATACATTTTTAAATTCTGAAAAAATTATGGAGTGATCTAATAATATTATGACAAATATTGGTGACTTTATTTTATTTTTGTTTCTGAATTTGCTATTTCTTTTATCATTTTTGGTTTATTTTACCCCTTTCTTTTAATTTCAAAAATAGTTTCTGACTTTAAAAAACTACCAAAAATTTTGTAAAATTATTTGAGCCTTTTTCTGATTTTTCTATGGTCTTACTTTTTATTTCTTGATTAATTTGAACATAGTTTATATTTTTATTTTTATTTTCTATTTTTAAACATTATTTTTAAACTCCTTTGTATATATTAAAATGTAATATTATTTTGTGACTATTTTCTGGCTGATCTTGGATTAAATTTTGGATCATGAACTTTATTAACATCATTGGATCCATGGTGTTGAGTTTAACTCCACAAAAATGGATGAATGATTTTAATAATAGTTTGATTAAATTTAATTCAAAAGTGGTTTGTATATTCTCTCCCATCCCTCTTCATCTCATCCACTTCTTATTGCACTAAATATTGTTGGAGCATAATCTCTATATCATGTCTCAGAACAAATGATGCATAGATTGCTATTGACCAGCCTCAAAATAGGTGCGACTTCTATATAAGTCCACTTACGATTGCTTAACATAGCGCTAAATTTTGTCCCGATTCGAATAAATGATCATTTGTGGCCCAAACTTATGTTTGCAAGCCCAAGTATGTTAATTTGATCTCTTTGATCCAATAAACTTGAGATTCATTGTGTGAAGGCTTTGGTTCTACCAATCCTCTAATGGATCTACAACACCTTTGATCAACGCGGATCACTTAAACATCGTTGATCATTAAATGGCACTTGTGAGAATTCCAAATGGATGATATACTTCACAAAAAGCAAATGCAACTTGTTGTGTGGAGGCTTTGGTTCTACCAATCCTCTAATGAGTTCCAAATGCAAGCTTCAAGATGGTCATCTAGCTAACCACTAATTATTTACTTGTTTTGCTTTATGATTTTTTTTTATCCTTTATGTACCATTTACTCTTAGCATTTACATTTCATGCCATTTTCATCTTTGCTCATTTGGGAATTTACTTTCTTGTCATTTTACTTTGCTCACTTGAGCTTTTCTTTTTTTAAGATACTAATCAACATAAACCATAAAAATATTTAATGGTACTTGGACTATTTGGTTACTATCCTTGGTATTATGGAGCATGGGGCTTTTTTTTCTTGGACTTAGGATTAGAAACCTTGGCCTATCTTGGAGACCTTGTGATCTTATCTGATTATTTTGTCTGCAGTTCTTGAGGTTTACCTCAAGACATTGGGTTGCTTGTTTGTTTTTATGTGCAGGTTTTTGTGATTACACCCTTTGTTTGTAATCTGGAATTCACCCGTACACAGCCATTACTCTGCCCAATTTTTGTGAAGACTTAATACACTTGAAGTTTGGTTCTCTCAAGAGGTCTAGTATTTTTTATTTATTTATTGGTTTCAATCCAAGGAATGGGAATTCTATCTTGGCTCATAATGTCAAGTATTGGCTTCTTGTTGATTAGATGGTTCTTATCCCTAGCTTTTACCTTATGCTTTAGGATAGTCCCTTCTTCTCCTCCCATCTTCTTTAATTTCAAAAATCATCTTCCTCCTTTTGAAAACTCTTCTTGTTTTTAAACTTGAACCACTTTCATAATAAACTTGGACTTATGTCCATGACTTTTCAAAATATTTTCATAAGTAAACTCCAATCAACTTAATAATACCTTGACATTTTTTGTGAGAAAACTAAAAGTAAATCAATCTCATTTCTAACCATTTTTCCACTTCGGCTTTTATCTTTAAACTTTTCTCAAAAGATTGAACTCTTGTCAATCCTTGTAGTGATGCAAACAACTATACTTATACAATATGTAGTGAAGAGAGATATTTTTCACTTGGGTGTTGAGTGAGGCATTATTGATTTTATGATCCAGGCCATATCCTCCACTTTGAGAGGATGCAAATTCTCCTTTCCCATAATTGTGGGTAGTAGGTATGTTTTCCACACGGATAGTGACGATGATGTTTTATCTCATAAAATTAACCAACGCATTTGTGTTTTAAATTTTTAAAAGAGGAACTATGTGTACCTTGGTCCCATATTGCACGAAAAGATGGTATGTAGGCACTAAAGGTTCGCAACCGCGGCAGGTGAAAAAATTATAAAATAAATATATTTCTTTTCTCACCTCCACCATCCATTTTTATACAATATTTTTCATAGCCAAAATATACAAATTTCACAAAGAGGTTCCTGCAGAGTACCGTAGATGTTTAGGGTGTTAATACCTTCCCTTTGCATAACCAACCCCCTTACCTTGAATCTTTCCCCTTATTTTTGGGTTACTCTCTCTTTTCCCATTCCTTTGGAAACAATATAGCGCGATGGCGATTTTTATTTTGATTTGTATAAAGTCTAGTCAACCCAATGGCTTAGTCTTAAACATTTCTACCGCTACAAACATGGATTTTGAATTCAGTCTAACTTGAGCACTCCAAATCTTTTGCTTATAAATAAAGGCATTATATGCAAGCTAACACACGAATTCAAAAGCCTAGAAACTCCCTTAAACTCCTTGAGATCAGAATTTGCACAAAAACTCCATTTTTGTGTCATTTCTGACTTTAAATTCCAAACTCACATTTCACTCGTGCATTCTCACTCAAATTCAATCATAAAGCTTCCATACACCATTTAGAACTTATTCCACACCCTGTTACACGACTGTAACACCATTTGCACCATCTTCCATTTTCAAAAACAGAGCTTTGCACTTGGACTTCTCCAACACGATTCAATCATCTCTAGTACAAACTAAACATTGCATTAGTATCCTGGAGGATCACTGGAGCTATTCTGATCATCACAACACCTTGGGGAGTGCTCAAACTCAGAATATGATTTCCAGTTTTGAGGTAAGTTTCCTAGCTTTGAACTCTCTCTACAAGCATCATTATTGATTCATTTGTGAAGATAAACTGTAGACCTCATTGCCTTGAAGCTGTACATATTCTTAGTTTTCATTTACATGGCTTAAGCTTAGAGAATTTTAAGTTTGAAGTTTCTGGTAGCGCTTGGGCCTCCACCCCATGGGCCTGACTTTTTATTTCTTAACATTACCCCTTGTTTCACTTTCATACATCCTGGCCCATTTTATTTTTTTTTATTTTTATTTTCATTATTATTATTATTATTAGTTTTTTTTTTATTGTTAGTAATAAAAACCCAAAAAATATTTTATTTATTATTTTTTACACTTATTTATTTTATTTTGTTTTATACAAAATTAAAAGAACAAAAAGATTTCTTAATAAATTAATTTCTTTCTTAATAATTAATATTTAAGTTTAATTATTATATTATATTATTTTCTTATAAATTAAAATCAATTTAGAACTTTGGACTTTTATTTGATTAATTTTATTTACTAATTAAATTCACAAAAAAACCTAAAAAAAACTTGTTTTCTTTAAATTAATTTATTTTACTAACTTAATCTTAATTTTCTTATCTTTAGTTAATTATTGTATTTTAGTTAACTAGGTCAAAAAACCTTTTCATAAAAACCAAACAAAATCATTTCTTTTTATATTTACATTCTTGCATTTTTATTTATTCATTTTTGTACAATATTCAATATGGTTGTAATAATTATTTAGATTTAATTTCCTTGCAATTCCCCATTTGTAACTTGTACCCCCATCCCCTAAAGTGTTGTAATATCGTAGGAAATTTAAATTCTGCAATTTAATGCTTTATATACAAATGCTAGTAATTAGGGTTTATATGGAAAGATTAAAACCAACAAATAGCAAACGCTAATCAAGACAAATCAAACATGTAAACCAATACACTTGCACACATACACCCTTAGGGTAAATCCACTTTGTTGCCTTACAAAAATGACCATATTATGCATAAGGTGTCTTAGCAAAAACAAGAAAATACAAGATCATAGTCCCTTGATGATGCTATCAAAGTTGCCTTTCAAAAATGATCTTAGTCCCTTAATGAAAATCGTAAGATATCTTACAACATTACTAATCATGGCTATACGATGACCCATGCTCGTCCCTTTTATATCCAAAGATAGAGTTACTTACCAAATCAATGGTAATATAACAACGTCAAAGGAAAGATGAAATAAACATGAAAGACTCTTGAGTAGGTAGATTACTCCTAGTTGCTTGCTCAATTTCAAAACCAAAACATCCTTGATATTTTCAAAACAAACACTAACACTTTCAAAAATATCTTTCAAACTTGAAAACATTTCCAAAGGATCAACACTTTTTGTATACATTCTTATGAACGATAATCATTACAAAGTTTTCCTAAACAATGGCGCCATTTTCAAAATACTTTCAAAAACCACACAAAGCATATTTTCAAACAAAAGCAAGTGATCTAGCAAGCAATTAAGAGCCCATGGATGGAAAGGGTGCTAACACCTTCCCTTTTCATAATCCACCCCCCGAACTCAAGAAAACATCTCAAAGGTCTTTCCTGTTCTTTTCAGCCTTTCCTTTTGGATAAAATAAAAGTCAGTGGCGACTCTTGCTAACCGTAACATTTGCAATAAAATGCAAAATAACCAAGTCAGTTCTCCCACCGTATCACAGAACTGGCGATTCTGCTTGGGAATTTTAAAGTGGGATTACCTTAGGGTTAGATCGCATTTACTTTCTTTCATTGTTTGACTTATATGTTTTACATTTTGGTTCTTTGTTTGGGTTTGAATCCTCTACCTGAATTTTGGATACCTTATAGGTAAGTAGCAATACATTGTGGAAACTGTGCGGGGTATACCGACATGGTCTAAGCAATAGCTATGTTAGTGTGACATATTTGTGGGTACCAGTAGCCCTTGAGTAGTCAAGGAGAATACGGGGCCGCTGAGTGATGTCATGAAGCACTAACTAACTTCTAGAACCTTTACTTGACCAACTCGGCCATTAGGACGTAGTGAGATGACCGGATTTGGTGCAGTCTGAAGTTGGTAGATACTCGATACTACACTCATTGAGGTTTAGTTTCTTGGTATATTTCGGTCACTATTAAAGAGGCTTGTGCTGAAACAATGCCCGAGAAATTAAACCAGTGATATTGAGATCCTTTAGAACCCGGTTACTATTGCTAGGACAGGTTTGAGTCAACTAAACTTCAAGAGGGTACTTACCTATGAGACTCCATGTAAACCTAAACCTAAGGACTTGTTTATTTTTGTTTGTATATGTATTTACTTGTACATAACATCATAAACATCATAACATCATACTCATACTCACTAACCATTTCAAGGATTTTGGGATTTATCTTTGTTCTGTTTTGTAGGACATGGACTCCATTCGCAGGAAAACCATTCAAGTCAATCTTGTAAGGATCCCTCCTCAACTTAAAGAGTTAGCATCAAGGGTTCCTGAAAATTCTCCATTTATCGAAAGACATGGTCGCCTCCTAAACTTGGTTACCTCTAACATTGATGAGGACATGATGAAGGTGCTCTTCCAGTTCGTTGATCCTCTACACCATTGCTTCACATTTCCCGATTATCAACTTGTGCCAACTTTGCAAGAATTCTCCCAACTCTTGATAATTCCCATTCTCAATAAACTACCTTTCAACGGTACGGAAAGAGATCTAAAACCAGAAGAGATTGCTCAAGCCCTACAATTGCAACCATCTAATATCACAACTAATTGGGAAACAAGGAGTGGTGTCAAAGGTTTCTTAGCCAAGTTCTTGTTTGAGAAAGCCCAAAATTGTTGGAACTCCTTGGACTTACAAGCTTTTGAGGAAATTGTGGCTCTCGCCATCTATGGGATGGTTTTGTTCCCAAATCCTGACTAACTTATAGATTTAAACACCGTCAAAATCTTCATGTCACGTAACCTAGTGCCTACTTTGTTAGGAGACATCCTACATTCTTTTCACACTCGCACTATGAGGAAATGGGGTATTCTCATGTGTTGTACTCCTCTCTTGGCAATATGGTTTATTTCGCATCTTCCCCAATCTGTATTGAAGAACGATCAAGGTTCAAGGTGGTCACATAGGTTGATGACGCTCAAACATTCAGACATTTATTGGTGTTCTCGATCTTTGGAGAATGTTACTATCATCGACCGTTATGGAGAATTCCCTAATGTCCCCTTACTTGGCATTAGAGGAGGTATCACCTACAACCACTTCTTAGCCTTAAGACAGTTTGGTTACACTCGAAGGGATGTCCACATGAGATTCTTATTCAAGGGTTGGTGTTGGACTACGAGAATGACGATCAAGGACACCGCCAGAGGTTTATCCGAGCTTGGAGGATGTTGAACAAGGTAGATAGCAAGACATTGGGGCAAAAGAATTCTATCCCTCTTAAGCCTTATCTCAAATGGGTACGAGCTCGTGCTCAAAGTCTTATGATGCCTTACCTCTTTATTCTCCCGGTTATTAAAGAGCCTATTGTGGAAGGAGATGTCCCATACACTATCCTGCATCCTGACATGCCCACCTCTCTCGAAGAATTGTAAAGTGATTGGATACAGCTTAAAGGGGAGCGAGACACTTTCGAGGCCCAATTCTATGCCAGCGAGAAGAAGGTTCTGGAACTCACCAAGCAGCTTCATGAGGAGCGGAGTCTGAACGCCTACATCGCACCAAAGAGGATGCGTTCAACTTTTTTATCTTAGAGTTTTTGTATTTCTTTGTAAGCCCAAAGAGGCATGATGTACTCAAACTTTGATTTATTAATATAACGTGTGCTCCTTTTTGGTCTAAAGAAAATTTAAATCTCTAATTTCCTTGAAATCATTGCATATGCATCTTCATTCATCATAACATAAGCAGGTTTCTTACAATAGGTCTCCTCATCTTTCTACTGTTTATTTCAGTGAGATGGACATGGAACAGACAGTAAAAGATCTCCAGGCGCAAAATGCTCAGTTTCAACAAATGTTCTTGACTCTAGCCAAAGGACAAGAGGATTTGAAAACTTTTTTGATCGAAGAAAAGAAGAAGAAAACAAAGAAATCAACCGGTGTTTTTAATCTAGGAAGAAGGTTCCCAGGGCCAGCCAGACGGACCCTAGACTTCGCAACATCATCTGGTGAAAAGGATAATCAAAAAGGGAAAAACAAAGAAGTGATTGCCCATCTAGAATCTAAAGAGGAAGAAGAAGAAGATTACTCTAAAGAGCAGTATCCTCCGGTTGACGACAAGTACAAACATCTGGAAGAGCGTCTAAGTGCAATGGAGATTCAGAAAGTGCCTGGGCTGGACTTTGAAGAGCTGGGTTTGGTTTCTGGGATTATTATTCCACCAAAGTTCAAGGCACCAGTGTTTGCTAAGTACGACAGGGTTTCGTGTCCCAAGATGTATCTCCGATCTTATGTGAGGAAGATACAACCTCACACCGCTGATAGAGATTTGTGGGTCCACTTCTTTCAGGATAGTCTATCCAGGACTCAGCTAGATTGGTTCTATCAACTGGAAAAGGCCAATATCCATAATTGGGAAGACCTTGCCGCTGCTTTTTATAAACAGTATTAGTACAATACAGACCTTGCTCCTACCCGTACTCAACTTGAGAGTATGGATATGGGTTCAAGAGAAGGTTTCAAAGACTACGCTCAGAAATGGAGGGACTTAGCAGGAAGAGTCCAGCCTCCCCTGTCTGACCGGGAGCTAGTAGACATGTTTCTGGGTACCCTGTCCGGTTCTTTCTTCAATCATCTAATTGGAAGCTCCTCAGTAGGCTTCACTGAATTAATATTGACCGGAGAAAGAGTGGAAGTTAGGATTAAGAGGGGGAAGATCCAAAAGGATGCATCCTCCAATGCCGTGAAAAAACCATTTATTGGGAAGAAAGAAGTTGGTGTTGTGTACCCTCAAAGGAATCTAGACATAATTGAACACCGTCCAACGATAGGGGTCGTCATGATCCCTAAGTATGCACCTACTCAACAAAGGAGCAACCAGCCTAGAACAGAAAGACCGATAAGACAATTTACCCGGATAAATATAACAATGTCTCAAGTCCTACCACATTTATTGAGATCTAATTTGGTAACTTTGAAGGAATCCCCGAAGAATCCCAACACCGCCTCTTCTCATTACCACCCTAATGCATGTTGTGCTTACCATTAAGAAAGTCCAGGCCATGATACCAATAACTGATGGGCTTTGAAAAACAAAGTGCAAGACCTTCTCGAGGCAAAAGAAATTGAATTTGATGCTCCAGAGATCCCAAATGTTATCACCGCTCCTATGCCCAAGCATGGTCGTGATGTTAACGCTGTTGAAGATGATGTGTTTGTTACTGTCATTGATGAACTTGTTACTCCTCTCCTAAGTGTCAAGAGGAACCTATTGAAGGCCGGTTTATTTATGGGTTATGTCGAAGGCTGTCACCTCTGTTTATCCCTACCAAATGATTGTCATTTATTGAAAGCAGGTGTCCAGCGCCTAATGGATGACAAAGAGATTTTGTTTGAGAAGACTTCCATTCCAACCATTTCTTACAAAGATGTTTCGAAAGTAACCATTTATGCCAATCCTTCTAGGGTCTCCACCAAAATATCCGTTAGGATTACATCTGTTTCCCGTACTCATTAGATAAAACTGTCCCCTGGAACTATGGGGGTGACGTCTACTATCACGGATTCAAGCAGGATTGTCTGGCTGTTGAAGACTCGGTTTTTGAGAAGGCTGACCCCGATATCGGCAACATTGCAGAAACCAGCAAAATAACCTGAAGTGGAAGCGTGTTCTCTCCCAAGATTGCTCCACCGAAAACTGTTACCGGTCCTGTGATCATCCCTGCTTTTGTTCCTACTACTATAATTCCCGTGGTTACCCCTGTTGATACCCCTATCACCGAGTCAACTGAGACTCGGGGCAAAGGCATTCTGGTTGAGCCTGTCTGGACGAAGGCGCAATCAGTACCTATCCCAGAAGCCTCCAAGAAGGAGATAGAAGAAATTCTGAAAATTATAAAGAGAAGCGACTACAATATGGTCGAACAGCTACGGCAGACTCTATCAAAGATTTCTATGCTAGCTTTACTGTTATGTTCTGAGGCTCATGCGAAGGCCTTGGTAAAATTTCTTAAAACTGTCCACGTTCCACAAGAAACCTCTGCTGATCAATTCCAAGACTGTATGGCCAGTTTAACAGCTGACAGCGGTTTGGGCTTTTTTGATGCTGACCTGACACCTAGAGGGAGGAAACACAACGAGGCATTACATGTCTCTGTCGAATGCAAAAGCACAACTTTGGCCCATGTCCTGGTTGATACTAGTTTATCTTTGAATGTGTTGCCTAAGAAAGCTTTGGATAGGCTCGACTGTGAAGGCTTGACCATAAAACCCATCAACATAGTGGTAAGGGCCTTCGACGGTTCAAAGAGAATGGTGCATGGGGAGGTGGACATCCCCATTAAAGTTGGAACTCAAACCTTTGATTCAACTTTCTACGTGATGAACATTCTCCCTTCCTATTCTTGTTTATTGGGCCGACCTTGGATTCATGACGCTGGTGTCGTCACCTCTACATTACATCAGATGCTGAAATACCCAACCAAGGGAAAAATTATTACTGTCCATGAATAAGAGGAATATATGGTCACTCATTTGAACTCCTTCAGATACGTAGAAATGGAAGGTGAATTCATCGAAACTCCATGTCAGCATTTCGAGGAAGTCCCACAAACAGTGGCAGCTACCAAGATTGTTTCCCAAGTCCCGAAGATTACAAAACCTCCGCTAAAGATGTCTTCACTAAAAGATGCCAAGGCCGTAATCGAAGAAGGTGGATGTACTATTTGGGGCCAACTCCCGGATATCCCTTACAAATCTGACAAATTTAGTTTGGGTTTCACTTCACGAGCCCAGAAAGTTGTTTGTCATGCTCGTGCCGGGGGACCACCTTTGAAGATCAGCAACTATGGAGTCAACACAGTGGAGGATAGTGATGACAGTTGTGACCTAGAAGATTGGATTTTCCCAACTATCAACGGAGGAGTCAGCAACTGGGAAGCCAAAGATTTTGTCCCAATTACTTTTATCCAATAGTAATTGTCTTTAAATTTTTGTCGGACTTGTAATAATTAAACAATTCAGAATTTTAAAAATTTGTGTCTTGTAAGTATGAGAGTGCACCTAAGAGGGGGGTGAATTAGGTACTTTAATAGTTTTACCGTTTTAGTGAGATGGATATTATTTTTCTGGTTTAGTGCATGAGTTTACAATTGTGTCTCTTTCTTTTCTGGTTTATGACTAGTGATGAAAGCGGTAAATGCGGAAAAGTAAAGAACACAGAGATGTATCATGGTTCCCCTCACAGTCTGAGAGTACTTCAGTCCCCTTTCATCATGAAAGAGATTTCCTTATTGTTAGATCTCTAGACAAGACACCCTAATCCTTCTATATAAGACTCTAACCAATAAAACCACCAAGAACAATCCTCTTGGACCAAGAACAATCCTATTGTATTTTCACTAAGTTACCTATGAGAACAATCCTCTCAATGTAACTACACTTGTATCCAACAACTTGGAAAAACAAGATTTCAACAAAAACACTTAAACTTAATTCCAACTATCCTGGAAAATGAGCAAGTAAATATTAATTTGTGAGTTTGAGTGAGTAGAGTAATATTGATCACTAAGAGTGATTTGAAAATGTATAATCTTCTTTTTTCAATAATAATATTGTACAAAGACTCAAGATATATTTGCTCAAATTTTTCTGTTTGTTAATGTATGAAAATGTGCAGAAAACTTATGCATGAAAATGAAGAATGCTTGAGTTTGTATTTTGAAATTTCAGGAAATATTCATGAAAGAAGGTATTAGATCTGGATTTAAAATTGAATATTTATATGTTCATAACACCCTTTTGAAACATCATGAAGATCTGGAAATGTGTCATGAACAAATGCCAAGTTTGAGTGAAAATATGTAATGAAAAGGCATGATCAAAAGGCATGAACAAAGCTGTTATTTTTCAAATTCATGCACTATGCAATCGATTTCCCCCTTGGTGTAAATCAATTGCACAAGGTTTTTAACAGCTATTTTTTCAAAATCTTTAAGACTGCAATCGATTGCATTAACAATGTAATCGATTGCATGCAAAGTCAGTAGCAAAAATTAACTGAGTGCAATCGATTGCACTAACAATGTAATCGATTGCATGCAAAGCCAGTAGCAAACGTTTTGAAAAATTTAAGTATGCAATCGATTTCATAGGAATGTAAATCGATTGCACAAAGAAACAGAAGCAAAAGATCTGAAATTTTGAAGAGTGCAATCGATTGCACTAAGATGTAAATCGATTGCATGCAGAAGAAAAGTGAAATTTTATCTTTGAAAAGCTTGATTAATGATTCTTAAACATTTTTTTCCATTTATGAGCATCTATATCTTAAGATCAAAGTAGATAATATTATTATACCTTTAAAGTTGTTGAGAGCTTTGAGTGAAGATATTATCCTTAGATGCTTAGATGCTTGATCAAAATCTTTGCCTTCTTTGTTAGCCATGGTTTGTCTTCATCAAAGCAAAAGCTTATTTGAGAAGCTTGATTTTACATTCTTCCCCTTTTTGATGATGACAAACAATCTTTCTTTATGCGATGTACTAACCGGAGGAGCTTCTCCCCCTAAGATGCAAAACTCCCCCTATGTAGGAGAGGGTTGAAATCCTTTGCAATTCTTCATCTTGATTGGAGAGTACCTTGAAAATTAAGACACAGGAAATACAAGCATAAAGTACAACATCCTTCCCCCCCTTTGACATTATCAAAAAGAAGGGAAAGATGCATAAAAAAGGACAAAATACATATAATAGTATTGAAAGCTTAACCAAGGCCATGTTGCTTCATGATACTTTTTCTCATCCTTTGATAAATGCACATAGTAGTTATCTTTATCAAAACATGATGTTGAAGCCTTTGACACAAAGTTGACTTGTACTTAGGAGTTGTCTTTTGTTCTTCAACATGAAGTACATCTTCAATGGATATGAAAGTTAGTGTATCAACTTTGCCAATGCCAAGAATTCTTCCTTTAAGGTATTTCCCATATGTGAAATAATCCTTGGACTTGAACTAGATTTGAAAGTTAGTGTATGTCTCCCGCCATATGCTTTGAACAACCACTATTAAGATACCAAATATTGCATGTGGTCTTCAAGCATACCTACAAAACAAATTAAGTTTGATTTGGTATCCAATATGATTTGGGTCCATCATAGTTAGTTCCTTTCTTAACCCACACATAATGGCCACTTGCTACAATAAAGTTTTTAACATAGCAAGCATTAGGTGTATGGCTAACCATACCACAATAAAAATAAGTAGGTTCAAAGTTACTTCTACATCTAGAAGGATAAGATTTCTTATTAGGAAATTTTTTCTTTTTAGGATAGTGATGAACTATTTTGGGTTTGTTCACTTTCTCTTTGGATGATTGATCACTAGCCATAACAAAGATAGTTTTATTAGAACTTGGTTTTGAAAACTTTGAATATCCAAGTCCACTTTTATCATTGGAGTATCTCTGTTGGCTAAGAACACCTTCCAATTCAATTTGGCCTTTTTCATATCTTTCAATGACTCTTTTTAATTGGACAATTTGGAAAGAGAGTGAATCACAATTTTTGCATACAAAATTCTATTTTTGTTCATCACTTGATTTTTGTTTTTCTTCTTTGAAATCTTTTTCCATTGAAACATATTTTTCTTCTAAGGATAAAATTTGTTTCTTTTGTGATGAAATGGTTTTATACAGAATTTTGCATTCATTCAATAGTTCATCTATAGCACCTTGTGCATCACTATCAAAAAGATAAAATTCATTACTAACCTCATTGTCTTCATTATCAGAATGGTGTGAGGCCATCAATGCAAGATTAGCATGTTGATTGTTTTCGGAATCAGAAGATGAACTTTCCCATGCAATATATGCTTTCTTTGACTTTTTGTCTTTATTTCTCTTGAAATATTTCTTATTCTTTTCAAGTGTAGGACATTCACTTTTAACATGTCCCTTTTCTCCACATTCAAAGCATATAACCTTCCTTGTTGGTGCTTCCCTTTTTCTTTCTTTTCGTAGAACCTTTTCAATCTTCTTGATAAGATCATCATCTTCACTACTAGTGGATTCATCCTCTTGATTGCTATCATGATTTTTTATCCTTGTATTTAGAGCCATGTCTTTTGAATCTTTTACTTGGATTTCATGCTTTTCATGTCTTGCAAGTTCCGTCTCATATTCTTGAAGTTCTCCGAACAAAGTGGCGGAAGTCATTATGGATAGATTCTTCTTCTCGGATATTGCTGTCACTTTTGGTTGACATTCCCTGGATAAAGATCTAAGCACTTTAAGATTAATTTCGTCATTAGTTAAAGTCTTACCGAGTGCTTTCGAATTATTTTTTAAGTGTACAAATCTTTTCTACAAGTCGAGGATTAATTCTCGGGGCTGCATTCTGAATAGTTCGTATTCTTGACTCAATGTGTTTAATCTTGATCTTTTAACTTTAGCGGTTCCTTATTTCTTTTGCCGTTTTGCATGCCGAGACAAGAAATAATTCATCCATGCTAAGTTCACCTTGAAGAAGGTTTATTGCCTTTTTATCATAGAGAACTTTCTTTTTATCATCATCATCCCATGCAGTTTTAGGCTTTGATGAGCCAACACCGTTGATTACCGTTATAGGGATAAATGGACCATTTTCGACGGCATCCCATATTTATTCTCCTTGTGCTTCTAGATGTGCCTTCATTCGTATTTTCCAGAAGTTAAAATATTCACCACAAAATAGAGGAGGCTTGTTGTTACTACCACCATCTCTGAAAACGGAATTATGATTTGCGGAAGCCATTCTGGATATTTTAGGAGCAGGTTACCTATAACCTGCTCTGATACCAATTGTAAGTATGAGAGTTCACCTAAGAGGGGGGTGAATTAGGTACTTTAATAGTTTTACCGTTTTAGTGAGATGGATATTATTTTTCTGGTTTAGTGCATGAGTTTACAATTGTGTTTCTTTCTTTTCTGGTTTATGACTAGTGATGAAAGCGGTAAATGCGGAAAAATAAAGAACACGGAGATGTATCCTGGTTCCCCTCACAGTATGAGAGTACTTTAGTCCCCTTTCATCATGAAAGAGATTTCCTTATTGTTAGATCTCTAGACAAGACACCCTAGTCCTTCTATATAAGACTCTAACCAATAAAACCACCAAGAACAATCCTCTTGGACCAAGAACAATCCTCTTGGATTTTTACTAAGTTACCTATGAGAACAATCCTCTCAATTTAACTACACTTGTATCCAACAACTTGGAAAAACAAGATTTCAACAAAAACACTTAAACTTAATTCCAACAATCCTGGAAAATAAGCAAGTAAATATCAATTTGTGAGTTTGAGTGAGTAGAGTAATATTGATCACTAAGAGTGATTTGACAATGTATAATCTTCTTTTTTCAATAATAATATTGTACAAAGACTCAAGATATATTTGCTCAAATTTTTCTGTTTGTTAATGTATGAAAATGTGCAGAAAACTTATGCATGAAAATGAAGAATGCTTGAGTTTGTATTTTGAAATTTCAGGAAATATTCATGAAAGAAGGTATTAGATCTGGATTTGAAATTGAATATTTATATGTTCATAACACCCTTTTGAAACATCATGGAGATCTGGAAATGTATCATGAACAAATGCCAAGTTTGAGTGAAAATATGTAATGAAAAGGCATGATCAAAAGGCATGAACAAAGCTGTTATTTTTCAAATTCGTGCAGTATGCAATCGATTGCACCCTTGGTGTAAATCAATTGCACAAGGTTTTTAACAGCTATTTTTTCAAAATCTTTAAGACTGCAATCGATTGCATTAACAATGTAATCGATTGCATGCAAAGTCAGTAGCAAAAATTAACTGAGTGCAATCGATTGCACTAACAATGTAATCAATTGCATGCAAAGCCAGTAGCAAACGTTTTGAAAAATTTAAGTATGCAATTGATTGCATAGGAATGTAAATTGATTACACAAAGAAACAGAAGCAAAAGATCTGAAATTTTGAAGAGTGCAATCGATTGCACTAAGATGTAAATCAATTGCATGCAGAAGAAAAGTGAAATTTTATCTTTGAAAAGCTTGAGTAATGATTCTTAAACATTTTTTTTCATTTTTGAGCATCTATATCTTAAGATCAAAGTAGATAATATTATTATACCTTTAAAGTTGTTGAGAGCTTTGAGTGAAGATATTATCCTTAGATGCTTAGATGCTTGATCAAAATCTTTGCCTTCTTTGTTAGCCATGGTTTGTATTCATCAAAACAAAATCTTATTTGAGAAGCTTGATTTTACATGTCTTACCCGAGGCACAACGGACCATTTGTAAGGGTTGTTACCTCATTTTCATATGTCATCAATGAATCATGGAAATTTTTGCATGCAAACTTTGTGCTCTTTGTCTTTCTTTTTCTACATTTTTATTTCTTTCAAGAATAGCTATGCTCTTACACACACTCACATATCAAAATGCAGATCTACATCCACTCAGGATCCCATGGGTAACGATTCTGCTATGGCCTTTTGTGACTTTAAAAATCTAATCTACCAAGCCGAAGACGAAGGTGAGGAAGATTGTGAAGTGCCAAGGGAACTAGCCAGGTTACTACAACAAGAAGAAAGGACCATACAGCCCCACGAAGAACTAGTGGACACAGTTAACCTAGGTACCGAAGAGGACAAGAAAGAAGTCAAGGTAGGAGCCAATCTGGAACCTAGTATCAAGAAGCGTTTAATTCAGTTACTACATGACTATGTTGAGGTCTTTTCCTGGTCATACGAAGACATGCCAGGACTTGACGCTGATATCATGGTCCATCGTCTATCGACAAAATAAGACTGCCCTCTGGTAAAACAGAAAGTTCACCGCATGCGGCCAGACATGTCAGAGAAGATCAAGACTGAAGTCATGAAACAATTCAACGCCAGATTCTTAGCCGTCACCTCCTATCCCCAATGGGTCGCTGTTGTACCCAAAAATTTGCCCTCTCATTTATCAAATATTTTCTCATAAAGATCTCCTTGGGTTCAAGACTGCACAAGGGTTAATCAGCTCAAGACACCTCCTTAAGCACTAATGACTGAAATTAGGGTTTGAGATTGCACAAGGATAATTGAACTTTCAATTCCTCATATGACTTTCATGGATCATTATGGACCCCCAATACTACTCATGTCAAGTTTCAAGCCTTGGATCACATTTTTTCTCAGTCAATTAAGAAGTTGACCTAAAAATCAACCATATTGGGGGAAAAGTCAATTGTGGCCAATTTACAGTGAAACTTCATAATTTTTTATCCATATCAACATTATAAACTCATATGTATCATTTGATCAAGTTTGGACCATAATTCCTCCATAAATTTGATCATATCATCAAAAGGGCAAAATGGTAAAAATTAGGGTTTTAACTGAGAAGGGGCAACTTCTGATTTTTGACCTAGAAAATGGTTAATTGGTTTGAGGCATGATCTCAAGAGTTCAATTGCATCATTTTTACCTAATGGCATGACTCAAAACATTGCTCAAGATTAATTTATTGATAGTTAATTTTCAGTCAACTGATCAAAAGTCAATTGTACACTGAAAAGTCAAACTTTGACTTTTTGGTCAAAATCAAGTGTCAAAGATCATAATTCATCAAAACATGTCAAAATATGAAACTTGTTCATCAAGAAATCAAAAACTCAAGATTTCATTTTGAAAAGTCAAAGTTTTCAAACTTAGAAATTTTTTAAGTGTTGAAAGCTTCATATTTTTTCACAACTTTGACCCAATTTTCACCATGATGCAAGATGATTCAAAAGAAACCTTCAACATGAAAGTTGTAGATCTCCATGAGATCTACAACATTTCTTTACACAACTTCTCCTAGAAATTCTTGGATCTCAAGTTATTAATCCATGAAGTCATGGTCATGAAACTAAAACACTTAGTGAAATTTTGAACATTTTAGGTCAGGATTTTGACCTAACTTCTTACCCAGGTTTCACATAGTTCCATTTGGATTTTTCAAAAGTGATTCAAAGAGGGGTTGTAGAGAACATTACAATCTTTCTAAAATGTCTAAGTACTTCTTGAGATCATTTGTGAGCAAGGAGAATCGAAGGTCAAAAGTTGGGGTTTCAAGTTGTTTTACAAGGCAAATTTTGTGTTGAACAAAATTCAAATCACAAACCTATGCTGCACAATCTTGCTTTGCAAACCTCTAAACCTCAAGATCTCTCCATAATTAGAAGATTACACTTTCTTTTGAGCTATTATCCACTTGATTCAAGCTTTATCCAAGTTAATTTTCCATTAATGGCACAAAGGCACCATTGACATTTACATAAAGCAAGCTTTATGAAAAGTCAACTTGCATTGAGCTTTGCACTTGTTCCTTCTGCACAAACTTCCTCTACAAAGTCAGATAAGCATATTAAAAGTTGGTAACAACTCTAGATAGATTTGTACTATGCATTGAAACCATGTTTGTCAACATTACTTCAAAAACAAGTCAAGAAGCCAAAACATGTGATCTTGTACTTCTGACCACCTCAAGTATCCAAACCTTTTCCATACATAAACACAAGTCATTTCCAAGAAAACACACGCATGCTCAATCCCTGAAACCTCCTAAAACACAGAATCACCAAAAACATCTCAAAACTTGCCATTTCTGAGTTTTGAATCCAATCTCTAAATTTGCTCGTGCGTTTCTTGGCCTTTTACTTTCAAAAGCTTCTAAATAACATATACAAACAATTCCAACACCTGCAACACGACTGTAACACCTCCATCATCATCCACCATTTTAAAAAACAGCATCTTGCACCTTGACTTCTCTAGAACTCCTCAGCCACTTTCAGCCCAAGCTAAGCATCACATTAGCTTCCTGGGAACTTGAGGAAGCTAATCCAATCACTCGAACTCATCAAAAGTTGCTCAAACTCAAAACACGATAACCTCTTGCAAGGTGAGTTTTCTGACTTTTGAACTCTTCATACAAGCATCATTAATGGTTTATTTGTGAATAAGAAATGTAGATATCATTGTCTTGAAGCTAACCATATCCTTAGATTTCATTATTTTTATTTGAGTAGTTAGAATTTTGAATCTAAACCTCTGAAAATAATTAGGTCATGATTTGGTACTTTCAAAAATTCTCATTCATCTTTGGTTTATAGTTTTATGATATTCATATGGTTGGATTCATATGGAAAAATGGAACAACTTTCCTGTTTGCATTTTTCATTTTTGTTGAGAAATGGTGAAGTTACATGTGGTCTGGCTGGAGGTTGAAGATGAAGTGTATTCAGGACTTGTTTTGTATTATATATTTATCATTTCAGTTATATTAACGGATGTATAGTCACCCCAATGGTAAGGAAGCACGCTGGTAATCAAGAGGTCATAGATTTGAACCTCAGCATGCTGCCTTTTTCATTTTTCACATTTTTTGGCATTTTTTTGTTACAGGAAGCGCTTGGGCCTTCCCCTCCCGGGCTTTGCATTTTTTTCTCAATCTAACCCCCCTGTTTGCTCATGCCATGCAACCCATATACCCTTTTTTTGTTTTCTGACTTTCAAACAAAAACTTCATTTGGGCCAGATTCAAAAAAACTGTTTTGCTAACAAACCTCTAAATTCAATTTTAATAGCCTAAACCTGGCTATTTAATTAAATAAGCTTTTAAAAAAGTCTAAGTTTGTCCTGACCCGACCTCAAATAGGCTAGGCCATAGGCCCCTGTAGGTCAGTCTGGCCTATTCCCACCCTTGGGAGGGAGTAGGGTATAATCTATATTTAACTCAGGAGGAGTCTAAGTACTCCAAATATAGTATTATTTTCTTTTACCACCTCCCCCAAGAGATATGTTATCATCATAAAAAGGGAGAGAATATGAATCTATGTGCTTTCAAATATGAAGATGATGATCCTACTGATAACCTTCCTAATTTTTTTTGACGAAAACACCAATGACAGTTGAAGTCGATAAAGTTAATGGTAAAGGTTCTCCAACTCTTTGATGATGGTGATTAAACTTAAGGAAATTGCCAAGCCTCATCTAAATAGGAGAATCAATACTTCATTTAAGTGCTTATATGATCAATATATCTGACAGAGAATATTAAAGGCCTCATAGTTTGAAAGTATAGGAAGTGTGAAATCTTGTCTAGTCGTGTCTGGCTAAGTGAACAAAGTTTTATAAAAGTAAGGAAGTAACTCCTAAGATACTAAGGAAACTAACACACACACACACACACACATACACACACACACACTTGAAACCTCCTTTTTATCTATCAAATATCTTAAAGTGGCTTTCAAACCTAAGTCAAGTGATTAAGATACTATCAATTTTCTTTTAAGCTTTTTTTGAATTAACCGATCAATTGAGACCTTAAAACAATCGATTGAAAGATATTTTTGAACTATCCAATCGATTAGAATCTTAAGACAATCAATATATCTTAAGATATATATATATATATATATATATATATATATATATATATATATATTATATATATATATATATATATATATATATATATATATATATATATATATATATATATATATATATATATATATATATATATATATATATATATATATATATATATAAACTAAATCACATATATTAATTAAACTCAATTCTTTTATTGAGAGCCCTAAATATTTGAGTCCCCGTGTTGTGACTCATCTTGCACATCCATAAAGTCGATATTGGTTCTTAGACTATAAGGTCATGAATTATTTAGTTCACGAATTAAAAGATTCCATTAATATTTCAAACAATGAATTATGAATTAATTATTTGGTGATGAAAAGAATAAAATCATTAATAATACATATAAATAAAGCAACTCATATAGATTTTTTCACATAAATA